>SJYQ01096451.1:927985-963405 GCA_006410935.1 Redunca redunca | reverse complement strand
TAAGGGACATCTAACTCCAAAATACAACTGATTTGTGAAGACTGAATTCTTTCTCTTCTCTCTATAAGCATTGCTTTTACCACAATCATAAGAAACTGAGGCTTCGAGAGGCATATATTAAATATAAATCCCATTATTTGTTTGATCTTCCTTCATGACATCTATACATAGTAGTTTGGGTTAAATAATTAGAATCAAACCTTCCTGTCAAGTTTGCTATGAACTCTCCAAGAAATCAGTGTTGCGACTGGTTGCTATTTTCTTAGTATGATGACCAAGGACGGTAATACTTCTAGAAGACACATGCAAGGTACAAGGACAGGATGAAAATCAAAGTAGAATACTCTTTTAAAAAATATTTAATCTTGAATTTAGACTTAGAAAAAAGTTTCAAAAATAGTACAAAGAGTTTCCTTGTATGCCTTACCAGGTATTAACAATGTTAATGTCTTATATAACTATATAACTACAGCTCAATTATCAAAACCAGGGAGTTAACATTGGTACAATATTATTAACTAAATTACAGAGTTTCCTCAAACTTCACCAAATTTTTCAATATCATTATTCTAAGATCCAATTCAAGATTCTACACTGCATTTAGTTGTTAATATCTGTTGCTGCTGGTGCTGCTAAGTTGCTTCTGTCATGTCCAACTCTGTGCGACCCCTTAGACGGCAGCCCACCAGGCTCCCCCGTCCCTGGGATTCTCCAGGCAAGAACACTGGAATGGGTTGCCATTTCCTTCTCCAATGCATGAAAGTGAAAAGTGAAAGTGAAGTCTCTCAGTCGTGTCCGACTCTTTGCGACCCCATGAACTGTAGCCCACCAGGCTCCTCCGTCCATGGGGTTTTCCAGGCAAGAGTACTATGAGTGCCAGACAAGAGTGGGGTGCCACTGCCTTCTCCATTAGATCTCTCCAGTTTTAAACAGTTTCTCATTCTTTCATCGTCTTTCACGGCCTTGGCATTTCTAAAGAGTACTGATAAATTATTTTGCGGAATGTCTCTCAGTGTGAATTTGTGCAATGGTTTCGTGACACTGGAGTGGTTATGTGTTTTTGCCAAGAATGCCCTGAAAATGATGTAGTGTTTTCCATGGACCATATCAAGGGGTTCATGATGTCAATATAGCTCATCATGAGGGTTGATTACCTTGATCACTTGGTTGACTTGGCATCTCTCAAGCTTTCCCACTGCAGAATTGTTATCTTTTCTTTTGATGTTGAAAAAACATCTTGGGTGAGATATTTTGAGATTACGCAAGTCCTCTTCCTCTAACTCATGCATCTTATCTCTAATGTTTTTTACTGTGGTGTTTGCCTTCTGGTGATTCCTGATTTCCCCTTTCCCTCCTTCACTTATTAATTGGAATTCTACTGTGAAAAAGAGCTATCCATTTATTATGCATATAGGTATGCATTTATTTAATGCTATTACATCAGTAGATTTCATGGATACTTGTACAATTCTATGGTTAAAATCCAAAACTGCTATTATTTATCTCTGTAAGCAGCACTCTTCACAGTTGTCCCTACTTCATTAGAAAGAAAATTGGAAAGGATAATTAGAGGTGCAATTTAAGCTCAAGGTCAAAGTTGAGCCTTGCCCTCCACTATGTACTGAAATATTTACTTCAGCATATTCAGATCAAACCAGTCAAACCTAAAGGAAATCAACCCTGAATATTCACCGGGGGGACTGATGTTGAAGTTGAAGCTCTAACACTTTGGCCACCTGATATGAAGAGCTGACTCACTGGAAAAGACCCTGATGCTGAGAAAGACTGAGGGCAGGAGAAAGGGGGCAGAGAATGAGATGGTTGGATGGCATCACCAACTCAATGGACATGAATTTGAAATAGTGAAGGGCAGGGAAGCCTGGCATGCTGCAGTCCATGGGGTCACAAAGAGTCAGACATGACATAGTGACTAAACAGTGACATTCAGGCCTACTTGTGGATACAGAGATAAGGCACAGAGGATAAGAGCATGAGGGAGGAAGGGAGAGAGAGAGAGAAAAGAGTGGAAATGTTAAGAGGAAACAGCAAGGAGAGAGAACAGTCAGCTCTATCTAGAACTCTGTACTGAGTAGAGGCAGGCATCAGAGATCATCTATTCTATCCTGGAATCAACGGCATGAGGAATTACCTATTCACCCTGAGAAAGCATGCTTAGACCTTCAGCAAAACTTGCAACATACAAAGATCAGCAAGAACTGAGGGTTGCTCTGTGATGAAATTTACCTCTGGCCAAATAACATCTTGTAAATTTTGTTCTATTTCAAAATAGATGGAACATAAGGCTGGCCAGCAACATGGATTGAATCTCATCTGTGAGCCTGTATATTAGGAATATATCAGGATATACAGGAGATATACAAGATATTTATATATATGTATACACACACATATACCGGATATATGCAGGATATATACAGTATATATAGGCTATGTGCCTTATAGTCTGTATAAGGCATGGGTTAAAGAAAACATGGAATGCTCTGGAGAGACTTACATATCATGTGGAATAATGACAGAGGAAAAAAACTCAACCCAAAATGATGGAATAGTGATCAGAAATTCAAGTTTCTGCCCTAGTGACTTTTTATCCTTGAGGCTTAAATTCCTCATCTGAAAAATGAAAGTTACATTTTATGGTCTCTGAAATCCCTTCAACTCTCATATCCTGCTCTATCCTCTCTTGTGTGTTTGTTTACTGTTGGTAAAGCTGCTGGGTTATATTAATTTATGAGAAATTCCTAGAGGGTTTAAAGCATTTATAGCCCCAGGGTCTATGAATTGAGTGAAGTAGTGCCCAAAGAGGACCAAGGCAAGATGGTGGGATTTGTGATGCCCACAGAGGCTTTGGGAATTCCTGAAGACAAATGCATAAAGCTGTTCTGTGCTGGATGTTTCAGCGTAATCATTCACAGTCAGTTGCTCGTGGGCACATATGCTAGAGAGTTTGGTTTCAAGCCTAGCATATGGCAGCTTTGGAATAAAGTGTGGATTCTTGTTAAGACCCTTGGCTCATGTGTCTTCCCAGTTCTAGCAAAGGACAGAAGAGAGTAGAATTAGGGGACTATTCTAGTTAAGGATATTACATGAGTAAAGTCTGCTCTTCGTCACCCTCTGAGAGGGCTGACATTTAGCATTTGGAATCATGCGTCACTTCCTGTTCTTTATATCTGTCTGTCATTGTATCTTTCTTGTTCCTTATTTCTTTGTGTCCTTTCTTCTTCCCTTCTTTCCTCCCTCCCTTCACTCCTCCTCTTTTTGTTAACCTGTGACCCCAAAATGAAGAGAGATTTTTCTATGAGGCAAGTTTTCTTTCCTGGAGGACTTGGCGGGGGAAGCGAGGCCACAGGCAATGTGTTTGCTCTGTAGGCAGCTCCGAGTCTTCTCTCTGCTGAGGAATGGCCCCTCCTGGGGGCATGGTCCAGCTAAAGAAGGAGACAAGGTCATTTTGCTCTACAGAGCTGAAGTCTTCTGAGTTTTGCATTTATGTGAATTCCTTCATGTAGAAATTCGATTCAGAAGAGCCATTACAGTCTTTTTTAGTTCAGGTTTGTCCAAATTGTTTTCTGAGGAAAGTGAAGTCGCTCAGTTGTGTCCAACTCTTTGCGACCCCATGGACTGTAGCCTACCAGGCTCCTCCCTCCATGGGATTCTCCAGGCAAGAGTACTGGAGTTGGTTGCCATTTCCTTCTCCAGGGGATCTTCCCAACCTAGGGGTCAAACCCGGGTCTCCTGCATTCCAGGCAGACACTTTAACCTCTGAGCTGAGGCATATGGGTGGGTGTCTCAGTCTCCCAACTCCACTGTAGCTAATGAGGCATGTTACTTAAGACAGTGGATAGCATGGGCTTTTGGGTGTGATCCCGATTGTTAGCTAAGAGACCTAAAGCAAGTTAATTCAACTCTGTGTGCCTCAGTTCAGTTCAGTTCAGTTCAGTTCAATTCATTTCGGTCGATCAGTCGTGTCCGACTCTTTGCGACCCCATGAATCGCAGCACGCCAGGCCTCCCTGTCCATCACTCATCTGAAAAACAGAAGTAATAATAATGATGCTTACCTCATAGGGATGTGTGAGAATTCAAAGAGTGTGTACATTTCAAGTGCTTAGAATGACACGACTTAGAATGGGAGGAGAGGATGAAACGAATTGCAAGAGTAGCATTGAAATATATACACCACCCTGTGTAAAATAGAAAGCCAGTGGGGAGCTGCTGTATAGCAGGGGGAGTTCAGCCTGATGCTCTGTGATGACCTAGAGGGGTGGGAGGGGAGGGAGGGAGGGAGGCTCAAGATGGAGGAGAGATGTGTGTGTATATATATACACTTACAGATTACTTATATATGCTTATATATACACTTATATATACTTAGGACTCGATGGACAGGAGTTTGAGCAAGCTCTGGGAGTTGGTGATGGATAGGGAAGCTGGGCGTGCTGTGATCCATGGGGTTGCAAAGAGTCAGACATGACTGAGTGACTGAACTGAACTTACAACTTACTATATATGTATATATACATATATATATACTTACAGCATATATATGTAAATGTGTATATTTATATATATATATATGCTTACAGCTGATTCATGTTGTTGTATAACAGAAACTAACATGACCTTGTAAAGCAATTATATTCTAATTTTAAAAAATAAAGTGCTTAGAATGGTGCAAGACTTGTGACGCTGCGAAGTCTTTCCTGTTATCATGAGTAGTGTCCACATCATAATCATGACTGAAATTCTATGCATTGCTTCATCTGATAAAAGGGTTTAGCTGTTAAGAAAATACTTTGTATACAGTACTCTGGTATTTTTCTAATTTTATCCAAAGCAAAGCCACCTTGTTATGCAGTTGGCTAAACACTGCTTGAACATGCCTGGTGATAAAGAGCTATTTCCTTGACTTGTAAGACTTTCTGCTTTGTTGGTAATAAGCCCTTGCTAATGAGCTAAAGACTATTTCCTTGCAGCTTCAACGGACTAGCCCTTTTCCTCTCTCGAGTCGTGCTGAATGAGTCTCCTTTACTTCTATGTGAGCCCTCTTCCACGGGGCTCAAAAGTTAATTGTACATTGTTGGTGAGATTTGTCTCCTTGCTTATATACTTCCAATGGAGCAAGATCACTACTTCCTGAGGCAGTTTTCCTGATTGTTGGTCAATGCTGGTGATGAGAAATTTCTTCCTGTAGCCAAACTGACTGGCTTTTCCTTGTATTTGCACCAGTGGTTGCAAGTCTCCTTGTGCAAATGAGCTTGAAGATAATAAAAGATGCTAATATACAAAATAATAAGCTTTCTCTTCTCTCCCCAAGGACAGTGGTTGTTTCATCTATTGTTATGTGAAGAGTCTCTCCAGGATTCATCATTTGGCCTGTCCAAATAAAGGTGTGTAATGGCCATTTCTCTGGTTTATTCCCAAGCCTGCATTCTTAGAGCCCTTAAGACTTTTGGACAAAATTTAGATGAAAACTCTAATTAGACAACATTACTGCACCTCAGTGTTTATAGCAGCACTATTTACAATAGCCAAACATGGAGGCATCCTAAATGTCATCTACAGATGAATGGATATATAATATACACAGGGGCTTCCCAGGTGACTTAGTGGTAAAGAATCCACCTGCCAGTGAAGGAGATGCAGGAGACACAGGTTCCATCCCTGGGTTGGGACAATCCCCCAGAGGAGGAAATGGCAACCCATTCCAGTATCCTTGCTGGTATAATCCCATGGACAGAGGAGCCTGGCAGGCTATGGTCCATGAGGTCACAAGAGTCAGACACAGCTGAGCACCTGAGCACACATGCACGCACATATGTACACAATGGAATACCAAAGTGAAATACAGTGAGAGGCACTCAGTCATGCCCCACTCTTCGTGACCCATGAGCTGTAGACTATCAGATTCCTCTGTTCATGGGATTTCCCAGGCCAGTATACTGGAGTGGGTTATCATTTCCTCCTCCAGGGGATTTCCCCAGTCCAGGGAAAAAACCTGGGTCTCCTGCATTGCAGGCAGATTCTTTGCTGTCTGAGCCACCTGCAATACAGGAGGCATAGAGACACAGGTTCGATCCAGGGTTAGGAAGATCCCCTGGAAGAGGACATGGCAACCGATTTCAGTATTCTTGCCTGGAGAATCCCATAGATAGAGTTACCATAGGGTCGTAAAGAGTTGGACACAACTGAAGGTATTTCTCAGCACACAGAAAAGTGTAGCTCTATTGCTTTGCCAGGCAGAGGGTCACAGCAGGCTCATGCCATCAAAATGACATGTCCTCACTTGGGGAAGACAGTGAGAAGTTTTATATTAAATGTCCAAAATGATCAAGGCGTGGACATTATTCTGATGGGTTGGTGGTGAGGTAAGTAGAAGTCTGCATCATCAACCTTCAGGGTCAGCTGATCTGGCGTCTACATGCTTGCAGGCAGCATACCATCATTAATCATTAACTTCTTCCACCCAGGATTTCAGGCTCTGCAAAATAGTTCAAAGATATTGTTATGTGTATCCATCGATGGGGAAACAGGCCCTTGCCCTAAGGCTGCCCTTGACTGTTTTTCCCTGGTCTCCCACCCCCTCCCTTCCCATCTGCCCATTGGAACTCGGGGAAGGTCAGGGAGGCTAAATGAAGGCTATTTCCTATTATCGAAGATATGGAGGACAGAGAGGCCTTGCGCCCAGAGGCCCTGGACTCTGCACAGCATTGAACATCAAAGTCTCTGCCCACAGCTGCCGCTTCTCCAGACACTGTCAGCAGTGCAGGGTGAGTGCTCCCACCTCAGAACATCAGAGCACTTGGAGCTCCTTGTCCTCAACGTCATTTCCTCTGGGTACCGAAGCAGTGAGGCTGTGTCCCTGCATCTCAGGGCTAAGAGTGAACAGCCTCTTTATCCAGGGCTGGCACAAGTCCATGGGGTTGGTGACTGAATAACTGCAGAGGCCATTTCTTCTCATCCCTGCACCACCCCCGAAGGCATATGAGAAAATATTTTCCTAGTTTTGTTCATGGGAGGGTTGCTTCTTGTTGTCCCACTCATATATATCCAGTTTGAGCTCAAGGTGGGATTCCCCCCACCCCAATACCTGAAACAAGCTTTCTAGGCTCATCACTATCGAATTTCCTTACCTTCAGTTGAACCAACAATTAGTTTACAGAATCAAAGTGAAGTCGCTCAGTCGTGTCCGACTTTTTATGACCCCATGGACTGTAGCCTATCAGGTTCCTCCGTCCATAGGTTTTTCCAGGAAAGAATACAGGAGTGGCTTGCCATTTCCTTCTCCAGGCGATCTTCCTGACTTAGGGATTGAACCCAGGTCTTTCGCATTGCAGGCAGAAGCTTTACCATTGGACCCACCAGGGAAATCAGAGTCAAATGATGGTGCAAATACAGATATTGGGTGTAACCTGTGGTGGTGACAGCAAGTGTTCCACAAGAGAACTTAAGTGGGCATGAACGGAGGGGGGTTAATGAGGGGGTGCGGGTTGACCTAAGAAGAGTTTATATAATCAGACTGGACAAGCTGCAAACTGTCAGGATTATAGTGTGTGTGTATGTGTGTGTGTGTGCGCATGTGCTCAGTATACTCTCCTGGAATATATGGATGGAATATAATGTGACTGCTCTGGGGGATATTTAAAATAATAAGGTTTAAATTAGAATGCTTGACTAGGAAGGCTATTTTCTAACAGTGATTTACTCTTAATACAAACACACAAAAAAATCAATACTATTTACATAATGCAATGCCATTCAGATTGCTATATTTAGTTAGCATTTACAGTTTACTGGGGCTGACAGCAACTGTTTATTTGTCCATAATGGTCAAGCTGTAACCAGACAATTTGCAAACAAAATTAAAGCCTTTGTTTTATCATTTATTATTTTCAACTGCATCAATTTTCTATAACTGAATCAAGAGCTGGTTCTAGACTTCAGCTCTTTCAAAGCAAGTTTTAAAAATCATGACTTCAAGCTTTTTCATTCCAAACACAACTATTTTTATATGTGAGATCTATCTTCAAACCCGTTTATTCATTTGTATTTTAATAGAGAAATATTTATTTAACATTTAACATGTGCAGGGCAATGATGCTAACTGCAATAGGGAATGTAAAAATTGAGAAAGATATCATCCTTGCTCTCAAAGAATATGCTGACAAATAAAGGTGAAGTTTACCTTGTGCTTTAATCCCAGATAGAGTTTAGTTAGTATTAGGATGGTGGACAGAAGGAGATCAGTTCAGTTCAGTTACTCAATCCTGTCTGACTCTTTGCGACCCCATGGACTACAGCATGCCAGGCTTCCCTGTCCGTCACCAACTCCCAGAGCTTGCTCAAACTCATGTCCATCCAGTCAGTCATACCATCCAACCATTTCATCCTCTGTCATCCCCTTCTTCCTCTGCTTTCAATCTTTCCCAGCATCAGGGTCTTTTCTAGTGAGTCAATTCTTTGCATCAGGTGGCCAAAGTGTCGGAGCTTCAGCATCAGTCCTTCCAATGAATATTCAGGATTGATAGCAGATAAAATGGGAACAAATAGGAGGGAGTCATGACCTTTTAACTGGGGTATCAGGAAGGAAGACTTCAACAGGACATTTCTTTCAGAATAAAAATCTCAAGGAAAAGTTTTTAGGAATAAAGTAAGAAATTTTCCAAGACCTGAAAAACTGAGAAAATAGCAAGCATTTTGGTACTAATGATGATGGTGGTGCTTGGGAAGATCTTGGGCTGACAGATTCTGTTTTTTCTTGATTTCATAAGGCGTTGTTGTTGTTCTTCAGGTGCTAAGTCATGTCCAGTTCTTTTTGACACCATGGACTGAAGCACGCCAGCTTCCCTGCCTTTCACTCTTTCTCAGAGTTTGCTCAAAGTCAGATCCATCGAGTCGGTGATGCCATCCAACCATCTCATCTTCTGTCACTTACTTCTCCTCCTACCTTCAGTCTTTCCCAGCATCAGGGTCTTTTCCAATGAGTCAGTTCTTTGCATTAGGTGGCCAAAGTAATGGAGCTTCAGCTTTAGCATCAGTCCTTCGAATGAATATTCAGTGTTGATTTTCTTTAGGATTGATTGGCTTGATCTCCTTGCAGTCCAAGGGACTCTCAAGAGTCTTATTATACATAAAATAAGTATATAAAAGCAAGGAAGAAACTGCATAGTCTTCAGATCTGCAAAAGGTTACATGCTCAGAGCTGGTCTTCCCGACATTTTCCATTACTCGTTTCATAATCCTTTTGCCCTCTGTAAGCATTTCAAGTCATCATAACTCCTTGTGTCCTTTCTTCAAAACCTTGTTCAGGAAGGACTGTACTATTTGCTGTTCTGTCTATATTGGGTTGTCGTACTTTTCCATTAACATTTTTTTTGCACTTTTAAATGTATTTTTTAATTTGAATATAATTACTGGCAAAGAGTCAGAAACGACTGAGTGACTGAACAACAACAAAATTGTTTTACAGGCGTCCCTGGTGGCTCAGATGGCAAAGAGTCCACCTGCAATGAAGGTGACACAGGGTCAGGCCCTGGGTAGGGAAGATCCCCTGGAGGAGGAAATGGCAACCACTCCAGTATTCATGCTGGGAAACATTTCATGGGCAGAGGAGCCTGGCAGACTATAGTCCATAGGGTCACAAAGTTGGTTATGACTTAGTGATTGAGCAGAAGCAGGAAAAAAATTTTGCTTATCCACCTAGCCAACCCTTTCAGGGCTATTATGAGAATTAAACAAAAGGAAAACCTGTTACGAGTTCTGAAATTTACTTAAACATATACTACATCATCATTATCTTTATGAATATATTTTAGAAACTCTTTTCTACTCTCCTGTCCCAGATTACCATGTAGTCATTAAATATAAGCTCACTCTCCTGTGTTAGTCAAACATAGAAATAGGTTGCTAGGGATGAAGAAGAATAAAATTATTTTGGAGTTTTCTGCTCTTTTGTATTACTCTCTTAATTATATCTTTCTAATAACATGGCTACTTGAGAAATAATTTTTCAAGTCTTGAGATTTAACATTAAAAGGAAAAAAAATTATCTTAAAGATTTTGGACTTCACATCTGGATCTGTCAGGAAAATATTTTGAGAGAATAAGTTTAGAAAGAGTTTGAATTTGGTTCTCTGATTCCCAAGTCACAAGTAAATGGAAGTCATAGGAGTCACAATAAATTGTTCCTGGGACTTTGGGTAAAAATTGAGGTTCTGAACCTTGGAACACATTATTGACTCTTTCCGTGATGAAACTTAAGTCTCCTGGGGAGTCTGCAAGATTGTCTAGACCCAAAACATAATGGACTCTTTGATGAGGAAATGGTTGAAAGAGCTTTATTGAAGTTGTATACAGCAGGATGTGTGCTTGCTAAGTCACTTCAGTCATGTCCGATTCTTTGCCACCCTATGGACTTAGCCTAATAGGCTCCTCTGTCCATGGGATACTTCAGGCAAGCACACTGGAGTGGGTTGCCATGCCCTCCTCTAGGGGATCTTCCTGACCCAGGAATTGAACCTGTGTCTATTATGTCTCCTGCGTTGGTAGGCAGTTCCTTTACCATTAGCACCACCTGGGAAGTTCATATGGTATGGGATCCATGCCATTTTTTTCTCCTTTATGTTGCTAATACATCACTTTAGTAAGTTCAAAATATCTAATAACACAACATAGTGATGAGATGGATTAGTCTCTTAGATCTATATCCCTGGCTGTAGAAAAGGAAGTCCCTTCCTTTTCTTATCAGAATCCAGTCCAATTACCTATAGACCCATAGTTCTACAATTTTAGGAATCTCACAGTTTATTCACTACTTTCATAGCAGTGGAAACCAAACAAGCTCACAGAGAATAAAGTGTTTAAATAATGAAATTGGTTTTAGCAAACAGCAGTATCAAAATTAACTTAGTTCTTCAAAGTGGCTGCTCTGAGAAACAGGTACTTACATCAGTCATGGCAACTTGGATGAACTGTACTCAAATCGGAAATAGGAAGTCATAAAAATTAATAAGGTCATAAAAAATCTGGAACATTAAGAGAATCTTTCCCCACATCTGTAAAATAAATAATTCTAGAAGCTTCTCTCTAGATCCAAAATTCTAGAATGTTTCAAATATCTCAGCCTCAATAACTTTTTATTTGTTCTTTCACTTATGTGGCTCAGCTGGTAAAGAATCTGCCTGCCATGTGGGAGACCTGGGGTCTATCGCTGGGTTGGGAAGATCCCCTGGAGAAGGGAAAGACTACCCACTCCAGTATTCTGGCCTGGAAAGAGTCGGACACGACTGAGCAATTTTCACTTTCACTTTATATTCCAACAGATATTTATTCAGCACTTACTAATGTTTCAGGCATTAATCCTGCTATTGATATTTACTTGTCTGTGCCACTAAATGGGAGCTCTTCAGTCATGTCCAACTCTTTTGTGACCCTACGGACTGTACTTGCCAGGCTCTGTCCATAGGATTCTTCAGTCAAGAATACTGGAGTAAGTTGCCATTTCTTCCTCCAGGAGATCTTCCTGATCCAGGGATCAAATTGGCATCTCTTATGTCTCCGGCATTGACATAGAAGGACATAAAAGCACTTCAAAGGTATTATTAAGTGAAATATGGATCTTTAGTAGGTATATGATCCTTATCAAACATTTTTGATTTTTAGGAGTCTTCAGGGGGCTTTCCCCTTGCCCATGTGCTGAGTGCAGCTATTCCATCTATAATTCTGAAAACACACACACACACATACAAAGATGTTAAAATAGGGTTGGAAATTAGGTATGGTGTGAGTTAAATATTCATAGCCAATATTTTCATTATCCTTATAAGAAAATGCCCTTGAAGAAGCAAATTCAGAACCTCCCCTACATTGTGGTATTTTTTTAATCTTGTTATCAGTGTGATGCAGATAAAGCTCAGAGCAGTGATGCACAAAGGTTCTTTCAAGCAGCCAGGGGATTGGAATGCTGCATTCAGGAGGAACAATGAGCAGACTGAGGCTCTATCAACCTTCCCCCAGACAGCTGATTTAAAATAGAACGTTGCAGTTAGCACAACATTTTGGCTGCATAAAATATGTCTATAAAGTATTATCATCGGTGACCCTCACTTTGATTCTTCTTGTACAGTTGAAGATTTTAGACATAAATTTCTATTAAGCCAGGTTAACATCCTGTACAATGGACAAAGTGGAGTAGTGGATAAGTAGATGTGGAAAAGATGCCTCAAATACTAATAGCCAACGGTCCCAATCTGTCATCACACAAGTCCAACTCCTGTCCTGTAAAAGGAATACCAGGTATGGGGATGAGAACAAGGTTTAGGGAGCCTGTCAAAAAACATGTCTGCCTAGTGCCTGTCCCTTGGTGTTGAAGCAACTGAAACGAATGATTTTACACTGTTGTAGGTTAGGTTCTCTGAAAGCAGCTTCTGAGGCAGAATTAGATGTATCAAATGTTCAGTATGTATTCACTGTGACAGGAAGAAGGAGAAAGGGGGGTCAGGCAGGGGGATGTAGCCCCAAGATCCAGGTCCAGCAGAACTTTGGCCAGTCCCCAGGACACTCTAGTGAAAATATTGCCTATTGGAAGACTCTCCACTGAACTGAAATGGCCAGGCTCTTAAACCACGTCTTGCTCATTTATTTGATATGGAAGAGCATGGTTCTGATTCTCAGAAGACACATGAAGCTCTGGATATATTTCTTGCAAAAAGGTGGGGAAACAATGGAAACAGTGGTAGACTTTATTTGTAGGGGCTCCAAAATCACTGAAGATGGTGACTGCAGCCATGAAATTAAGACACTTACTCCTTGAAAAGCTATGACCAACCTAGACAGCACATTAAAAAGCAGAGACATTACTTTTTCAACAAAGTTCTGTCTAGTCAAAGCTATGGTTTTTACAGTGGTCATGTATGGATGTGAGAGCTGGACCATAAAGAAAGCTGTGTTGAAGTTTGATGCTTTTGAACTGTGGTGCTGGAGAAGACTCTTGAGAGTCCCTTGAACTGCAAGGAGATCCTACTAGTCCATCCTAAAGGAAATCAGTCCTGAATATTCATTGGAAGGACTGATGCTGAAGCTGAAACTCCAATGCTTTGGCCACCTGATGAGAAGAACTGACTCACTGGAAAAGACCCTGATGCTGGAAAAGATTGAGGGCAGGAGGAGAAGGGGATGACAGAGGATGAGATGGTTGGATAGCATCACTGACTGAATGGATATGAGTTTGAGCAAGTTCCGGGAGTTGGTGATGGACAAGGAAGCCTGGTATGCTGCAGTCTGTGGGGTTGCAAAGACTTGGGCATGACTGAGTGACTGAACTGAATGGAGATTTCTTATGATAAAGTGAGAAGTCAGTGGAATCCTACTGTATAGCACAGGGAACTCAACCTGGTACTCTGTGATGGCCAAGAGAGGTGGAATGGGGGAGGTGGTGGGAGGGAAGCTCAAGAGAGTGCGGGCATATGCATATTTATGGCTGATTCATGTTGTTTGTATGGCAGAAACCAACACAACATTGTAAAGCAATTATCCTCCAATTAAAAATTAAAAAAAAAAGAAATGGTAAGTGCTTCAGTGAAGGGGGGTCTGGGCAGTCCATCTCTATCTGCCACAAACTGCAACTGACTGGGACAGAAGGCAAATGCAGCCTAGGAACAGGAGATCCAGGTAACGTAGCAGGAGAACCAGATAATCACTCTAGTTAGTGGAATCCTGGGAAATTCTGGAGACTATTTGAAGAAAGAACAAGGAAAATGATGGGGGTATCCTGGGGGTTCAGGCCATGACTATTTAGCAAATAGTATAGAAATATTTCAACTTTCTGCCAAATGGAATACATGAATCAGTGCGTATCAGCTTATTTGCCCTGAATGGAGATGAGGGCTGAGGAGCCTACAAGGACCAGGCAAAGAAGGGTTCACATTGTCATCTGAGACCTTACGTTTCACATCAGACTCAGGCTGAATCAGAACCAGCACCACCTACTCTTTCCACCATGAAAGGAGTTGCTGTTGAACAAAGAATTTACCAAAGCTCTGAGGATGGGAACAGTCACCAAGAAGTATCCACTAAGATAGGAGTAAAATAGACTTGAGCCAGCAGTGCTTCTGAGCTTATGGTTCATTTTATTCTTTGCATAACCATGTCTTCATCTGAACTGTGTTCTCCTCTAAGCCATTGCCTGCCCATCTCATGATTTCACTCGTCTTGGCCAGAAGTATCCCTCAAGTCTGCAACATCAAAGCCTCTTTGTCCCTTCATGCCCTCATTTATAAAGCTCATGTCAAGGCTCATTCATTTTCCATGACAAGGTGCATCGTTAATAGATTCATCGTGCTCATTGTCCTTAGTCCGTTGTCTGAGAACTGCTCAAATGCCCTTAAGTTCCTCTGGTTGCTGAATTGCAACTTGCTCATCAGTCACTGTTGGCACTATTTAGCTGTTCTGTTCACTTGCCAAGAAGTGTCTGAGGCCTTTATTTCCTCTCCTGCCAGGTAGAAGGGTCCACTCAGCAGTCCTTGGAAATTTCATATCTACAGAGCAAGATGGAAGGTAATGCAGAAGGTGACATTGGGGAAGGCAGGAAAGGGCACAAGGGTGCCATCAACAGTTCTGTCCTCATGTGGAGGGGACAATCTTCTAAAAGCATTATATAGAGAAAAGAATCAAAAGGATTATTTGGCCCAAACATCCCAGGTTATAGATGAGGATGCCCGGAATGGTCCTTGGTGGTTCCTACATCACTCAGTATACTTGTGACACTTGACCAAGTAGCTTTGTCCCCCTTGCAATCTGAAGGGCAGTGAGGGGTGGAAAGGCCACTCAGGGAATGCAAAGGGGAGGAATCAGAGAACAAAGGAGACCAGAATGGAAGGAAGAAAAGAGAAATAAGAAAGGACAGAGAAAGAGAATAGGTGGGACTTCCCTGGTGGTCCAGTGGCTAAGATTCTGCACTTTCAATGCAAGGGGTTCCTGCATGGTGCACCTTCAAAAGAAAAAAAAAAACATTGGGAAAGAAAATAGAAGCAAGCTGCATGAAATTTAAGAAACTAAGTTGTACTTTAGATCTTGAAAAATTAAAAAAAAAAAACAAAGATTCATTTTCTTTACCTTTTGACTGTGAAGCTTGTAAGGATGAAGAAAGACGAATGGCTTTTATTGATTCAGAATTGCAGAACTGGAAGGAAACTGAGGGGTAAGGAGTTTGAGGCCTCAACACAGAGAAAGAGATTGACCAGGTTTGCATAGTGAGTTCAGCACACTGCACTTATTGTGAATGGTGGGCCTTGCCCCAGGATCTGATTAAACATAACTGTCCCTTGTTCCACTTGCTGTAGACATATGGCATGGCAATCAAGAACACAAGCTGAAATAAGAGGGATGGGGCAGGTTCCAAGTCTGTACCTTTTGATAAGTGTCTCTGCTCCCCCATTTTCTGTATCACTCACATCTTTGGATTTAGCTTCCTAGAGATGTTCTGACATTTAAAGGTGCAAGTCCAAATTCAATGAACACATGGGAAGGAGTATCAGGACTTTATTTAAAAAGTAAAATGAAGAAAAAACTACCATCAGTCAGTATCCAAGGGGAACCGGTTCCAGGACCACTCATAACAAAACCCATGGATGGTCAAGTCCTTTATAGAACACTGTATGTATTTGCATATAACCTACACACATCCTCTGTGTACTTTAAATCATCTTTAAATTAACTATAATACCTAGTGCAATGCAAGTGATGTGCAAATGTGTGGCAAATTCAAATTTTCCTTCTGGGAATTTTCTAGAAATTTTATTTCAAATATTTTTGATCTACTGCTGGTTGAATCCACAAACGTGGAACTCAGGGATAGGGAGATGCCAAAGCATTTATGTTTTCACATTGATTAAACTTTCCTTTTCCTTCTTCATTGCAGTCATATTCAAACAATGGAGGTGAAATCCTAAATGGTGATGTCTGATTTTCTTGATTGTGACTTTATACACTAGTTATTTTCCTGTAATGCTTTTGAATTGTGGTGCTGGAGAAGACTCTTGAGAGGCCCTTGGACTGCAAGGAGATCAAACTAGTCAATTCTGAAGGGAATCACCCCTGAATATGCCTTGGAAGGACTGAGGCTGAAACTGAAGCTCCAGTACTTTGGCGACCTGATGCAGAGACAACTCACTGGAAAGGACCCTGATGCTGGGAAAGGTTGAAGGCGGGAGGAGAAGGGGGCGGCAGAGGATGGGATGGCTCGATAGCAGTGGCTCAATGGCCATGAATTTGAGTAAGCTCTAGGAGAGCGTGGAGGACAGAGGAGCCTGGTGTGCTGCAGTCTGTGGGTTCACAAAGAGTCGGACACAACTCAGTGACTGACCAACAACAAATTTTCATGTAAACCTTGAGATGGATTGCAACCAAAGCCAGCACTGTCCATCACTGACAGAGGAGAAACCTGGGCTTAGGGATGAGGGCTGTCCTATACCAGTGTCCCCCTGGAGGGTGCCACAGGGGCATGTAATGCTGAGACCTGAGTTTTACTGCAGTGATCCTGGCACACTGCGGAGCATTGATTTCAGGAGGATGGGGAGGGTGGGGCTGGAGGCTGACTGGAAGCTCTGCAGACAAGAGATTTCTGTGATCTTATAGCCAGACAATGTACAAGGCCGTGCTCCTTCTGTGGGGGCTGCCCTGAGAGGTGTGGGCTTGCACACATATCCAGGATTTTTCTGCAATTCTTCTTTCCTTTAGACATTGATAAATGCTGCTTTATGAAATGTGATTGCTGTAGACCCACAGGAATCATGATTAGAATTTCTTCAACGTTGAGAGTGAGGCCCAGGTCACTCTTTTTTGAAGAAATAAAAGAGAGTTACAAACATCAGACCTTATTTAAATGTTTATCTTGAAATACTTGTCCTTTTTTTTTCAAGTAAACTTTTTACAAATGCAAAAGTACAAAGGGAGAAAATAGCTCACAACATTGTTAAAAATCTAGTTCAGAGTGTATTAGGGGGGCAAAGAATCTGCCTGCCAAGCCAGAGATGTGGGCTTGATCCCTTGGTTGGGAAGATCCCCTGGAGAAGGAAATGGCAACCCACTCCAGTATTCTTGCCTGGGAAATCCTGCAGACAGAAAAGACTGGTGGGCTTCAGCTCATGAGGTTGCAAAAAGGTCCACATGACTTAGTGATAAACAACAACAAATACAAGTTTAAGGTAAAATGGTGAGTGTTCTCCTTCAACCCTGCTGGCCTCTCATCGAGACTGTGTGAGTAACCTGAACAGCCCCTTCTGGAAGGATCAGAGGCCTCAGTGAAGTTGAAATTCAGGTCGAGACTAAAGGACCCTCTTGCCTCCAATCCCTGGCCTGTTCCACTGCCTTCACCCCCGTCATGGGTGGCTGAAAGGCTTGGGTCATGGTGTTTGGAAGCAACTGTTTCTAACTAGTTAGCTGACCTCTCACTGGGGCTTGGCTCACAAGATAGGGAGTAGAATGGGCAATTCTTTTATTGGATGAACCCCAACTTTAAAAATGTTCTATCTGCTAAATTTCAACCTAATGATAAATGTGAGTAACTTGGTTCTGACTACCTGGCTAACTGCGTTAAGACATTCCTTCTGCTCTCAACAGTTCTCTAATGACTCACCTATAAAACAGATCTAATCAATATTTTACCTTGTTAAAGCAGAGATGTGGATTGAAAGACCTCTTGGAATCCCTTCCAGCAACGAGGCTGATACATCTGAGGAAGGGGTACCACGTTGGAAAGCAGTGCTCTTCAAAGTGGATCCCTCAACCAGCAGCAGCAGCAGCACCTGGGAACATGATAGAAATACAAGGTCCTGGGCCCCGCCCAGACTTCCTGAATCATAAACTTGGGGAGTGGGGCCCAGCAAACTGCGTTTTCACAGCCATCTGGGGGCTTTTCATACATGCTGAACTTTGAAAAGCTCTAGTGTAGAGAATGAAGGACTACCTCTTCTTCACAGGAAGGCTTAGCCCCTTAAACTCTCTGAACCCGTTTCTTCATCCACCAAAGTGGAATAATTCTATTTCTTTCAAATGATTGTCACATGTTTTAAATGATAGAAGAGCATCTAAGACACAATAGGTGCTCAATAAACATCAGCTGGAGTTGAAGGGCCAGAAAGGAGGAAGAGGAGACGGAGGGAAAAAAAAAAGAAATGCGAACCCAGGCTTCATCTTTTCCTTACATAACATCTTTAGCATTATATAATTTTCAATTTGCATGCAAAACATCCCACCTCAGGGCATCATAGAAGCCTTGGAAAATCCAATATTATGCAGACAGCCCGAGATTCTGGCTGCTAAACCAGGCTTAAAAACTAATTTTCCCTCTTTAAGGAAGTGACATTTGTGCATTCAACACAGCAGCAATAAATTTAGGCTTTCTCACCACCCCCTGCTTTCCAGAGGTTATTATTTTTATCAATAGCAAAGCTATTTCTTTTTGAGTATTTGGAGCTGTTTTTGAATCTCCCCTTTCGTCCACACTGTAGTTATCAGCAGAGTAAACAACTTGTTAGGAAAGAAAAAAAGCCAAACAAGACCTAAAACCATTTTTTTATGCTAGAAATGTGATTAGAGCATTTAATTACACTCTGGAAAGTGTGCTTCCATTAATAGTTGGGGGTGCATTCTATGTCAATTAAAAAAGGATTAACAGTGAAGGCTTGAAAATTTTCCTGAACTTCAAGGCCATTTTTATTTGTGGGCTATGCCAGGGGAGGTGGTCAGAGGGCACAAAAGCAGTGCTGCTTCTCCTTAGGAATTTTCCAGATATTTGGACATCCTCTTCATCCTCACAGGTGGGGCATTGCTGGTCTTCTTGGCAAGTATAAGAGAACTGAGCTCTGAGACACAGGTCTGCGTTTAAAAGGACTGAGAGGGCCACTATCAGGTAGAAAGGGCAACTGACAGAGTGACCTGGCTTCTACTCCTTCCTTCGGGAGTTGATCGTCTATTTCCTTTGCCTCTCACTCCTCTAAGACCCTAGGGGCGGAGTGTTTCCCTTTAAATCTCCGAAACCAACGAGGGTGAGAAATTTCTTCCTCTCTCATGGCCTGTTTCACACACAGAGAGGTTATTTTCATTGGCTGTTGATTTGATATGAAATGTGAGTTTGAAGTGAGGAAGACAGTGTGGTCAAAAATCCCTCAAGGAACTTGAGTCCTAGAGACAGTGGTGTTGATGAGATCAGCGTGTAAATACTGCCCAGGTCCAGGGTAGCACTGAAGATCATGAGAAGTGAGGGAATTCTTATCCTGTAGTCCAAGGATGTGAGGGTCTGACTCAAAAAGGAAGAGAATACTGTACATTCAGAAATCAGATAGGTATTAGAATGAACAGATGACAAAAGAGTCGAGGGAGGGGACCACAAATATTCCCTTTTTCAGTAAATATGGATTAAATGCCTACTGTGTAACCAGGCACTATTCCTCATGGAACTTAGAAAGAACTCATTTTTATTGGCCCTGAGTTAATGACACTGTGGACTTCCCTGGCGGCTCAGATGGTAAAGTGTATGCCTACAATGCAGGAGACCCGGGTTCGATCCCTGGGTCAGGAAGATCTCCTGGAGAAGGAAATGGCAACCCACTGCGGTATTCTTGCCTGAAAAATCCCATGGATGGAGGAGCATGGTAGGCGACAGTCCATGGGGTCGAAAAAAGTTGGACACGACTGAGTGAATTCACTTTCACTTTCACTTTAATGACACTGGAAGCAAACTAAAATAAGGGCAAATGACTGAGTTCTTACCATTTGCAAAAACATTTCCATGTTTAACTCATTAGATCATCATGAGAAGCAAGCAAGATAGGTTTTATTACTCATATTTTGAAAATAATGGAATTGAGATCCCTCAAGTGCTCTTTGGAAGGAAAGCTATGACAAACCTAGACAGTGTATTAAAAAGCAGAGCCATCACTTTGCCAATAAAGGTCTGTATAGCCAAAGCTATGGTTCTTCCAGTAGCCATGTATGGATGTGAGAGTTGGATCATAAAAAAGGCTGAGCACTGAAGAATTGATGGATTTGAATTGTGTTTCTGGAGAAGACTCTGGAAAGTCCCTTGGACAGCAAGGATATTAAACCAATCAATCTTAAAGGAAATCAGCCCTGAATATTCATTGGAAGGACTGCTGAAGCTGAAGCTCCAAAACTTTGGCCACCTGATGTAAGGAACTGACTCATTGGAAAAGACCCTGATGCTAAGAATGATTGAAGGCAGGAAGAGAAGGGGATGACAGAGGATGAGATGATTGGATGGCATCACTGACTCAATAGACATGAGTTTGAGCAAGCTCCTGGAGATGGTGAAGACAGGGAAGCCTGGAGTGTTGCAATCCAAGGGGTCACAAGGAGTTAGACACAACCAATCAACCAAACAGCAACAGTCACTGAGGTTTGCCTTCCCTGGTGGCTCAGACAGTAAAGAATCTGCCTGCAATGCAGGAGACCCGGGTTCTATCCCTGGGTTGGGAAGATCCCCTGGAGAAGAGAATGGCTACCCACTCCAGTATCCTTGCCTGGAGAATTCCATGGACAGAGGAGCCTGGAAGGAGTCACACAGAGTGGGACCCAACTGAGTGATTAACACTTTCACTTTCACTTACCACTCAGGCTGGGAGCCCCTGAAATCCAGAAAAGCAAAGAAGAATCAAGAACTCATAGTCTCCTTTGAGGGAAGACACGGATCAAAAAGTCCTCATAGTATGTCTGGTCCTCACAGCACTTGTGGCTTCCTCCTCTAAGCAAGTGCTTTCTTAGGAGCTCAGCCTGGGGGTGGGGCTGCTTCCAGGCCAGGGAGAGATTTGTTTGGTGTTGGCGCTGTTGGGCCTATTAAACCAAAGCTGCAAACTCATGAAGTTGAAGTGTGAACATGCTCCTGTTCTTGGCGGTGCCACGGTTTCAGGAGGATGGCAGGCAGCCCCTGCTATTCTTGGCTTCGGGGAGTTTCTAGTACATGACATCTCCCGGGGAACATCATGTTCTAGCACGTTGTAAATGAAGGCAAGAGCGCACTTAACAGCACCCAGAACTCAAATAACTTTGTCTTTTGTGCATAATCGGAGCCCTGGAGGAGAGAGACGGAGAGAGCCAAGGCTCCCTCCCTCTCCCAGAGTACCTGCGAGGGAAGACTCTCTGGAGCGATGATCATTTGCAAAGGTTATTAAATGCTCTTTTCCCTCTTTTCATCTCTGGAAATCTCCCAGTGGCTGTGTCTCATCAGCAGGTCCTGAGTTTCTCTCTCTCTCTTTCTCTGATTCCTTCTGTGACCCTCTTATGTTCCATATCTTTCTGGGGCTATCTTTTGGTCTCTCTTCCTCCTGCCCACCTGTTTCTATACATGTCTTCGTCTCTGCATATCTGTCTTTATCTCTCAGAGGCTCTGATTCTCCCACTCACTGACGCTGTCTCCATGTCTCTGTTTCTCTCGGCCTCTCTGTGGTCCCCTCTCTGCCTCTCTTTCCCTGGTCATCCCCCTCTTCTCTCCCTCATTCTTTTTCCTTCCCTCCCTCTCTTATTCATCCCTTTTCTCCCACCTTTTACTCTTTTCCTAGTTACTCCAGGATTCTTGGGAAAAATCACACAGCTGTTACCCAGGTCCTAAGAAATTGAGAATAAGCAATATTGCCCCACTAAACACTTGTAGTTCAGGACTATGGACATCCCACAGGATTTCTTTCCTTGCCTCCTATCACACCCCCTTAAATGTTTAGCTTACATTGTATCTGTATGTTTGCTCCATAGCACCCTAGAACAGCAGAGCTGAGAGAACCTTCAGATATACAGAGCACTGATCTTCATTCCTCACATGAAGAAACAGGACCACAGAAATAACTTATTCAGGAGAACACAGCTTATGTGTCTCAGAGTCAAGATTGAAATCAATATTTATCAACATCAGTTTGAAGTTCAAAGAAATATTTGATTTATCAAACTATCATCAGTTATCCAAACAGATTTAATGAACACACCATCTTCAGTTTTGTTGTTGTTGTTTAGCCGCCAAGTCATATTCGACTCTTTACCACCCCATGGACTACAGCACGTCAGGTTTCCCTATCCTCCACTATCTCCCTGAGTTTGCTCAGATTCATGTCCATTGAGTCAGTGATTTCATCTAACCATCTCATCCTCTGCCACCCTCTTCTGCTCTTGCCCACAATCTTTCCCAGCATCAGAGTCTTTTCCAAAGAGTCAGCTCTTTGCATTAGGTGGCCAAAGTATTGGAGCTTCAGTGTCAACTATCTGCAATATATTAAATTCCAGAATAGTGGATGGGATGTAGATCATGATGTGTGCTCTTGAAAACCTACAATCAACATGAGGAAGTTATGTGTCAGAGTCTTAAGGAACATACAAATCGTACTTATGTTTTTCCCACCTGAACTGATATCCTAATGAGCAATGAGGAAATAAGGCAAGGGAAAGATGGAGATCAAATGATTAGTTTTATTGCTAGTTCTATGAAGATCTACAAGACCTTTGGAGAAAGCAATGGCAACCCATTCCAGTACTCTTGCCTAGAAAATCCCATGGACAGAGGAGCCTGGAAGGCTACAGTCCATGGGGTTGCTGAGAAACGACATGACTGAGCGACTTCACTTTCACAAGACCTTTTAGAACTAAACCCCCAAAAGATGTGATTTTCATTATATGGGAATGGAATGCAAAAGTAGGAAGTCAAGAAACACCTGGAGTAACAGGCAAATTTGGCCTTGGAGTACAGAGTGAAGCAGGGCAAAAGCTAATAGAGTTTTGCCAAGATCACGCACTGGAAAAAGCAAACACCCTCTTCCAACAACACAAGAGAAGACTCTACACATGGACATCACCAGATGGTCAACACCCAAATCAGACTGATTATATTCTATGCACACAAAGATGGAGAAGCTCTATACACAGCAAAAACAACACTGGGACCTGACTGTGGCTCAGATCATGAACTCCTTATTGCCAAATTCAGAGTTAAATTGAAGAAAGTAGGGAAAACCACAGGACCATTCAGGTATGACCTCAATCATATCCCTTATGATTATACAGTGGAAGTGAGAATAGATTTAAGGGACTAGATCTGATAGATAGAGTGTCTGATGAACTATGGATTGAGGTTTGTGACATTGTACAGGGGACAGGGATCAAAACCATCCCCAAGAAAAAGAAATGCAAAAAAGCAAAATGGCTGTCTGAGGACGCTTTACAAATAGCTGTGAAAAGAAAAGAAGTGAAAAGCAAAGGAGAAAAGAAAAGATACAAGCATCTGAATGCAGAATTCCAAAGAATAGCAAGGAGAGATAAGAAAGCCTTCCTCAGAGATCAATGCAAAGAAATAGAAGAAAACAACAGAATGGGAAAGACTAGAGATCTCTTCAAGAAAATTGGAGATACCAAGGGAACATTTCATGCAAAGATGGGCTCAGTAAAGCACAGAAATGGTATGGAACTAACAGAAGCAGGAGATATTAAGAAGAGGTGGCAAGAATACACAGAAGAACTGTACAAAAAAGAGCTTCATGACCAAGAAAATCATGATGGTGGGATCACTCACCTAGAGCCAGACATCCTGGTATATGAAGTCAAGGGAGCCCTAGAAAGCATCACTATGAACAAGGCTAGCGGAGGTGATGGCATTCCAGTTGAGTTATTTCAAATCCTGGAAGATGATGCTGTGAAAGTGCTGCACTCAATATGCCAGCAAATTTGGAAAACTCAGCAGTGGCCACAGGACTGGAAAAGGTCAGTCTTCATTCCAATCCCAAAGAAAGGCAATGTCAAAGAATGCTCAAACTACTGCACAACTGCACTCATCTCACACGCTGGTAAAGTAATACTCAAAATTCTCTAAGCCAGGCTTCAGCAATATGTGAACAGTGACCTTTCAGCTGTTCAAGCTGGTTTTAGAAAAGGCAGAAGAACCAGAGATCAAATTACCAACATCCACTGGATCATGGAAAAAGCAAGAGAGTTTCAGAAAAACATATATTTCTGCTTGATTGACTATGCCAAAGCCTTTGACTGTGTAGATCACAATAAACTGTGGAAAATTCTGAAAGAGATGGGAATACCAGACCACCTGCCCTGCCTCTTGAGAAACCTATATGCAGGTCAGGAAGCAATAGTTAGAACTAGACATGGAACAACAGACTTGTTCCAAATAGGAAATGGAGTATGTCAAGGCTGTATATTGTCACCCTGCTTACTTTACTTATATGCAGAGTACATCATGAGCAATGCTGGGTTGGAAGAAGCACAAGCTGGAATCAAGATTGCTGGGAGAAATCTCAATAACCTCAGATATGCAGATGACACCACCCTTATGGCAGAAAGTGAAGAGGAACTCAAAAGCCTCTTGATGAAAGTAAAAGAGGAGAGTGAAAAAGTTGGCTTAAAGCTCAACATTCAGAAAATGAAGATCATGGCATCTGGTCCCATCACTGCATGGGAAATAGATGGGGAAACAGTTGAAACAGTGGCAGACTTTATTTTCTTGGGCTCCAAAATCACTGCAGATGGTAATTGCAGCCATGAAATTAAAAGACGCTTACTCCTTGGAAGGAAAGTTATGACCAACCTAGATAGCATATTCAAAAGCAGAGACATTACTTTGCCGACTAAGGCCCGTCTAGTCAAGGCTATAGTTTTTCCAGTGGTCGTGTATAGATGTGAGAGTTGGACTGTGAAGAAAGCTGAGCTCCAAAGAATTGATACTTTTGAAGTGTGGTGTTGGAGAAGACTCTTGAGAGTCCCTTGGACTGCAAGGAGATCCAACCAGTCCATTCTAAAGGAGATCAGTTCTTGGTGTTCATTGGAAGGACTGATGCTAAAGCTGAAACTCCAATACTTTGGCCACCTCATGTGAAGTGTTGACTCATTGGAAAGGGAGGGATTGGGGGCAGGAGGAGAAGGGGACGACAGAAGATAAGATGGCTGGATGGTATCACCCACTGGATGGACATGAGTTTGAGTGAACTCTGGGAGTTGGTGATGGACAGGGAGCCCTGGCGTGCTGCGATTCATGGGGTTGGAAAAAGTTGGCCACGACTGAGAGACTGTACTGAACTGAACTGAACTGGTGAATGATTGAGAATGTGGCTTTAAAACTGTGGCCAAATGAGCATGCCCATCTCCTGTAGACTGCAGTCTAGACTTTAGGACGGTTCCTTGAAAGAGAGTTTAGGTCCACTAGGACATACTGTATAGCAGAGGAAACTCTACTCAGTACTCTGTAGTGCCCCCCACTAAGAAGGCATGTGTTAGGGAGCTAGCCAGGAAGATGAGGGTAATGATTTTAAAAGGCTGATAAGCACTGTCCTGATACTAATCGTAACTAAGATGTGTATACTCCAAGGGCTACGGGTAGACAGTTTGGTTCTTACCCCAGAGAACTGCCATTAGCAGCAAAAAAAAAAAAAACAAAACACAGAAGGAGCCTGTATCCAGCAAATAGTGTCTCTTAAGAGAAGAAAAAGGACCTACCTAAGACATGGGTTAAAATGCTGGAAGCTATGCTCCCAGTTTTTCAGATGGCCTATTCCTCCACTGTGTCCACATATCCATTCTCTATATTTGCATCTCTATTCTTGCCCTGCAAATAGTTTCATCTGTACCATAGTTCTAGATTCCACATATACACACTGCTGCTGCTGCTGCTAAGTCGCTTCAGTCGTGTCCAATTCTGTGCAACCCCGTAGACGGCAGCCCACCAGGCTCCCCCGTCCCTGGGATTCTCCAGGCAAGACCGCTGGAGTGGGTTGCCATTGCCTTCTCCAATGCATGAAAGTGAAAAGTGAAAGTGAAATCGCCCAGTCGTGTCCGACTCCTAGTGACCCCATGGACTAAAGCCTACCAGGCTCCTCCGTCCATGGGATTTTCCAGGCCAGAGTCCTGGAGTGGGGTGCCATTGCCTTCTCCCCACATATACACTACCATGTGTACAATAGCTGGTGGGAGGCTGCTGTTCAGCACAGGGAGCCCAGCTTGGTGCTCTGTGATGAGCTAGAGAGTAGGACAGGGGCTGGTGGGTGGGAGAGAGGCTCTGTGTATACATATAGCTGACACACTTTGTTGTATGGCAGGAACTAACACAGCACTGTAAAGCAATTATACTCCAATAATAAAATTTGACAAAAATGATAGCCAAATCTTTTGGGAAAGAGGAGGGGCATTGCAGAGGGAAATGGTGGCCTGGTGTCATGTCCCCCCAAAGCACTAGGGATTTCACACTAAGAAGTGTGACTCAAGGCTTGGAACTTTCAAAACCTGGAGAAAGAGCAGGACTGAGAGCAGGGTATAAAATATAAGGACCTGACTCTTGTAGGATCTGACAGTAGGCACCTCCTTAAATATTATCCCTAAGTTGTCTCACTTGCCTCACTCTAGTCCCAGCCCTGAGACAGACAGAAGCTTGAGTTGCCCATGGCAAAGTCTGTGGTCTTCATCAACCCCTCGGGGCTCAGAATCTGTCAGCTTTGCCAGATACTTTAGTTCAGAAATGAGCAGAGGCTGAATGTCCAACTGAGAAAACATGCAAAGAAAAAGGCAATCTTCACCACCGGAAAGATGTTTTCACTGAGGCAATTCTGCAGTCAGGAGATAGGGTGTCTTCATTTATATTAGCTGTTAGTTTCTTCATTGGGAAAAATCTGCATCCTTATGACATTACTGGGCTTCCCAGGTGGCTCAGTGGTAAAGAATCTGCCTACCTGCGCAGGAAATGAGCATTCAATCCCTGGATCAGAAGATCCCTGGAGGAGGAAATGGCAGCCCTCTCCAGTATTCTTGCCTGGAGAATCCCATGGGCAGATGAGCCTGGTGCACTGCAGTCCATGGGATCACAAGGAGTTGGACACAACTGAAGTGACTGAGCTCACACACAGGCGTGAAGTATTACCATTGCAGGTGCATGTTGATGGAATTAAGCTTATGCAATTCTCTTTGATGTGGTTGGGACTGAAATCCACAACTGCTATCTAAAGCATCAGGAATGATTTAACAATCACCATTGTTACCATGGAGGAACCATGAATGGGTTCCTAAGAAAGGAACAGGTCAAGCCACCAAATGGTGGTGACTGTGGGATGAAAAAAAAAAAAGGTGTGATTCTTTCTACAGAAAACTGATTATTTTTGTGTCCATGCTCTTCTGGTGTGAGTGGCTGTGAATACAGACACAGAAGAGGTTCTGTGTATGTGTGTGTGCATATGTACACGTGCTCAGCATACTTGTAAGTGGGTGAAGGCGATTTGACTTAATTATATGCCTCATTCACTCAGATAGAGGAAAATAGAAATTAACTTCTATTATTTCACTAATTCTACCCCTTTGCCCGAATCTTCACAATGATGTCTTTGAATACAGATCCTTCATCCACAGTGGCCATAACTGCAGGGGCTCCTCCCCTGACAATTCTGTTTAGAGCAGTGTTCATAAAATGTTCCTTGGCCAATTACCATATTTCAGAGAAACAACCCTCAGGACTGCTGCCATCAATTTGCCTTTCCACAGATATGGATACACCCTCCCTTAAAGCTACGTGAGTAAACTTCCTTGGAAGTTAGCTTCAAGGTGGCCTGTCTTCCTCCTTTTCCATTTTCTTAATAAGTTTCTCTTTTCAGATAACTTTATGAGAGGAGTTGCAGGTTATTTTCAGGACATGGAAACATGCATCTTCCTAAGAAGCTCTGAAAATGTAGAGTTTGGATCTCATAACAGATGAGCTAATCATTTGAGAGCTGTAGGCTGAGTCCATGCAAAGAACTGGGAAGGAGTGCGTGGTCCAAGGAGGGAGGTCCAGGAGGTTGGTCCATCTTCACACTCTTGTGAACCTGCTTTCTGCCTGCCTCTGGCCACACCCCCACTCATGGCCCCTCCCCTGCAACAACCTTCTCATTTCAGCCTGGATCTTCCTAACCAGCTGCCTCTCACATCTCTAGGATTCCTTCTTTAGCACACTGATTTGGTTGACCTTGTTGGAGTTTCTCAACCACTCTCTCTCAATTTTATAATATATGAAACTGTGATAATAATGGTTCTGACCTTTGGCTTATGCCAGGATTAAAAGAGTTAATAACATATCAAGCTTCTAGAACAGTATCTGGCATACAGTATTGCATAACTTAAATAGCTGTTGTTTGTGTTGTATTGCTTATTTGATGGGGGAGGGGTTGGAAAGACCGGAAAAGGGAAGAAGTAGAGCACTCTAAAGAAAGTTCGAGTCAGCTGGTGCTGTGAACTGAATTGTATGCCCCCAAATTCATATGTCTTCTCAGGTGTCACAGTGGTAAAGAATCTGCCTGCCAGTGTGGAGATGCAGGAAGCACAAGTTTGATCCCTGGGTCAGGACGACCCCTCATGGAGGAAATGGCAACCCCCTCTCCAGTATTCTTGCCTGGAAAACTCATGGACAGAGGAGCAAATACACGTCATGTCAAATTCATACGCTAAAGCTCTAATGGGCATCCCTGGTAGCTCAGATGATGAAGAATCTGCCTGCAATGTAGGGAACCCAGGTTAGATTCCTGGGTTGAGATCTTCTGAAGGAAGTCATGGAATCCCACTCCAATATTCTTGCCTGGAGAACCCCATGGACAGAGGAACCTTGTGGGCTACAGTCAATGGGGCCACAAAGAGTTGGACAAGACTGACTAAGCTCTAATCCCTCAATGTGATGCATTTGGAGAAGGGCCCTTAGGGGATGCTCAGGTTTAGATGAGATCATGAGGGTGGGGTACACATGATGCAATTAAGTTCAATTCAGTTCAGTTCAGTTGCTCAGTCATGCTGACTCTTTGCAACCCCATGAATCACAGCACTCCAGGCCTCCCTGTCCATCAGCAACTCCCGGAGTTCACTCAGACTCATGTCCATTGAGTCGGTGATACCATCTAGCCATCTCATCCTCTGTCGTCCTTCTCCTCCTGCCCCCAACCCCTCCCAGCATCCGGGTCTTTTCCAATGAGTCGACTCTTCGCATGAGGTGGCCAAAGTATTGGAGTTTCAGCTTCAACATCAGGCCTTCCAATGAACACCTAGGACTGATCTCCTTCAGAATGGACTGGTTGGATCTCCTTGCAGTCCAAGGGACTCTCAAGAGTCTTCTCCAACACCACAGTTCAAAAGCATCAATTCTTCGGCTCTCAGCCTTCTTCACAGTCCAACTCTCACATCCCTACATGACCACTGGAAAAACCATAGCCTTGACTAGACGGACCTTTGTTGGCAAAGTAATATCTCTGCTTTTCAATATACTGTCTAGGTTGGTCATAAATTTCCTTCCAAGGAGTAGGTGTTTTTTAATCTCATGGCTGAAATCACCATCTGCAGTCATTTTGGAGACCAAAAAAATAAAGTCTGACACTGTTTCCACTGTTTCCCCATCTATTTCCCATGAAGTGATGGGAC
Source organism: Redunca redunca (assembly GCA_006410935.1). Taxonomy (NCBI): domain Eukaryota; kingdom Metazoa; phylum Chordata; class Mammalia; order Artiodactyla; family Bovidae; genus Redunca; species Redunca redunca. The sequence goes on along the minus strand of SJYQ01096451.1, from coordinate 933,976 downwards.
CAGATGCCATGATTTTCATTTTCTGAATGTTGAGTTTTAAGCCAACTTTTGCATTCTCCTCTTTCACTTTCATCAAGGGGCTTTCTAGTTCCTCTTCACTTTCTGCCATAAGAGTGGTATCATCTGCATATCTGAGGTTATTGAGATTTCTCCCAGCAATCTTGATCCCAGCTTGTGCTTCTTCCAGCCCAACATTGCTCATGATGTACTCTGCATATAAGTTAAATAAGCAGGGTGACAATATACAGCCTACTCCTTTTCCTATTTGGAACCAGTCTGTTGTTCCATGTCCAGTTCTAACTATTGCTTCCTGACCCGCATATAGGTTTCTCAAGAAGCAGGTCAGGTGTTCTGATATTCCCATCTCTTTCAGAATTTTCCACAGTTTATTGTGATCCACACAGTCAAAGGCTTTGGCTTAGTCAATAAAGCAGAAATAGATGTTTTTCTGGAACTCTCTTGTTTTTTCCATGATCCAGTGGATGTTGGTAATTTGATCTCTGGTTCTTCTGCCTTTTCTAAAACCAGCTTGAACAGCTGAAAGGTCACTGTTCACATATTGCTGAAGCCTGGCTTGGAGAATTTTGAGCACTACTTTACCAGTATGTGAGATGAGTGCAGTTGTGAAGTAGTTTGAGCATTCTGTGGCATTGCCTTTCTTTGGAATTGGAATGAAACTGACCTTTTCCAGTCCTGTGGCCACTGCTGAGTTTTCCAAATTTGCTGGCATATTGAGTGCAGCACTTTCACAGCATCATCTTCCAGGATTTGAAATAACTCAACTGGAATTCCATCACCTCCACTAGCTTTGTTTGTAGTGATGCTTTCTAGGGCTCACTTGACTTCATATTCCAGGATGTCTGGCTCTAGGTGAGTGATCTCACCATCATGATTTTCTTGGTCATGAAGCTCTTTTTTGTACAGTTTTTCTGTGTATTCTTACCACCTCTTCTTAATATCTTCTGCTTCTGATAGGTCCATACCATTTCTGTCCTTTATCGAGCCCATCTTTGCATGAAATGTTCCCTTGGTATCTCTAATTTTCTTGAAGAGATCTCTAGTCTTTCTCATTCTGTTGTTTTCTTCTATTTCTTTGCGTTGATCACTGAGGGAGGCTTTCTTATCTCTCTCCTTGCTATTCTTTGGAACTCTGCATTCAGATGCTTATATCTTTCCTTTTCTCCTTTGCTTTTCACTTCTCTTCTTTTCACAGCTATTTGTAAGTCCTCTCCAGACAGCCATTTTTCTTTTTTGCATTTCTTTTCCATGGGGATGGTCTTGATCCCTGTCCCCTGTACAATGTCATGAACCTCCATCCATAGTTCATCAGGCATTGTATCAGATCTAGTCCTTTAAATCTATTTCTCACTTCCACTGTATAATTATAAGGAATTTGATTTAGGTCATACCTGAATGGTCTAGTGGTTTTCCCTACTTTCTTCAATTTAAGTCTGAATTTGGCAAAAAGGAGTTCATGCTCTGAGCCATAGTCAGCTCCCAATCCTGTTTTTGCTGACTGTATAGAGCTTCTCCATCATTGGCTGCAAAGAATATAATCAATCTGATTTCGGTGTTGACCATCTGGTGATGTCCATGTGTAGAGTCTTCTCTTGTGTTGTTGGAAGAGGGTGTTTGCTTTTTCCAGTGCATGATCTTGGCAAAACTCTATTAGCTTTTGCCCTGCTTCATTCTGTACTCCAAGGCCAAATTTGCCTGTTACTCCAGGTGTTTCTTGACTTCCTACTTTTGCATGCCAGTCCCCTATAATGAAAAAGCCATCTGTTTCTGGGTGTTAGTTCTAAAAGGTCTTGTAGGTCTTCATAGAACCATTCAACTTCAGCTTCTTCAGCCTTACTGGTTGGAGCATAGACTTGGATTACCGTGATACTGAATGGTTTGTTTTGGGAATGAACAGAGATCATTCTGTTGTTTTTGAGATTGCATCCATGTACTTAATTTTAGACTCTTTTGTTGACCATGGTGGCTACTGCATTTCTTCTAAGGGACTCCTGCCCACAGTAATAGATATAATGGTCATCTGAGTTAAATTCACCCATTCCAGTCCATTTTAGTTTGCTGATTCCTAGCATATCGATGTTCACTTTGCCATCTCCTGTTTGACTCCTTCCAATTTGCCTTGATTCATGGACCTGACATTCCAGGTTCCTGTGCAAGACCTTGCTTCTGTCGCTAGTCACATGCACAACTGGGTATTGGTTTTGCTTTGGCTCCATCCCTTCATTCTTTCTGGAGTTATTTCTCCACCGATCTAATTTCGGTGTTGCATATTGGGCACCTACCAACCTAGGGAGTTCCTCTTTCAGTCTCCTATCATTTTGCCTTTTCATACTGTTCATGGGGTTCTCAAGGCAAGAATACTGAAGTGGTTTCATTCCCTTCTCCAATGGACCACATTCTCTCAGACCTCTACACCATGACCCGCTCGTCTTGGGTGGTCCCACACGGCATGGCTTAGTTTCATTGAGTTAGACAAGGCTGTGGTCCGTGTGATCAGACTGACTAGTTTTCTGTGATTATGGTTTTTGTATCTGCCCTCTGATGCCTCTCACAACACCTACTGTCTTATTTGGGTATCTCTTACCTTGAACGTGGGATATCTCTTCACGGCTGCTCCAGCAAAGCGCAGCCGCTACTCCTTACCTTAAGCGAGGAGTATCTCCTCATGGCCGCCCCTCCTGACCTTGAACGTGGAGCAGCTACTCTCGGCCTCCTGTGCCTGCACAGCCACCGCTCCTTAGACACAGAGTTTCCTTATCCCTGAGGCAGGTTGGGTGAATGGACTGACCCAGACACCCTTGATTTATCTAGAAGGAGGAGGGAGTCTAGTAGGATTCCACTCAGAAAGCTTAGGATCTAGCACCACTATCCTGAGAAACCTGGATGAGAGGAAAGTCCTGTTGGCATCAGCATTGGAAAGTTGTAAAGCTATGTGCATAGCAAAGCATCATTTCTTTTCTTTTGTTTATGTCCTATCTTTTCTTTTCTTTCTTTCTGACAGCTGACTCTTGTGTGAATGTAGCTTCCTTGAATGAGATCCCAGAATTCCTACCTGGTCAATAAGAAGACTAAGAGCTCCCTTACTTGTGTATGCAGAGTTCTGTGTGCACCCAGTTGGCTCTGGAGTCCTGACCAAACCACTCACAGTTCCTAGATGAGACACCCTTTTCCCTGGTCCCTGTGGCTGAAACAATTTTTCTACTGCTTCTTTAGTTTTCTCTTGCTCATCTTTCAGCCTACATGTTGCTTCCTATGGATTTTTTTTTTTCCTTTCTGATCTTGAAAGCTTTGGTTTTGCAAACTCCAGCTCCCCTGCCAAGTCTCCTCTGTTTTCTCTGCACCCGCTACACAAATCACAGTCCATTGTGCCTGCTTCTTTACCTCCCATGTGCTCTCAAGGTCCTGATCTCTTTGAATGCTGGGTCTGGTCCTGTAAACTACTGACCACTAGCACTGGACTAGAGCCTGGATTGCTGTAAGAGTCCAGCAGTTCAATGATGACTGACAGGAGATCTAAGAGATGTAAAGGACCTCAGTTCAGTTCAGTTCAGTTCAGTCGCTCAGTCATGTCCAACTCTTTGCGACCCCATGAATCACAGCAGGCCAGGCCTCCCTATCCATCACCAATTCCCAGAGTTCACTCAGACTCATGTCCATCGAGTCAGTGATGCCATCCAGCCATCTCATCCTCTCTTGTCCCCTTCTCTTCCTGCCCCCAATCCCTCCCAGCATCAGGGTCTTTTCCAATGAGTCAACTCTTCTCATGAGGTGGCCAAAGTATTGGAGTTTCGCTTTAGCATCAGTCCTAACAATGAACACCCAGGACTGATCTCCTTTAGGATGGACTGGTTGGATCTCCTTGCAATCCAAGGGACTCTCAAGAGTCTTCTCCAACACCGCACTTTAAAAGCATCAATTCTTCGGTGCTCAGCTTTCTTCACAGTCCAATTCTCACATCCGTACATGACCACTGGAAAAACCATAGCCTTGACTAGACGGACCTTTGTTGGCAAAGTAATATCTCTGCTTTTGAATATGCTATCTAGGTTGGTATCAACTCTTCTTCCAAGGAGTAAGCCTTTTAATTTCATGCTGCAGTCACCATCTGCAGTGAGTTTGGAGCCCCACGAAATAACATTTGGTGCTGTTTCCACTGTTTCCCCATCTATTTCCCATGAAGTGATGGGGCCAGATGCCATGATCTTAGTTTTCTGAATGTAAAGGACCTAGTGTGGATAAAATATTAGAGTGAGAAGTGTTAAGACAACGGAAGAGCAAATGCAAAGGCTATGAGGTAGATTTATCTTGAGAAAGGAGAATGAGGACCAATGTGGCTAGAACATGGGGGACCCCAAGGAAGATAGGAGGGACAAATCTAAAGAAGGGATAAGGACTAGGTCAGGTAGGGCACCATAAGCCATGGTAAAGAACTTGGATTATTTNTCCAACTCTTTGCGACCCCATGAATCACAGCAGGCCAGGCCTCCCTATCCATCACCAATTCCCAGAGTTCACTCAGACTCATGTCCATCGAGTCAGTGATGCCATCCAGCCATCTCATCCTCTCTTGTCCCCTTCTCTTCCTGCCCCCAATCCCTCCCAGCATCAGGGTCTTTTCCAATGAGTCAACTCTTCTCATGAGGTGGCCAAAGTATTGGAGTTTCGCTTTAGCATCAGTCCTAACAATGAACACCCAGGACTGATCTCCTTTAGGATGGACTGGTTGGATCTCCTTGCAATCCAAGGGACTCTCAAGAGTCTTCTCCAACACCGCACTTTAAAAGCATCAATTCTTCGGTGCTCAGCTTTCTTCACAGTCCAATTCTCACATCCGTACATGACCACTGGAAAAACCATAGCCTTGACTAGACGGACCTTTGTTGGCAAAGTAATATCTCTGCTTTTGAATATGCTATCTAGGTTGGTATCAACTCTTCTTCCAAGGAGTAAGCCTTTTAATTTCATGCTGCAGTCACCATCTGCAGTGAGTTTGGAGCCCCACGAAATAACATTTGGTGCTGTTTCCACTGTTTCCCCATCTATTTCCCATGAAGTGATGGGGCCAGATGCCATGATCTTAGTTTTCTGAATGTAAAGGACCTAGTGTGGATAAAATATTAGAGTGAGAAGTGTTAAGACAACGGAAGAGCAAATGCAAAGGCTATGAGGTAGATTTATCTTGAGAAAGGAGAATGAGGACCAATGTGGCTAGAACATGGGGGACCCCAAGGAAGATAGGAGGGACAAATCTAAAGAAGGGATAAGGACTAGGTCAGGTAGGGCACCATAAGCCATGGTAAAGAACTTGGATTATTTTGTAAGTTCAATGTGAATCCTTGAGAAATGTTTTTCAGGGAAATGGTACAATCTGATTTTTAAAAGATCACTCTGGCTACTGAGTGAAATTGCAGGAGGACTGGCATGGATGCTGGGAGGCCATTGTAATTCTCAGTTTTTATTTGAAGTCTCAGAATTGGTATGCTTTTATTAATTAAAAAATAACAACAATAAAATCCTTTTATTACAAGAGGTTTACTTTCAACAATCTGTTTATCAGGTATTTTTGGAAAACTGGAAAGGCTTTCAGTTGTTCTCTTTCAAATGGAAACTTATGGTTTTTCATTATAGATTTTTTCTCAGAGTAGAGCATAATTTTCTTTTATTACAAAACCAATATTAAAGAAGTAGAAAGGAAACAGAAGAAAGAAAAAAACAAAACAATTCGCTTTTCCATCTTAGAAAATCAAGCACTATTTTAAGTTCTCTTACAGCCCCCAACGATGAGCACAGAGTTTGGTTAAAGTTATAACAATAATGGATATATACTATATTGAATTCTGTTTTTTTCACAGTCTTTCTCTTCATTCTATACATGTGCTTAGCTCTGTGCCTGACATATAATCAGTGATAAATGTTAAATGTTAGCTTTCTTTCCACTCCTCCTCCTAAATCTATTTCTATTATTGTGTTTAG
>SJYQ01096451.1:906496-922640 GCA_006410935.1 Redunca redunca | reverse complement strand
TGACCTGGGGAGTTCCTCTTTTGGTATCCTATCATTTTGCCTTTTCCTACTGTTCATGGGGTTCTCAAGGCAAGAATACTGAAGTGGCTTGCCATTCCCTTCTCCAGTGGACCACATTCTGTCAGACCTCTCCACCATGTCACGCACTAAGCGCAGGTGGCTGCGAGAGCCGGCACACCAAGTGCGGCCGAGAGGAGCTTCCCCACATCTGAGGTCAGGGGCAGCGGCCTAGAGTGCCAAGCTGCGACGGTATAGGAATGGCCTAGAGGAGCTACCCTGTGTCCGAGGTCAGGGGTGGCGGCCGGGAGAAGCTATCCTTCGTCCAAGGTCAGGGGCAGCTGGGAGAAGCCACCTCGCGCCTGAGGCCAAGGGCGGCAGCTTGGAGGAGCCCCCCACACCCGAGGCCAGGGCCAGTGGCTGGGAGGAGAATTCCAAGGAGCGGTGGCTGCGCAGAGGGCCTAGAGGAGCTATCCCACCTTGAAGGTCAAGAACTACGTCGGTAAGAAGATACCCCTCATCCAAGGTAAGGAACAGTGGCTGTGCTTTGCTGGAGTAGCCGTGAAGAGATACCCCAAGTCCAAGGTAAGAGAAACCCAAGTAAGATGGTAGGTGTTGCAAGAGGGCATCAGAGGGCAGACACACTGAAACCACACTCACAGAAAACTAGTCAATCTAATCACACTAGGACCACAGCCTTGTCTAACTCAATGAAACCAAGCCATGCCTGCAGGGCAACCCAAGATGGGAGGGACATGGTGTTTTATTCCTCAGCTTTGTACATTCTCTCTGTCTGGAGCATCCCTTTTGCTTATTCCTCTTGGTTAAATTCTAGACAATTTTTTTAGACCAGCTCTTACAGCCTTCTATGAGGACTTTCTTGACCCCATTTATTCGTCTTAATTTCTTTTTTTAACATTTAAAACATTTTTTATTGTGGCAAAATATGCATTATTCTTCAGTGTACAATTCAGTGGTATTAGTTCCTCTTCTTTAAATCAGAGTTATCCCTCATGTCTTGTTCTGTCTGTACTTTGTACAAATTTCTACTTTAGCTACTCATAACAGCTCATGCTGCAAACTTTAGTGCTTTTAAAAAATTTTTTTGTTTTATAAAAAAATCTTTTGAAGTGCAAGTTTCTGCAATGAATGGGGAATTCACATTGTTGTGCAACTATCATCATTCATATCCCAAACATTTTTAATCTTGCAAAAGTGAAGCTCTATACATTAAATAACACCCCTTTCTTCCTCTCCCTCAGGCATTGGTAACCCTTCTTCTACCTTCTTTCTCTGTGATTTTGACTATGCCATGTACCTCACAAAGTGGAATCATACAGTATTTGCCATTTGATGACTGGTGGTTTCATTTAGCATAATACTCTCAAGGTTCATCCATGTTCTAGCATGTATCAGAATGTCCTTCTTTTATAAGGCTAATAATATTCCATTGTGTGTATGTGTATAAATCTATCTATCTATCTTTTTAAAATCACCTATCTAACTGGCTAGCTATCAGTTTCCTATTGGTTCTATATCCTTGGGATATCCTAACACACTCTCAGGTTTTTTGTTTTTGATGGTTTCAAATTTGTGGTAAATTTACTTCATCCTCTGAAAATAGTTGTAGTTCAATATTCTTCAAAACCTTTAAGATCAAGGTCTGTAGCTCATTCACCTCTCCTCTAGAGAGAGTGATAGGAACATGATACATAGATCTGAGTGTTAATCTGACCTACCTGACTACTAAGTGTGTAACTTTTCTAGCTTCTGCAATTTCCTCTAACTCTTGTTAACATCTTACTCAAAAGGTTGTTGTCAAGTTTAAACTAGCTAATATACATAAAGAATTTCATAAACCACAGTAGCCTTCTATTGCCTTGTTAGAATATTGTAATATTTCTTTCTTTTCTCCCTTTTATTTTTTTCAGTTCTTGAAGGACTGCCAATCCTTAGATGAATACGAAGGGCTGCCCATTTCTGGGAAAAGTGAACTATCTTCAGACTAATTTCAATAATATCTTCATGGTCAGGTCAGTAGCTGTTTGCCTGCTCTTGCTTCTTGCCTTCACTCTCAGCGGTTCAATTTCTTGGTTCTATTTTAGATGATAAGAGGGAATAGTTTGATCGTAATTTCTGCTCAAAACCAGTACATTTAGTTTCCTGGGCCACAGTCTTTGAAGAGATTAAAGATTATCAAGGAGGAAAAATACCATTCACTGAAGAGCATCTTTGAAGGTCTAGAGAAACAAAACAAAACAAAACAAAACTGGAGAGTGAAGGAAGGCAATAGAATTGATATGATATCTGGGAACAAAAATCAGATGTTGAATCAATTCCAAACTCTTAATTTACCGCCCCCCCCTCCTTTCCGCTTTGATAACTATAAGTTTGTTTTTTCATAGGTACATTTCTTTGTTGTGTATAACTTCATATGTATCATTTGAAATATTTTTAGATTCCACATATAAGCAATGTTATATGATATTTTTGTTTGTACACCCGAAACTAACACAATATTGTAAGTCAACTGTGCTTCAATAAAAAATAAAAAGAAAACTCCAGAAATCAGATGTTGTAATTATTTTTTTCAGATTTCAATATCTTTTCTTGTCATAAATAAGGCTACTTATGATCCTAGATATGTCTAGACATATCACCTTCATTCATATAACTTCTCTTGTATAAAAAGAAACCTTCTGTTTTGTCTTCTGTTTTCCATCAGTAAGTCTGGCCTTTGAAATACTGTCTTGCAAATTTATGCACACATTTCAGCTTGAGGAGATAGTTGAAATTGAGTGAGACAACACAATCACTACAAGATTCTTCAAAGGAAAAAATAAAGAATTAAAACCCCACAAAAATAGCCCGAGTGATATTGGTGAATGCAGAGAAGAGAGGACAAGCTTCAGAACCATTGCCTGGAGTGTCTCAGACAGTCCCATCCAGAGAATTGCAGAGAGAAAGACAAGTAATTCCCTCTAAAACAGTCAAAACCTGATGAAAAGGCAAAACTTCTACCTCTCAATAGAGTAAGAAGTAGGAAGATATATTTATGATAGATCTGTGATTTTTTTCTTTCCTTTGTCCCTTTTATCTCAGCAAATGACATCATATCTATTCAGCTCAAGCCAAAAACTTGGGAGAGATTCTCAATTTTTCTTCCTTCGTCATCCACAATCAATCCTCCTCCAACTCCACACAGAGAGCTTGATTGCCAAATGAGAATCAAACAATCATTCTTGGTGGCCCTCAGGTTGAAGGAGGTTACACCCCAGAGAGGACTGACCCAGCCTAAGAGAGCTTGTTCAAGCTTCATAGTGAAAAGACACCTCATATGTTCTATAATGTATATCTATCTTCATCAATCCTGTTGCATTTTTTAACGAAAGCTTATTTAATAATAAGTAATAACCCATATTGTGGATTCATATAGATTTCAGGGTGGAATAATTGTTGGAGAAGTCTCAGTTCTCTTCACTCTAAAGCAGTCTTTGTTCTTGAATTTGAAAGATAACTGTGATGATGAGAATTACCCTCTTTTATCTCTCCATTGAAACACAGTAATCTTAATTTTGTCACTTGTACTCTGCAGTGATGAATCATGTGTTCGGACCTTGACAGAAACCTCCTTAAGCTCGTTCAAAGATAGCATTGAATCTCATGTATAAAAACCCATTTGATTTCTTTCAATTATGTCATCGCCATGTACTTTGTAACATCTGACACCTATTTGCTCCTTCTCTGCAAAAACATAAAAATTCATTTCAGACAATGAAATTCAATTTGTCTTGAAAGTAATTCCATAAAGAAAAATTAATAATCTAGGCAGCATTCTAATCTCCTTCTGCAATGTTATGTTGAGTCTGGGCAGTGTTAACTAGCATTGTCCTAGTATTATAAGAGGATAAATGGGAAATTAATGTTGCTGGTAAGGCAACTATTAATGATAATGGAAAGTAATTAAAAGCCCAAAGTAGAACCTGGAGGAAATTCACTCCAGTCCAGAGCAAATCAAAAGGTTTCTGGTTTAATTTGCTGTGATAGATGGTATTATTAGTTCACAATTATTCATTCTTTCTCTGTCCTTATTCTGAGTTTTTAATCCTAGTTGCTGTATTTGTCCAACTATAATAAAATGGACAGGGGGACCAGTGGATCACCTAATGTTTGTTTTCCTTATTCATCTATGTAGTGTAAAGCCTACCTACTTAAGACGATGGGGGTCCATTACATTTGCCAGAATGGAAATTCCTTTCTTTTCCTTCTATTTATAGGCATGAGGAGACCAAGGTAACAAAAGACTTTAAGTTGGGGAGGATGCTTTCTGTGTGACCCCATGAAAATCTTCCTCCTACTGGGACAAGAAACTCTACACTCATAGTGTCAAGATCCATGAGGAAAGGGAGCATAAATTTCCAGACTGGGTCGTTGGGAATGCTGACCACTCTTTCCACACCTACATTCCTTGACCTGTGTACCCTACCTACTGGAGAACATAATATCCTACACTGTTTATGTAAGGTACATGGCATCTTTTCAAAATATCATCTCTAATCTGGTGCATTAAATCCATCATTCTATCACGTTAGCATCTTTGGTGATAGGACCAAGGGATTTTGTGCCCATAGGTACATCTCATTTAAAGGGGGTTTCTCACTCAGCTATAAAAAATAATGAAATACATTGCTGCCATTTGCAGCAAAATGGATGAACCTAGAGACTATCACACTAAGTGAAGTAAATCAGACAGAAATAAAACTGTCACATGATATCACTCATATGTGGAATATAATTTTTTAAAAATGATGCATATGAATTTACTCACAAGACAGAAACAGATTTACAGATATCAAAAACAAGCTTATGGTTACCAAGGGGAAACACTGAGGGGAAGAAGGGATAAATCAGGAGCTTGGGATGAACATACGCACACTACTATATATAAGATAGATAAGCAACAAAGACCTACTGAGTAGCAGAGGGAACTCTACTCAATATTCTGTAATAACCTATAGAAGAAAAGAATCTAAAAAGGAATGAATGCATGTATAGATTTAACTGAATCACTTTGCTATATACCTGACACTAACACAACATTGTAAATCAACTATTCTCCAATAGAGCCAAAATTAAAAAAAAAAATAGAAAGGGGGTTTCTTGGTCCAAAAAGAGATCACATGTCAGTATATCAGTCACTCTGGGAACCTTCAGCTAATTATGCTAGTTTTTATGTTAAAAAAATTACATAAAATGCTACCTACAGAGAACAGACTTATCTTCTTAGTGTTAGTCGCCCATGCCCAACTCTTTGTGACCCCATGGACTGCAACCCAGGCTCCTCTGTCCATGGGATTTTCCAGTCAGGAATAGTGGAATGAATGGGTTGCCATTTCCTTCTTCAGGGGATTTTCCCAACCCATGGATTGAACCCGGGTCTCCTGCACTGCAGGCAGATTCTTTACCATCTGAGCTAACATGTGGTTAAATTTGAAGGACAAGTGATGATAACCTATCTCACTTCTCAGTTGCAGAATAACACCTGCTTTCCAAGGACAGCATGCATGGCACCTGCTGGTGAAATGAAGTGTTTGGATGTGAATGCTAGGAGAGACAGCTAATTTGTCCTGCTCTGCGGTGGAGAGGGGAGAAGTCTGTTGATGCTTCTGCTGCCAGCCACTTGGTTTTCCAGTCGGCAGCATCCATGGGGAACATAGAAAATTATATGCTACCTGTTCCTTCAACACCTTCAGGTTATAGGCACTGAACAGCACAAGGTAGAACACATAGATAGTAGTTCTATTTCCCTGCTACAGTGACTTTGACATTTGTTTGATAGCTTCGTTCTTTGTGCGTGCTCAGTCACTTCATCCATGTCCAACCCTTTGTGACCCCGTGGACTATAGCTCACTAGACTCTTCTGTCCATGAAATTCTCCAGGCAAGCATACTGGAGTGGGTTGCCAGGCCCTCCTCTAGGAGATCTTCCAGACACAGGGATCAAACGAGCGTCTGCTGCGGTTTTTGCATTGCTGGTGGATTCTTTACAGTTGAACCCCTGGGGAAGCCCCAGGGTTGATTTTTAACCTTATTTATTTTATTGTTTGATATTTTCTCTTTCTCAGTTTTACAATACACTTTTATTTTTGCCAGCAAAAAACAAAAGTGAATGTTTGATGTAATATTAAGCACTGGATTCAAATTTCTTTAGAAAGAAATCTGTGGAATTTGCCCAGCATATTTGTTGATGCTTAGCCATCCACCAAGAAGAACATGGTGATATAACTGGCTGCAGACTCTGCACAGATATGACACATTAAAACTTCTAGTCAGAGATGGTGTAAAACATGGCTGTTTATTTAGATCGATTGAGTATTGCTCTAAATTTATTTTCTTTGTTTTTTAATTTTCTTGTATATGTACCAAAAATGGAAAACATAGCTGCAAATATGTTGACTCCATTAGAAGAAAAACATTTTGGAAATAGTTAAAGGACATAATCTGATTTTTCAAGTAAAACACAAGTTGGTTAATATCATCCACAGAGTTGGTCAATTGTTTACTTTTTTAATAAATCAGGGTAAAGCTTTGGGAATTTCATTGTCAAAGATGACATATCTGACATTATTATAAACACTGCTTAAAATACAATCAAAAGACAAATTATATCCCTGGTGATAATATGGATATAAATATTGATGGAACATGTCATCATGAATATGTGATGTTCTTGATGGATTAAGAAATCTATGGAGCAGCCATAAAAAATGAAATCTTCCCATTTGTGACAATATGAATAGACCTAGAGGGTATAATGCTAAGTTAAATAAGACAGAGAAAGACAAATACTATATGATTTCAGTTATAGGAGAAATCTAAAACAAAACAAATTGACAAACATAGGAAAATCGAAGCAGAGTCATAGTTGCAGAGAACAAACAGGTGATTGCCAGAGGAGAAGGGGATAGGGAAGTAAGAGAAACTGGTAATGGAGATAAGAGGTACAAACTTCCAGTTGGAAAATAAATGAACTATGGGTAAGTAATATACAGTGTGTGTAGTGTGGTATATGGTCAGTAACTAGGTAATAACTTTGGACAGTGACTAATCATAACTAGATTTATCATGGTGATAATTTTGAAATGTATAGAATGGTTGATTCATTATGTTATGTAACAGGAACTCAGGTAGTGTTATTGGTCGATCGGTCATCAAAAAAAAAAACAAACAAAATTCAAAGAAAAAGGTATCAGATCTCTGGTTACCAGAAGAGAGGGTAGGGGGATGGGAAATAAAATGAAGGCAGTCAAAATCAAAACAAACTTCCATTCATAAAATAAATAAGCACTATAGATATGATGTTCAACATAATCGATATAATTAACACTGCTATAATTATATGGGCTTCTCTGGTGGCACAGATGGTAAAGAATCTGGCTGCAATGCTCAAATTACCACACAATTGCACTCATCTCACACGCTAGTAAAGTAATGCTCAAAATTCTCCAAGCCAGGCTTCAGCAATACATGAACTGTGAACTTCCAGATGTTCAAGCTGGTTTTAGAAAAGGCAGAGGAACCAGAGATCAAATTGCCAACATCCACTGGATCATCAAACAAGCAAGAGAGCTCCAGAAAAACATCTATTTCTGCTTTATTGACTATGCCAAAACCTTTGACTGTGTGGATCACAATAAACTGGGAAATTCTGAAAGAGATGGGAATACCAGACCACATGACCTGCCTCTTGAGAAACCTATATGCAGGTCAGGAAGCAATAGAACTGGACATGGAACAACAGACTGGTTCCAAATAGGAAAAGGCATACATCAAGGCTGTATATTGTCACTCGGCTTATTTGACTTCTATGCAGAGCACATCATGAGAAACGCTGGGCTGGAAGAAGCACAAGCTGGAATCAAGATTGCTGGGAGAAATATCAATAACCTCAGATATGCAAATCACACCACCCTTATGGCAGAAAGTGAAGAGGAACTAAAAAGCCCCTTGATGAAAGTGAAAGAGGAGAGTGAAAAAGTTGGCTTAAAGCTCAACATTCAGAAAATGAAGATCATGGCACCTGGTCCCATCACTTCATGGGAAATAGATGGGGAAACAGTGGAAACCGTGTCAGACTTCATTTTTCTGGGCTCCAAAATCATTGCAGATGGTGATTGCAGCCATGAAATTAAAAGATGCTTACTCCTTGGAAAGAAAGTTATAACCCACCTAGACAGCATACTCAAAAGCAGAGACATTATTTTGCCAACAAAGGTCTGGCTAGTCAAGGCTATGGTTTTTCCAGTGGTCATGTAGGGGTGTGAGAGTTGGACTGTGAAGAAGGCTGAGCGCCAAAGAATTGATGCTTTTGAACTGTGGTGTTTGAGAAGACTCTTGAGAGTCCCTTGGACTGCAAGGAGATTCAACCAGTCCATTCTGAAGGAGATCAGTCCTGGGTGTTCATTGGAAGGACTGATGCTAAAGCTGAAACTCCAATACTTTGGCCACCTCATGCGAAGAGTTGACTCATTGGAAAAGACTCTGATGCTGGAAGGGATTGGGGGCAGGAGGAGAAGGGGATGACAGAGGATGAGATGGCTGGATGGTATCACTGACTTGATGGACATGGATTTGAGTAAACTCTGGGAGTGGTGATGGACAGGGAGGCCTGGCATGCTGCGATTCATGGGGTCACAAAGAGAAGGACATGACTGAGCAACTGAATTGAACGGAACTGAACTGAAAGTAATACAACATTCTAAGTCAAGTATATCTCAATAAACTGGAAGAAGAAAGAAAGAAATCTATGGGGTGACTAGAAGCATAGAACTGTCATTGGGCACATACCACCCTTTGGGCAGAAAGTGAAGAGGAACTAAAGAGCCTCTTGATGAAAGTGAAAGAGAAGAGTGAAAAAGCTGGCTTAAAACTCAACATTCAAATAACAAAGATCATGGTATCTGGTTCCATCACTCCACGGCAAATAGATGGGGAAACAGTGAAAATGGTGACAGACTTTATTTTCTTGGGCTCCAAAATCACTGCAGATGGTGACTGCAGCTGGGACATTAAAAGATGCTTGCTTCTTGAAAGAAAAGCTATGACCAACCTAGATAGCATATTAAAAAGCAGAGACATTACTTTGCCAACAAAGGTCCATCTAGTCAAAGCTATGGTTTTTCCAGTAGTCAGGTATGGGTGTGAGAGTTGGATCATAAAGAAAGTTGAGCGCTGAAGAATTTATGCTTTTGAACTGTGGTGTTGGGGAAGACTCTTGAGAGTCCCTTGGACTGCAAGGAGATCCAGCCAGTCCATCGTAAAGGAAATCAACCCTGAATATTCATTGGAAGGACTGATGCTGAAGCTGAAACTAACACTTTGGTCACCTAAAATAAAGAACTGACTCATTGGAAAAGATCCTGATGCTGGGAAAGATTGAAGGCAGGAGGAGTAGGGGAAGACAGAGGGTGAGATGGTTGGATGGCATCACTGACTCGATGTGTGTGAGTCTGAGCAAGCTTCGGGAGTTGGTGATGGACAGGGAAGCCTGGCGTGCTGCAGTCCATGTGGTTGCAAAGAGTTGGACATATTTGAATGATTGAACTGAATGGAACTGAAACATCACTGCATCCAAACAAGCTTAAGTATTCAACGGCAATGGACTTCATGTTGCGTCCTCCCCAAATTCACAAGTTGCTATGTCCTAAATGTGATGTTTTTAGAGGGGGATGTCTATGAGAGGTGATTAGGTCATGATAGTAGACCATGAAAAGGATAGTAGGTCATGATAAGGATTAGTGCCTGTATAAACGGACCTCTAGAGAAGGAAATGGCAACACACTTCAGTATTCTTGCCTGGGAAAATCCCATGGACAGAGGGGCCGAGCCTGGTGGGCTACAGTCCATAGGGTCACAAACAGGCAAATGCAACTGAGTGAATGAGCACAAAAGGGACCTCAGAGAGCTCTCAATTTCTTTCCACTGTATGAAGACACAGTGAGAAAATGGTCCTCTGTATCTCAGAAGAGGACCCTGACCAACCCTGACCATGCCAACACTCTGATCTGGAACTTTCAGCCTCCAAACCCGTTGTTTATAAGCTACCCTGTTTATGGCATTGGGCTAGTGGGAAAAGTTCATTTGTGTTTTTCTGTGAGATATCAGAGAAGCTTATGGAAAAACTCAAACCAACTTTTTGGCCAACCCGATACTTTGTTGTTTCATCCAGAATGACTAAGATGTCTACTAATGAAAATAAGAGCTCTGATTGTTAAAGTTTACATGAAAATAAATAGTACATGTAAAGTAAATAGACTACAACCTTGTTTGGGGGACAGCATAGATGTTGAGGACAAAAGACACTTTAGCATCAAAGGGCCAAGACTGTTGCTGCTTAACCGAATTTTAGAAATATGTGGGCTTTCGAAGAACAACTGAAAAATCCACCTACATGGCCTAAGGGAATTTGCTCATCCTTCAGTCAGCAGTTTCCCTCATTACTCTTATAGTGTGAATAATTCACTATTATAAGATTTTATGTAACTCTATAATATGATTCTAAGATAGTTGTCATCACTTTATAAAAGATATCCCCCTCAAGTTAGTTACTGCCCTATCTTGTGCTTGGATGCTTGTGCAGGGTCCTTGGGACCATCTCTGATTTTCTCCTTATTCAGGGATTTCAGCACATAATCCCTATAAAAATACAAGTATTCTATGATAAATTAATAACTTCATAAGGTAGTGCTATAATATAGGCAAGCATAATATCAGTGAGTGAAAGGCTTATTGAATGCAAACCTATTGTGAATAATTAGGCTTGTTGGGTGTTTGTGAGAACACACTTGTCTGGTTTTGTGAATCATGTCATGAGAAAATGGGGGTCATTACTGAAGGCAGACCAGGGCATCAGTGGCATGTTCATGTTAAGATCAAAGATCAGACCATCCATCCGATGGGAGTGCATTCTTCCTGAACAGTTGTGCTTGCCCTGGGTGTGATAATACATCTTGAACTAAGGCAATAATAGCAACAAATGAAGGTCTTTGCCAGAAAACATGACTCAAAAGAGGTTGGGATGATGCTTCTTTGAAATGATGATCCTGCCCCTTAGGAGATTTGATTCTCTGACAGTTAAAAACATACCTCTAAGATATAGCAATGTTTATAGGAAAGAGTGTGAGGGGAGATAGAGCATGGGGCTTGCCATTTAACAAGTATCCATGTACCATCTCCTGGTGGGTCAGTCGGTTAAGAGTCTGCCTGTGATGCAGGAGACCTGGGTTCGATCCGTGGGTCGGGAAGAGCCCCTGGAGAGGGAAATGACAACCCACTCCAGTATTCTTGTCTGGAGAATCCCATGGACAGAGAAGCCCGGTGGGCTACAGTCCACGGGGTCGCAAGAGTTGGACTGAGTGACTAAACCTAACCTGCTGCTAAGCTGCTGCTAAGTCACTTCAGTCGTGTCCGACTCTGTGTGACCCCATAGACGGCAGCCCACCAGGTTCCCCCGTTCCTGGGATTCTCCAGGCAAGAACACTGGAGTGGATTGCCACTTCCTTCTCCAATGCATGAAAGTGAAAAGTGAAAGGGAAGTCGTTCAGTCGTGTCCGACTCTTTACTGGAGTGGGTTGCCATTGCCTTCTCCCTAACCAATATACCATCTATTAGCTGAGTGGATTGAAAATAAAAGCCAGACATATCCATGCTTTCATGGGGTGGAAGGAGCACAAATCTTGGTGGCAAGAAACATGGTAGGCTGAGTCTGGCTTGTCATTTACCCCCACTCTATTTATTATTTGCTGCAACAAATTTTCAACACATACACATGTGCGTCATAGTTATGCCATGCACATTTGTGCACCTCACCTAATAAATATACCCCCAGCAGTCCATGTAAACTTACCCCCTCTAGGAGTGTAGAATTCATTGTATGAATAAATTTTACTCAGTCTTCAATGGATAGGATTGTTTCCAGCTTGTTTCAAGCAGATATTTCACTTGGTACATTTCATCATGTTTGCATGTATATGTGTAAATTCCTAGAAATGGAATCATTGAGTAGACAGAAAAATCCATTTTATTTTCAGAAGATATGGCACAATTACCCTCCACTTAAGTGTTGGCCAAGGTGTGGACTGAAGACGCTAACATTCACTGATGGGGGAATGTAAATTAGAATGGAGATACAGGATAGTCATTTTACATTGGTTATACAGCATATTTCCCCTCAACAAATTGCCTCATGGAATTGCTTGCTTGTGTATCTCCTAAACAGTTTATTTGGGGTAGCCTTTTAGAAAGTAGAATAACCCAAATTTATGCACCTGAGTATATACATGTGGGTGCTCAGTCATTCCAACTATTTGCAACCTTATGGACTATAACCCACCAGGCTCCCCTGTCCATGGGGTTTCCCAGGCAAGAATACTGGAGTGGGTTACCATTTTCTCCTTCAGGGGATCTTCTCCACTCAAGTATTGAACCCTCATCTCCTGCATCTTCTGCATTGGCAAGCAGATTCTTTACCACTGAGCCACCAGGGAAGCCCTTATATCTGATTGGTGCTTTACTAAAGTGTTTAAAATTTTTGTTTTTTTGAAAAATTTTTATTGATCAATGCATTTTTTTAATCAAAATTTTTGATTGCCAAGACACAAACAACCTAAGTGTCTGTCAACAGATGAATGGTGTGATATATATATATACACACACATATATATAATCTCCAATGGAATACTACTCAGTCAAAAAAAGAACAAAATTTTGCATTTGCAGCAACATGGGTGGCCTCAGAGACATTATGCTAAGTAGAATAAGTCAGAGAAAGAAAGATAAATATTGCAAGACATTGCTTATATGTAGAATCTAAGAAAACAATACAACAAATTAGTGAATATAATGTAAAAGAAGCAGACTCACAGATACAGAGAACAGACTAGCAATTTCCACTGGGAGGAGAGGGGTAATACAGGGGTGGGGGAACAGGAGGTATAAACCATTGGGTTTAAATGGGCTCAAGGAGGTTTTGTACTACTCAGGGAATATAACCAATATTTTGTAAAAACTGTAAATGGGAAATAAGCTTTAAAAATTGTGTAAAATAAAATTTAAAAATGTGTTTATTTGTTTTTGTCCTAGGTGGGTATCTTCTGAGCCCCATCTTCTTTTCAGCAATGCAGGATCTTACTTAGCTGGTCACACGGTCTTCATGAGCAGACTGAAAATAATCTTCTGTGTGAATCCTGCCCCTCACCTCTCTCCTGGGTGGAAATGCAGCAGACTTACATTCAGACACTTGGTCCAATCTTCAAGTCTCATGAATGCTCTTTTCCCTGCCTTTGTCTTGCTGGTCTCTCAGGCACACGGTTCTGTATGCCACAGAAAAGTAGCAAGTTGAATTCAAGGCATCCCACAGGTAGAAGCTGTGCCAAGCTGAATGTTACTCCATGTTTGCACAAAGATGAGTGAAGAGAGATGGTATCCAAGGAGGGTTGTTTGAGATACACCACTCTGTCCTCTCTTTCAGAAATCCTTAAATACACACCTGGATCACATAGAATAGCTGAAGAGCTTTGTTCAAGACCTTGCCTGGAAGGATTTTTGCTTAAAAAACTGAATTTCATCTTGCTGCAATATCTGTTCAGGCTATTTTGACATTATAAGAAATAGCCTTCTGAAACCCTGGTAGGATTTACAGTAAGGAGACTGTACAGGTCACTGTAGTCATATTACAAGATTTCTTTTCCTTTTCTTTCTTTCTTTTTTTAAATAAGAACCCCCCTAGGAGAAATTCCTATAGGAATGTAGCATTAAGGAAAGTTGCAATTCTCCTGAGCCACTGGCTTATTTTTATTTCATGAATACTTCGAATCTTGTAACAGATATACTTTCTATTTTTGTTTTGCTTACCGAAAAACCTTCAAGCTAAATTTCTGATTCATCCACAGTAGATTTTTCTTACAGAGCGGATTCTTCCAAGGTTTTAGGGATTCCATCTTGTCCTGTTCAACAAAGCTTATTCATTATAAAGCCCACCCTTGTCTGGGTATATACAATACCGTGGTTTTTAAATGTTCTAACCTACCAAGGGGCCATGAGACAAGTAGGACAGTGCCACCAAAGATTTCAATCACTCATGCTAAAATAAACATATTTTCCCCCAATCCCAAACAGGTCTTTATTGTTGTTGTTGCTTCCTCTTTTGCCTCCACTCAGCTTTCCACAGGATGATTTATGCTACATTCACAGGGCTCCACAAAACTGCTTATTTCAACTTTATTTATTTTCCTTAAAAAATTTTTTTTATTTTAAAATTTATTTAAATTGGAGGCTAATTACTTTACAATATTGTATTGGTTTTGCCATATATCAACATGAATCTGCCACAGGTGTACATGTGTTCCCCCATCCTGAACCCCTCTCCCACCTCCCTCCCCATTCCTTCCCTCTGGGTCATCCCAGTGCACCAGCCCCAAGCATCCTGTATCCTGCATCAAACCTAGACTGGCGATTCATTTCTTATATGATATTATACATGTTTCAATGCCATTATCCCAAATCATCCCACCGTCTCCCTCTCCCACAGAGTCCAAAAGACTGTTCTATACATCTGTGTCTCTTTTGCTGTCTTGCATACAGGGTTATCGTTACCATCTTTCTAAATTCCACATATATGTGTTAGTATACCGTATTGGTGTTTTTCTTTCTGGCTTAATTCACTCTGTATAATAGGCTCCAGTTTCATCCACCTCATTAAAACAGTTTCAAATGTATTCTTTTCAATGGCTGAGTAATACTCCATTGTGTATATGTACCACAGCTTTCTTATCCATTCGTCTGCTGATGGACATCTAGGTTGCTTCCATGTCCTGGTTTTATAAACAGTGCTGCGATGAACATTGGGGTACATGTGTCTCTTTCAATTCTGGTTTCCTCAGTGTGTATGCCCAGCAGTGGGATTACTGGGTCATAAGGCAGTTCTATTTGCAATATTTTAAGGAATCTCCACACTGTTCTCCATAGTGGCCGTACTAGTTTGCATTCCCACCAACAGTGTAAGAGGGTTCCCTTTTCTCCACACCCTCTCCAGCATTTATTGCTTGTAGACTTTTGGATCGCAGCCATTCTGACTGGTGTGAATTGGTACCTCATTGTGGATTTGATTTGCATTTCTCTGATAATGAGTGATGTTGAGCATCTCTTCATGTGATTGTTAGCCATACGTGTGTCTTCTTTGGAGAAATGTCTATTTAGTTCTTTGGCCCATTTTTTTGATTGGGTCATTTATTTTTCTGGAATTGAACTGCAGGAGTTGCTTGTATATTTTTGATATTAGTTGTTTGTCAGTTGCTTCATTTGCTATTATTTTCTCCCATTCTGAAGGCTGTCTTTTCACCTTGCTTATAGTTTCCTTTGTTGTGCAGAAGCTTTTAATTTT
This sequence comes from Redunca redunca, assembly GCA_006410935.1. Lineage (NCBI taxonomy): Eukaryota > Metazoa > Chordata > Mammalia > Artiodactyla > Bovidae > Redunca > Redunca redunca. The sequence goes on along the minus strand of SJYQ01096451.1, from coordinate 907,205 downwards.
AACTAGGTCCCATTTTTTTATCTTTGCTTTTATTTCCAATATTCTGGGAGGTGGGTCATAGAGGATCCTGCTGTGATGTATGTCGGAGAGTGTTTTGCCTATGTTCTCCTCTAGGAGTTTTATAGTTTCTGGCCTTACGATTAGATCTTTAATCCATTTTGAGTTTATTTTTGTGTATGGTGTTAGAAAGTGTTCTAGTTTCATTCTTTTACAAGTAGTTGACCAGTTTTCCCAGCACCACTTGTTAAAGAGATTGTCTTTTCTCCATTGTATATTCTTGCCTCCTTTGTCAAAGATAAGGTGTCCATAGGTGTGTGGGTTTATCTCTGGGCTTTCTATTTTGTTCCATTGATCTATATTTCTGTCTTTGTGCCAGTACCATACTGTCTTGATGACTGTTGCTTTGTAGTAGAGCCTGAAGTCAGGCAGGTTGATTCCTCCAGTTCCATTCTTCTTTCTCAAGATTGCTTTGGCTATTTGAGTTTTTTTGTATTTCCATAAAAATTGTGAAATTATTTGTTCTAGCTCTGTGAAAAATACCTTGGTAGCTTGATAGGGATTGCATTGACTCTATAGATTGCTTTGGGTAGTATACTCATTTTCACTATATTGATTCTTCCAATCCATGAACATGGTATATTTCTCTATCTATTAGTGTCCTCTTTGATTTCTTTCACCAGTGTTTTATAGTTTTCTATATATAGGTCTT
>SJYQ01096451.1:871451-906398 GCA_006410935.1 Redunca redunca | reverse complement strand
TGTGTTGATTTTATATCCTGCAACTTTACTATATTCATTGATTAGCTCTAGTAATTTTCTGGTGGAGTCTTTAGGGTTTTCTATGTAGAGGATCATGTCATCTGCAAACAGTGAGAGTTTTACTTCTTTTCCAATTTGGATTCCTTTTATTTATTTATTTATTTTTTTCTGCTCTGATTTCTGTGGCCAAAACTTCCAAAACTATTTTGAATAGCAGTGGTGAAAGTGGGCACCCTTGTCTTGTTCCTGACTTTAGGGGAAATGCTTTCAATTTTTCACCATTGAGGATAGTGTTTGCTGTGGGTTTGTCATATATAGCTTTTATTATGTTGAGGTATGTTCCTTCTATTCCTGCTTTCTGGAGGGCTTTTTATCAGAAATGGATGTTGAATTTTGTCAAAGGCTTTCTCTGCATCTATTGAGATAATCATATGGCTTTTATTTTTCAATTTGTTAATGTGGTGTATTACAATGATTGATTTGCAGATATTGAAGAGTCCTTGCATCCCTGGGATAAAGCCCACCTGGTCATGGTATATGATCTTTTTAATGTGCTGTTGGATTCTGATTGCTAGAATTTTGTTAAGGGTTTTTGCATCTATGTTCATCAGTGCATTGGCCTGTAGTTTTCTTTCTAATTTTTTTTTTTTTGGTGGCATCTTTGTCAGGTTTTGGTATTAGGGTGAGGGTGGCCTCATAGAATGAGTTTGGAGGTTTACCTTCCTCTGCAATTTTCTGGAAGAGTTTGAGTAGGATAGGTGTTAGCTCTTCTTTAAGGTTTTGGTAGAATTCAGCTGTGAAGCTGTCTGGACCTGGGCTTTTGTTTGCTGGAAGATTTCTATTAAACAGTTTCAATTTCTGTTCTTGTAATTGGTCTGTTAAGATTTTCTATTTCTTCCTGGTTCAGTTTTGGAAAGTTGTATTTTTCTAAGAATTTGTCCATTTCTTCCACGTTGTCCATTTTATTGGCATATAATTGCTAATAGTAGTCTCTTATGATCCTTTGTATTTCTGTGTTGTCTGTTGTGATCTCTCCATTTTCATTTCTAATTTTATTGATTTGATTTTTCTCACTTTGTTTCTTGATGAGTCTGACTAATGGTTTGTCAATTTTATTTATCCTTTCAAAAAACCAGCTTTTGGCTTTGTTGATTTTTGCTGTGGTCTCTTTTGTTTCTTTTGCATTTATTTCTGCCTTAATTTTTAAGATTTCTTTCCTTCTACTAACCCTGGGGTTCTTCATTTCTTCCTTTTCTAGTTGCTTTAGGTGTAGAGTTAGTTATTTATTTGACTTTTTTCTTGTTTCTTGAGGTATGCCTGTATTGCTATGAACTTTCCCCTTAGCACTGCTTTTATAGTGTCCCACAGGTTTTGGGTTGTTGTGTTTTCATTTTCATTCGTTTCTATACATATTTTGATTTCTTTTTTGATTTCTTCTGTGATTTATTGGTTATTCAGCAGTGTGTTTTTCAGCCTCCATATGTTGGAATTTTTAATAGTTTTTCTCCTGTAATTGAGATCTAATCTTACTGCATTGTGTCAGAAAAGATGCTTGGAATGATTTCATTTTTATTTTTTTTTTTTTTTACTTTACCAAGGCTAGATTTATGGCCCAGGATGTGATCTATCCTGGAGAAGGTTCTGTGTGCACTTGAGAAAAAGGTGAAATTCATTGTTTTGGGGTGAAATGTCCTATAGATATCAATTAGGTCTATTGTATCATTTAAAGTTTGTGTTTCCTTGTTAATTTTCTGTGTAGTTGATCTATCCATAGGTGTGAGAATTTAGCTCCACAAAACCAGCTCTCCAACAAATGCTAAAGGATACTCTCTAGACAGGAAACACAAAAAGGGTGTATAAACTCGAACCCAAAACAATAAAGTAAATGGCAATGGGATCATACTTATCAATAATTACCTTAAAAGTAAACGGGTTGAATGCCCTAACCAAAAGACAAAGACTGGCTGAATGGATACAAAAACAAGACCCCTATGTGTGTTGTCTACAAGAGACCCACACTCAAAACAGGGGACACATACAGACTGAAAGTGAAGGGCTGGAAAAAGATATTCCATGCAAATAGAGACCAAAAGAAAGCAGGAGTAGCGATACTCATATCAGATAAAATAGACTTTAAAACAAAGGCTGTGAAAAGAGACAAGGCAGGACACTACATAACGATCAAAGGATCATCCAAGAAGAAGATATAACAATTATAAATATATATGCACCCAACATAGGAGCACCGCAATGTGTAAGACAAATGCTAACAAGTATGAAAGGGGAAATTAACAATAACACAATAATAGTGGGAGACTTTATTTATTTTTTTAATTCCATGTCTTTTTAAGATAATTGCTTTGGGGCTGTCAGTTAATCTTTACTCAGCATTGACTTTAATAGAATTTTATTTTCTTCCAAGTGGAGTAAGTAATGTTATACTTGTGAGATAAAAGTTATACAATCATATGCTAATTTTCTCTTATAGACACGAATTTTTTTCTTTGACTGCTTTTGCAGAAAGCCTATTTTCCTCTGATCGATCTACATTTTCCTGAAAAGCTATTCTAACAAATTAATATGTTTTGTGGTTAGTTTTACCCCAATAGATATGTTGTTGGTATTGTTCAGTTGCTCAGTTGTGTCCAACTCTTTGTGACCCCCATGGACTGCAGCATGCCAGGCTTACCTGTCCTTCACCATCTGGTGGAGCTTACTCAAACTCACGTTCCTTGAGTCAATGATACCATCCAACCATCACATCCTCTGTCATCCCCTTTTCCTCCTGCCTTCAATCTTTCCCAACATCAGGGTCTTTTCTAATGTGTTGGCTCTTTGCCTCAGGTGGCCAACATATTGGAGCTTCAGCTTCAGCAACAGTCTTTCCCATGAATATTCAGGACTGAATTCCTGTAGGACTGACTGGTTTGATATCCTTGCAGTCCAAGGGACTCTCAGAGTCTTCTCCAACACCACAATTCAAATGCATCAGTTCTTTGGACCTCAGCCTTCTTTATGGTCCAACTCTCACATCCATACATGACTACTGGAAAAAACATATCTTTGACTATATGGACCTTTGTTGGCAAAGTAATGCCTCTGCTTTTTAATATGATGTCTAGGCTGTCAGAGCTTTTCTTCCAAGGAGCAGGCATCTTTTAATTTCATGGCTGCAAGTCACCATCTGCAGTGATTTTGGAGCCCAAGAAAATAGTCTGTCCGTTTCCATTGTTTCCCCATCTATTTGCCATGAAGTAATGGGACCAGATGCCAGGATCTTAGATTTTTGAATGCTGAGTTTATGCCAACTTTTTCACTCTCCTCTTTCATCTTCATCAGGAGGCTCTTTAGATCCTCTTCACCTTCTGTCATAAGGTTGGTGCATATCTGAGGTTATTGATAATTCTCCTGGAAATCATGATTCCAGCTTGTGCTTCAAACAGCCTGGCATTTCTCATGATGTACTCTGCATATAAGTTAAATAAGCAGGGTGACAATATACAGCCTTTATGTACTCTTTTCCCAATGTTGAACCAGTCCATTGTTTGATGTCATATTATAGACACATATTAAACATTTGTTAACTTTTATAACAGTCAAAGTTGAAAAAAAATAGTCACACTTTTTTTTTTGGCATGAATTTTGAACTGTGCTTTGGTGTATGTTTTTGTAAACAAAAGAGAAAAACTACAGTTTTTTTTTTTTTTTTGCCCCCCAAGGGACTCTCAAGAGTCTTCTCAATCTTCAGTAATTATGTAGACCATTATAATATGCTTTCTTGTGCTTTTACTAGCTTCACTTTGTCCCTGTCCTAATTGTTTGCCAACTTTATCTCTATTTTGATATTTGCAATCCTCTCTTAAACTATCTTATAAGTTGCAAAAAACATTTCTGGAAATTTTGGGGAATAAAGATAAGCACACGACTAATGTTTATTTTGGCCTGTGAGAAGTCATCATGTGAAAGAATAATATTTTCTAGAGATATATTAAATATTAATTGTAACAAATATTAGCCTAAATTTCTCACTTAAACTATCTAATAATTCTAAAGGACTGCAGTTTCTTGTGTTCTTAGATAAGTGAAGAGTAAACTTGATACAATTTTATGTCCTTCAAGGATGAGACAATTTTTAAGTCAAAATATGCACAATTACAACAGGTAACATTTGAGGGAGAGTCATTTAATGTTGTCTGGTTCCATTTGGGATAGAATCAATTAATTGAGTAAGAAAATAGCATCACTCTGATGTTCTTATTAAACATGTGAACTACTGTTTTAGTCTTAGCCATGTGCTATACCTTGATGGTAAGAAATTTTAGATGAGGCTGGAAGCAGATCCGTAAACTGGTGAGTCAATATGGATTTATTTTAGCTCTGATATGTAAATTGAATTTGACACTGATAGACAAATCAAACAAAGATAAAGAAAAGTCCCTGGTTCTACTGCAAAGTATGATTTTTCACCTGTAGTAGCTTTATTCAAAGTAGTTTTGTACCTAGACTTGAATATTTATGACCAATTGCTATTTGGAGCACCTGAAGGTTTTTGGTCACAAAAAGACTCAACCAAGTGAAGAAACAAGTCAAATAATTAATACTTGCTATTCACACTGATCACAGATCAACCTGATGCCAGGGGTACATTTGTGGCATGACTGATTGTAAACTAGAAGTAGTTAGTGAAGCAATCAAGGTTCATAGAGCAGAAACATGGAAAGATAAAACACAGTTTACACCAAAAGCAAACCAATGTCTCCACTACAATGAGTGGTTTCCTCAGATGCCCAGCAAAGCTAATTATTTCAGTCTTTGCTTGCATGGCATAGGAAACTCATTTTTATTCAGAGTTTACAAAAGTCATAATTACATCTTTCCAATCCTGTTTGTCTGGACTATGATAAGTTCCTTGATGGTGCTAGAAGACTCCCAGATTCACTCAGACTTTTTTACTCTCTCTGTATCTCTGTCCCAGCTCCCATGTGTCTTTGCTTCTAAGGGCTTACACTGAGACCCTAGGCTATTGAAACTGGCCTATATGCAGCACAGAGAGCCAGTAGTCACTGGGATGACTTGTCGATGATGGGCTTGTGTAAGAATATGAAAGACCAGCTCCCTTGCTCTGAATTGGCACCAGCTCTGGAACTTAACTTATATGCCAGGGCTCTACAGGATCAGGGTGGAGCAATCTGCTATGAGACTTTACCTGAAATCACATCCTTCCTTGATTTTTGTCCCTTCTCGATTCTTTGTTTCTTCTATGCACTTTAGGTTTTTCCTAGGAACCTTTCCTTAAGAATCATATGTACAGAAATCCTGTCTCAGGGTCTCCTGGAGAACCTAACAATGATCAACATTCCTTCATCCATCTTGGTTTTCCCAGGGAGAGTAGGGACTTACCAAATGCTTGTGGAATTAAGGAATGAGAAACACAGAACCTATTCGGAAGTAGAAACTTGGTAAATAGACAAGTGTCTGCCTTTCCTAGGGGTAGTTTTTATATACTTACACCAAATTCTGAGCTGGATTCACCACACACAGTCTGATGCAGAGGAGTTTTGGTCTTGTTCTGTTCAGGTGATTTGGCCTGGTTTAAGGAGGATGCTCCAGAAAGAACTTTTATAGTCAGTTGACACAGTTGCTTGTTCACACAGAATGAAACTTGTTTCTGGCTTTACTGATGAAGGTAAACAGGTGCTATATAACACAGAGGGTACTGAAGAAGTGGATTCTGAAAACCACTGTTCCTGAAAATAAATCTGCACATATTTAGAAAGGGGAATGGAAGGCAAAGGTTTGTCTATGTTCCTTCTTGTCTGTGTCAGTCTTCTGCTTAATCCCCCTTGAAATCTCTGCAGTCCCTGTCTGTTGACTTCAAGATCCTTATGGTGCCCAAGGTTCTTTAGGGCCTGTCTAACGTTTTAGTATCATTTTCCATTACTCCTTCCCTAATGCTTGTTATCCACACTATCTAATGCCAGATATCCCTCCCTACATCATACTATTTCTCATCTTTATGTCTTTCCTCATGCATTTTCTGGAATGGGCTCCTCTAACCCGGACACCTTTAAGATCCATTTTGGTTACCAGTTGCCTTAAGTATTAGGTGTCCTTGTCCACTTCTCTGTGCATGTATATCGCCCTGTCACTGGACATATTTTAAAAATCAGTGGCTGTTAGTGGAGCTTTCCTGGCTAGATTGAGAGTTCCTTCATGTTGTTGTTGTTTTGTTTTGCAGTCTATAGGTATTTACTAGATGGCATCCTCTTCATTGACTCTATAAATACCAGGATTCACAATTATTCAGAGTTAGACAATAAACATTCTTCTGAGTGACTCTTCTTCCCAAAATGCCTATGCTAAGAGCTTTCATACCTCTGTTCTTATTTGACGATCAGAAGAACCCCATGGGGTAGAGGGTTATTAGCTGTGTCTTTAAAAATTAAAAAAATAAATTGAGGTAGAGTTAATTTACAATATTATGTTAGTTTCAAGTGTACAGAAAAGTGTTTCAGTTATACATACACATATATATTATATATATTCTTTTTCAGATTCTTTATAGATTATTACAAGAAATTGAGTATAGTTCCCTGTGGTATACTATAGGTCCTTGCTGTTTACCTATTTTATATATAGGAATGTGTATATGTTAGTCTCAAGCTTATACTTTATCTCCCCCCATTGCATTTGGTAACCATAAATTTGTTTTCTATATCTGTGAGTCTATTTATATTTTGTAAATAAATTCATTTTGATAATTATTTTTTTAGATTCCACAAACTAAATTCCACAATCTTTATCCAATTTACTTCACTTAATGAGATAATCTCTAGGTCTATTCATGTTGCTGCAAATGTCATTATTTCATTCTTTTCATGGTTGAGTAATATATATATATATTATGTGGTGGTGGTTTAGTCGCAGAGTCATGTCTGACCCTTGTGACCCCATGGACTATAGCCTTCCAGGCTCCTCTCTCCATGGGATTCTCGACACAAGAATACTGGAGTGGGTTTCCATTGCATCTCTTTTGCCCATTCATCTGCTGGTGAACACTTAGGCTGCTTCCACATCTTGGCTATTGCAAATAGTGTTGCATGCACCAAATTGCATTGGTGTGCATGTATCTTTCCATATTATAGTTTTCTCTGGATGTATGCCTAGGAGTGATTCTAGTTGCATGCACCAAATTGCATTGGTGTGCATGTATCTTTCCATATTATAGTTTTCTCTGGATGTATGCCTAGGAGTGATTCTAGGATTGTATAGTCTTGCTGTTTTTAGTTTTTTAAGGAACCTCCATACTGTTCTTCATAGTAGCTGCACCAAGACTGGATTCTATAAAGCTCCTAGAGGAAACATATCTAGAACACTCTTTGAGATAAACAGCAATTTTGGGGAATCCATCCCCTAGAATAATGGAAATAAAACAAAAACAAACAAATGGAGCCTAATTAATTTTAAAAGCTTTTGCACAATGAAGGAAACTGTAAACAAAATTAAAAAAAAAAAACCTACATACTGAGAGGAAGTATTTGCAAATGATGCTATCAAGGGACTAATTTTGAAAATACACAAACAGCATATACAGCTTAATATCAAAATAAACAAACAACCCAATCAAAAAATAGGCAGAAGCCTAAATAAACAAACATTTCTCTAAAGAAGACATAGAGCTGTCCAGCAGGCACATGCAAAGATGCCCATTATCACTAATTATTAGAGAAATGCAAATCAAAACTACAATGAGGTATTACCTCACACCAGGCAGAAATGCTGTCATTAAAAAATCTACAAATAGTAAATGCTGGAGACAGTGTGGAGAAAAAGGAACACTCCTACACTGTTGGTGGGAATAAATGATTTTTAAATTAAGATATATGCACTGTAATGCTATTGCACACTTAATAGACTACAGTATAGTGTAATAACTTTTATATGCACTGGGAAAGTGAAAAATTTGTGTGACTCTTTTGCAGTATTATCTTTATTGCAGTGGTCTGGAACTGAGCCTGAAATATCTCCTAGGTATGCCAGCACAAGTGTGTTTTTGTGTGAAGCAAATAGACAAGAACATACCAAATAGCCTTAAGCCTGATCCAAAGAATTATTCTGATGCTGGGAGGGGTTGGGGGCAGGAGGAGAAGGGGAAGACAGAGGATGAGATGGCTGGATGGCATCACTGACTCGATGGACGTGAGTCTGAGTGAATCTGGGAGTTGGTGATGGACAGGGAGGCCTGGCGTGCTGCGATTCATGGGGTTGCAAAGAGTCAGACATGAGAGTGACTGAACTGAACTGAACTGAAAGAGTGATGGAGAAGAATACTTTACATAGGGCATTTTCCTGTGGTGGGAAAAAGGCCAGTGTTGGTGGAGTATCATGAGAAGTAGAGACTGCATTTCAGAAAGCAAAGGGAGAATGGAATTCTATTCTGATTCATAGTAATCTTTGGGCACTCCAAACCTCAGAATGAACACAAGCTGGCAGTCTATGAAAAAGGAAGAGAGTTCCAGAAAAACATCTATTTCTGCTTTATTGACTATGCCAAAGCCTTTGACTGTGTGAATCACAGTAAACTGTGGAAAATTCTGAAAGAGATGGGAATATCAGACCACCTGACCTGCCTCTTGAGAAACCTATATGCAGGTCAGGAAGCAACAGTTAGAACTAGACATGGAACAACAGACTGATTCCAAATAGGAAAATGATTACGTCGAAGCTATATATTGCCACCCTGCTTATTTACCTTCTATGCAGAGTACATCATGAGAAACGCTGGGCTGGAAGAAGCACAAGCTGGAATCAAGATTGCTGGGAGAAATCTCAATAACCTCAGATATGCAGATGACAGCACCCTTATGGCAGAAAAGCCTCTTGATGAAAGTGAAAGAGGAAGTGAAAAAGTTGGCTTAAAGCTCAACATTCAGAAAACTAAGGTCATGGCATCCAGTCATCACTTCCTGGCAAATAGATGGGGAAATAGTGGAAACAGTGGCTGATTTTATTTATGGGGGCTCCAAAATCACTGCAGATGGTGATTGCAGCCATGAAATCAAAAGACGCTTACTCCTTGGAAGGAAAGTTATGATCAACCTAGACAGCATATTAAAAAGCAGAGATATTACTTTGCCAACAAAGGTCCATCTAGTCAAGGCTATGGTTTTTCCAGTGGTCATGTATGGATGTGAGTTGTACTATAAAGAAAACTGAGCAGTGAAGAATTGATGGTTTTGAACTATGGTGTTGGAGAATACTCTTGAGAGTCCTTGGACTGAACGGAGGTCCAAGCAGTCCATGCTAAAGGAGGTCAGTCCTGGGTGTTCTTTGGAAGGTCTGATGTCGAAGCTGAAACTGCAATACTTTGGCCACCGGATGTGAAGTGCTGACTCATTGGAAAAGACCTTGATGCTGGGAAAAATTTATGGCAGGAGGAGAAGGGGACGACAAAGGATGAGATGTTTGGATGGCATAACTGACTCGATAGACATGGGTTTGGGTGACCTCCAGGAAATGGTGATGGACAGGGAGGCCTGGCGTGCTGCAGTTCATGGGGTCACTAAGAGTCGGACACGACTGAGCGACTGAACTGAAGTGAACTGAGTCTGCTCTCCTACCTCCCTAAGAAAATGACTCTGCAACGAAGAACCAATGGGCTGTACTCACTGAGATGGCTCATTGTGTGTGTCTCCTTGACTGGCGTGCAGACCATCCAGACACTGAGTTAAACATTATTCTGGGTGTGTCTGTGAAGTGTGTCTAGACATTTGAATCAGTAGACTAAGTAAGTACATGGCCCTCCCCAATGTGGGTGGACCTCATCCTAATCTGTTGAAAGCCTGAACAGGATAAGAAATGAAATAAGAGAGAACTCATTCTCTCTGACTGTCTATATATCCAGATAGGTAGATAGGTGATAGGTGTCACCTATTGCTATCACCAGTCACATCCACAACTGGGTATTGTTTTTGCTTTGGCTCCATCCCTTCATTCTTTCTTGAGTTATTTGTCCACTGACCTCCAGTAGCATATTGGGCACCTAATGACCTGGGGAGTTCCTCTTTTGGTATCCTATCATTTTGCCTTTTCCTACTGTTCATGGGGTTCTCAAGGCAAGAATACTGAAGTGGCTTGCCATTCCCTTCTCCAGTGGACCACTTTCTGTCAGGCCTCACCACCATGACCCGCCCGTCTTGGGTTGCCCCAAAGGCATGGCTTGGTTTCATTGAGTTAGACAAGGCTGTGGTCCTACTGTGATTAGATTGACTAGTTTTCGGTGACTATGGATGTGAGAGTTGGACTGTGAAGAAGGCTGAGCGCCGAAGAATTGATGCGTTTGAACTGTGGTGTTGGAGAAGACTCTTGAGAGTCCCTTGGACTGCAAGGAGATCCAACCAGTCCATTCTGAAGGAGATCAACCCTGGGATTTCTTTGGAAGGAATGATGCTGAAGCTGAAACTCCAGTACTTTGGCCACCTCATATGAAGAGTTGACTCATTGGAAAAGACTCTGATGCTGGGAGGGATTGGGGACAGGAGGAGAAGGGGACGACCGAGGATGAGATGGCTGGATGGCATCACGGACTCGATGGACGTGAGTCTGAGTGAACTCGGGGAGATGGTGATGGACAGGGAGGCCTGGCGTGCTGCGATTCATGGTGTCACTAAGAGTCGGACACGACTGAGGACTGAACTGAACTGAACTGTCAACTATTGCTTCTGTTTCTTTGGGGAACCACAACTAATACATTCACTCATTTCCCTAAGACACCACTTTTCATAGATCCTGTCATGTATTCCCTTAAAATCTTTTCAGTATGCCCCAGAGTCTACAAGTTATGACCCAACTCCAGCAGTGTGCTTTTTACTGTTGCGCTGCTGGTGGGGTGTGTGTGTGTGTGTGTGTGTGTGTGCGTGTGCGTGTGTTTGTTGTTCAGTTGTGTCTGGCTCTTTGGAAATCCATGGACTGTAGCCTGCCAGGCTCCTCTGTTCATGGACTTCTCCAGGCAAGAATACTGGAATGGGTGGCCATTCCGTTCTTCAGGGGGTCTGCCTGATCCAGGGATCGAGCTTGGGTCTCCTGTATTGAATGCAGATTCTTTACCATCTGAGGCACTAGGGAAGCCCCTACTGATGTTAGTCTCCACCAATTAAATCCCCCAGGTTTCAGCTCCCTCCTCTGCAAGCTGTGTCTACTTTATCTGTCCTGCCTCTTCTCTGACAAGACTGTATCCTTGGGTTTTCAGTCACCTCTTCCTCTGACACTTGGCCAAATTGCCCGTGGTCTGGCTTCTAATGTCTGGAGTCACAGAGAAGGAATGTTAGGTTTGCTTAGAACCACATTTACCTTCCTAGTAAATAACTTTCTAATTCATATATGAACTCAGGAAGTGACCTGTGTACACGTTTCTTACTTTACAAACTTGCAGCAGCCCTAGCTTTGTCAGATGGCTGTGACAGAAATACAGAATTTTTGCTCCTTGCATCTTCCTTTTTGATAAGGATGGAACAAAACTTCCTATGGCTAAAGAATTGTTTCCCAAATGAAATATTCTGTTCTCTATTGCCTTTGACATCTGTGGCTAGCAGGTCTCTATTTTGTGTGTGTGTATAAACTGCTTATTTGATTTGACCTGGTTCTGAATCAAGAAATTGATTCAGATGGGCCTCTGCCTTTGGAAATTGTATTGCATGAAATCATTATGGTAACATATGCTGAAACTTAACACTGAAAATGCAGAGGGAGAAAATGATCTTGCAGCTACTTCCCTTCTTTCGAGGACTGGAGACATGAGATTGTATTCTAATAAAATGAGGTGCATTTGCAGCTGAGGCTGGGGCAAAATCAAGATACATTAGGAGAAATTGACATTAAAAGTGCAATATAACAGATGGGTGGAAAAATGAATTTTTATCAAGATGATCCATTAGTGTTCTGCAACCAGTCAGAGGAGAACCATGACCCGGAACAAATCAAGAAGCATGGTGCTTGACCTGTGTTTGCTTGTTCAAAAGGGTGACCTGTATTTATAATCTTTAATTAGAAATGCATTTGTTTCTGGTTGACTGGATACATTTTTAAGCTACTGTTGTTTTCTCTTTGGGGGGAGTTGGGAAGGTGGGTGTTGGAGCTGGTTTGGGGCAGAGGGTTTGGGTTCATCAAATTAGATTAAATGCAAAGAGAGAAAACAAGTCCAGTGGAGTGAAGCCTTGATTAAGTGGTAGAGTTTTTTGCAAAGAAGGAACATTAATTTCCACATTGGGGGTGGGGAGCTGAGGAGCTGAGTAGTTAATCAACTATTAACCTCGAATAAGCTTGAGTAACTTTGACATCAATATTGAATAACAGGTAGACTGCAGACCTTGTCTTTAACCTTTTATTTTCTCTTTTCCTAACTATCATGCTTTCTGTCTACTCTCTCACTGATCTCTGGAATTAATAAGTACTTGTATTTTAATGGGAAGAAAGGAGAAAGAAAATGCAAACAAAACGCCCTTAATTTTTCTGTACAAACTAGGCTGAAGATGCAAGCCAATGAGGGCACTATGCCAACTCATTCAGGAAAACTTGAAGTTTTATTGCAGATGAATTGCTAGGTTGCTTGCCTCAATGCCAAGGAATAAGTAGCTTGGGATAATTCATTTGCCGTGTCTGCTGCTTGTACCTATCACTTCCTTGCCGCTGGTTGATGTCAATAATATGCCTGGGAGGGGGAGGAGGAGACAGAAGTTTTCTCCAGTGTCACTTATATGCCTCTAGAATCAGCACAATTGTAACCCAATTCCATATGCTTGGATTAAAACCCCAGCCTATCAAGCTTGATCAAACTTCCCTAAGAATTCTTTTGGGAACAAACCATAGTCATTTAGCTAAAAGAAGGAAGAAGATGAGAAATGGTAAAGGACGTTTTAATAAAATTTTAAACCTGGAAAGAAGCCTTTATAGATGGTGTAATTCAATCTAGCCTAGTATGGAAATAAGACAGGTGAAAAGCATTGAACTCAATGGACACTGCACAGTGCCAGGTGACGTGTTCAAATTTCTTTGTACCTCATGCTCTATGTCAACATTTCAAGGAGGGATTATTATTATGTTTCCATCTCCCAATTTTTCTAGATAAAGAAAGTGAGTCTCAAGTGTTATATACAGGATTGCCTAAGTTTTCTCTAAAATCTCCTCAGTGATTGCAGCCAAGAAATTAAAAGATGGTTGCTCCTTGGAGGGAAAGCTATGACAAACCTAGAGGGCATATTAAAAAGCAGAGACCTCACTTTGTTAACAAAGGTCCATATAGTCAAAGCAGTGGTGTTTCCCAGGTGGCACAGTGGTAAAGAATCCACCTGCCAATGCTGGAGATGCAAGAGACTCGGATTTGATCCCTGGGTAGGGATGATACCCTGGAGTAGGAAGTGGCAACCCACTCCAGTGTTCTTGCCTGGAAAATTCTATGGACAGAGGAGACTGGCAGGCTACAGCCCATGGAATTGCAAAGAGTTCGACTCAACTGAGCAAACACACATCATTTTTCCAGTAGCCATGTGGGGATGTAAGAGTTGGACCACGAAGAAGGCTGAGTGCTGAAGAACTGATGCTTTTTGAATTGTGGTGCTAGAGAAGACTCTTGAGAGTCCCTTGGGTGGCAAGGAGATCCAACCAGTCCATCCTAAAGGAAATCAACCCTGAATATTCATTGGAAAGACTGATGAAGTTGAAGCTCTGGTATTTTGGTCACCTAATATGAAGAGCCAATTCATTGAAAATGATCCTGATGCTGGGAAAGATTGAGGGCAGGAAGAGAAGGGGGTGACAGAGTATGAGATGGTTAAATAGCACTACCAATTCAGTGGACATGAATTTGAACAAACACCAGGAGATAGTGGAGGGCAGAGGAGCTTGGCGTTCTGCAGTCCATGGTGTTGTTATTGAGAACAAAAACAAGTTTTCTCAGCTAGTCCAGGATACAGTCCTTATCAGAATCCACGAATGTTGCCTTCCAATCCCTTGCAAGGATATGTGCAATGTGCAGGAACATAATACCTTTCCCAAATAGCTGTGGTGGTAACATCAACATGAGATAATATTCTGAAAAATATATCTCCCTCCCCAAACTCTAAATTGAAAGATATTATTCCAGTATGAATTCTTCATATATGGAACAACTTCAGATTGTGGAGTTAGAGTAACTGAATTTATTTCAACCACTCACAATGAGTAGGCATCCATGTAAGTCCCATATTCTCTGAACCTCAGTTTTCTTATCTCTGAAATGGAAACAATATTTTTACATGTGTAATCTGGCAGTGTTGGCAAAGCACAATTGCTGGCGCAGGTGGTGGGGATGTGGTGGGTGGGTGGAGTGGTGAGTAGAAGGGAAGAGCACAGATAAATGTTGAGATATGGGCAGGAAGGAACCAGCTGTACCAAAAACTAGATGTCTATGTGACAAGGCGCCCTGTGTGACAGGGTTCAAGGGTGCTCTTAAGAGGAGAGAGACCTTGGTTCTGCAGCTTGTATGCCAGGCAGGATCAGTACAGGAGAGAGTGCACAATTCAGTTCAGTTCAGCCACTTAGTCGTGTCCGACTCTTTGTGACCCCATGCACTGCAGCATGTCAGGCCTCCCCGTCCATCACCAACTCCTGGAGTTTACTCAGAACTCATGTCCATTAAGTTGGTGATGTCATCCAACCATTTCATCCTCTGTCGTCCCCTTCTCCTCCTGCCTTCAATCTTTCCCAGCATCAAGGTCTTTTCAAATGATTCAGTTCTTCACATCAGGTGGCCAAAGTATTGGAATTTCAACTTCAGCATCAGTCCTTCCAATGAACACCCAGGACTGATCTCCTCTAGGATGGACTGGTTGGATCTCCTTGCAGTCCAAGAGACTCTCAAGAGTCTTCTCCAACACCACAGTTCCAAAGCATCAGTTCTTCACCCTCAGTTTTCTTTATAGTCCTACTCTCACATCCATACACAACCACTGGAAAAACCATAGCCTTGACTAGATGGACCTTTGTTGGCAAAGTAATGTCTCTGCTTTTTAATATGCTGTCTAGGTTGATCATAACTTTCCTTCCAAGGAGTAAGCATCTTTTGATTTCATGACTCCAAACACCATCTGCAGTGATTTTGGAGCCCAGAAAAATAAAGTCAGCCACTGTTTCCACTGTTTCCCCATCTATTTCCCATGAAGTGATGGGACCAGATGCCATGACCTTAGTTTTCTGAATGTTGAGCTTTAAGCCAACTTTTTCACTCTCCTCTTTCACTTTCATCAAGAGGCTCTTTAGTTCTTCTTCACTTTCTGCCATAAAGGTGGTGTCATCTGCATATCTGAAGTTATTGCTATTTTTCCTGGCAATCTTGATTCCAGCTTGTGCTTCTTCCAGCCCAGCGTTTCTCATGATGTACTCTGTATATAAGTTAAATAAGCAGGGTGACAGTATACAGCCTTGAAGTAGAGTTCACATGAGGTGCCAAATCAGTGTGCTTGGCTTGAAAGTAAGTAATGACTCTTACCAGTCTGAATAGATGGTCATTTTATATTAGGGTTTAGTAAGCTTGAATGCAAAGGGGGGCAACCTGGATGATGGATATATGCTATCTTCTCTGGGACTGCAGAAGGCACTGGCAATCTGCTCCAGTATTCCTGCCTGGAGAATCCCAGAGGAGCCTGGCAGGCTACAGTCCAGGGGTTTGCTAAGAGTTGGACAGGACTGAATGACTAACACACACTTTCTTTGGCATGAAGTTTATTATTGGCATCAGGGAGTAGGGTTAAGGTAACACCAAGGTCAGAAGCTTCCGCCAAGGAGGAATTGGAGGGGATGAGGGAGGTCTCTTACATGTCCTTGGCTTCTTTTTAGGGGGTCTTTTCAAAAGTGCTTTCCTGGTGGCTCAGTTGGTAAAGAACCTGCCTTCAGGGCAAGATACCTGGGTTTGATTCCTGGGTCAAGAAGATCCCCTGGAGAAGGGAACTACAACCCATGCCAGTATTCTTGCCTGGAGAATTCCATGGACAGAGGAACCTGCTGAGCTAATATCCATAGCGTTGCAGAGTCTGACACAACTGAGCAACTGACACTTTTCAAATGTGCTGCCTGCTCGTGGTCAGTTTAGATGCAGGCAGTTGGGACTAGACATCTACAACATCTCCTGAGCAGCTTTCAATCCAGCCTTGCTCATCATGATGAAAACATTTCCAGTGACAGCAGAGACCTTATTAGTATGCCGAGATGTTAGTCACTGAACTCTGAGACCTCTAGAGAAGGCTTATAATCCTCTTATTCAAGAAAGCAGGATTTTTTGATATTTGTAATTAAGCCTGCCTCTGAACACAGAGGAAAATATTAGATTCAGATGTGTGAGCAGTTTTCTTGAAAATCTTGGAAGCAAAACATTTAGGAGAACGTTGGTCACAAGACCACCTGGACTCAGGTGGGAGACATTTGGGTCTGTCTCACTGGGCGTGTGAGCTGTCTGGAGAACTGGTTTGGGCATGTCAGGTTGTAAGTGACCTAAAGCTGAAGCCATTTTTATCTTTATCTGCCCAACAGAAACCACAAGAGGCTCACTGAGCACCTCTTACAGAAAGATGCTGCCACAGACCGGCTGGTATTTATGTTTTAGTTGCAGAGAAATGTAATGTCTCCAAACAGGAACTTGAAAGTGCAAGAAATAATTATTAAAGGGTTTTGAGTAGCCTCGTCCACTCTTTTTCTTCTCTGAATTAAAACTCTCTCCAGATGCCTGCGATTGAAGAGAGTTAAAAGAACTTTTCTTATCACATGGCATTTCAGACCTTTTGTTCCTCTCCACATTCCCAGCTCTGTTTGATACAAAAGCTTCTCGCTCCTGAGGAGTGGGGCTGGGGGAACTCAAGCCTTGGAGCTGATGGAGCATAGGCTTCAATTAAAAGCAAACATTTCTACTTCAGTCACAGCCTGTGGGCGTTTTAAGAAGGGAAAAATCTATTAAAAATATAAATATCAAAATTCTTGGGTTTTGATCTATACAATTCATGGAGAAGGTGTTCCTGACAGAGCTTGGATCTTGAGAAGTTGATAAGGATGCTTTCCTCCTAAAATTGTGAAACAGACAGAGAATATCCTGCTGGGTGGTGAACAAGAGAAGCCAGGCTCTGGTAGGTGATGAGGCTGAGAAACTAGGGTGGAGGCAGGAGGAGAAAGTGGATGGTCTTGGGGCATGTGAGTCCCAGCCTGGAACCAAAGGGCAGGCAGAGCAAGAGGGCAATCCTTGCCCTGTTTTCTGTATTAATTTAGCCTCTTACTGCAGTAGAGAGATTTTCTAGTGTCTTCCTTTTTCCCCAGCTCACTTTTATCCCCCAAGTCTTCCTTCAAAGGGGCAATGTTGCTCATCAGATTGTTCAGAACTTGAGATTTATCCAACTTCCCTTTCTTAATGGGCAGGATGTTATGTTTTAAAAGGCATGTGATCTTGTTTAGTTTCCCATCTCTACTTCCTGGACATATTTGTATTGGGCAAGAGCTTAGGTTCTGGCCTCCAGGTTAGGCATGATTTGTGCTGTGGGCGGAAGCAAGCATCCAGATTTCTCACTTCCAGCTCCTGTTCATTGGCTGTGGCTTAGAGAAGAGGAATTAGAGTTTGATCCAAACATTGCAACATAGACATGGAGCTGCCAGGAGACCCACTTTGATATCCAAGCTTAAGCCTGGGTTACAGGGTGAATTCTGTCCTGCCAAGTTTCTATGTGAGGTCTTGACCCCTAGTGCCTCAGAATGTAACTGTATATAGATATCAGGCTATTAAAGAGGTATTTAAAGTAGACCTGAAAAGCACCATGAACTAATTCAACATAATTAAAATGTGTACAATTCTCACACAACAGTAGGATACAAATTCTATTTGAAGGAGACACTGGAACATATCCAGGGAGGTTAAAAAGCGGGGTGGGGGGTACAAAAATTTCAAAGTCTAAAGGTATTGAAGGGCTTCCCAGGTGGCTCAGTGGCAAAGAATCTGCCTGCAAAGCAGGAGACCTGGGCTTGATCCTTAGGTTGGAAAGATCCCCTGGAGGAGGAAATGGCAACCCAGTCCAGTATCCTTGCCTAGAAAATCCCATGGACAGAAAAGCCTGGTGGGCAACAGTCCATGGGGTTGCAAAGACTATGGCATGAGTGAGCGCACGCGCGCACACACACACACACACACACACACACACAGACACACAGACACACACACACACACACACAAAGGTATTGAAGTCATACAAAGTCTGTTCTCTTATCACTGTGGAATTATGTTAGAAAACAATATCAAAAGATATTTGAAAATAACTCACTTATTTTCAAGTGCATGTGACATTTACCAAGAAAGATCTTTGGCTTAGTTTTCTGTATATTCATTCTATTAATTTTTGAGAGTTTGATGTTGAAACTCCAATTAAAAATCTTAATTTGTCTATTTAAAAAAATTGTAATATATAGTGTAACTGTATGTAACTTCATTCTGTACTTTCCAAATCTCCTTTAAATGTGTTATCATACTTTCATAATTAAAAAAAAAGAAAAATAGTTAAAAAATAGTTAATTAAAATATTAGGTTGGCCAAAAGTTGTTTGCTAGGGTCTTTGTAGTTAAGATCCTACTGCAAAACTCAAAAAACATTTTGGCTAACCCAGTTAAATGAGGTGCATGGGGTTGCGAAGAGTCGGGCACGAATGGGTGACTGAACAACAACAATAACATCCTACGATAGTGTCTGGCACAGAGCAGATGCTCGAGTTATGAGCATTCCCCCCCCCTTTTTTTTTTGTCACTGCAGTTTTACCTTTCTCACATATAAAGTTGCACAACTTTATCTGTTTTTCATCTTTCTGACATCCTGTTTTTTTGAAAAGATCAGAGAGATTTTCTTTCTCTCCTGGTCTTTACTGAGGGGATGCTAGAGGCAAGAGAGTGGATAAAGTATATATTTGAGAAATTATTCTTGGGATCTCTGACTCTTATCAGAAAGTTGATTCAGAGATTCTACTTGCCCATGGACCACAAGCTATTGGAAAATAATTTACTTTTCCTTCTCATTAGAAAAATTTTAAATTTATATTCATAAATCCTATAGGAAGAGCTGATCTGAAACTCAGCTATTCTGCTTAGAATCTACTTTGGGCTCTGAGTGAAGTGAAAGTCACTCAGTTGTGTCCGACTCTTTGCCGCCTCATGGACTAGACTCTCCGTGGAATTCTCCAGGTCAGAATACTGGAGTGGGAAGCCTTTCCCTTCTCCAGGGGATCTTCCCAACCCAGGGATTGAACCCAGGTCTCCTGCATTGCAGGTGAATTCTTTGAAGTGGGTAGCCTATCCCTTCTCCAACAGATCTTTCTGACCCAGGAATCCAGCCGGGGTCTACTACATTGCAGGCAGATTCTTTACCAACTGAGCTGCCAGGGAAGCCCCTTGGCTTGTAAGGGAATGGAATAAATTATGATCTGGTGACATTTCCTCTTTATAATGTTTATTGTCCCCAAAGTTGTTTAGCCCTGTTTAAGCCTAGTCACTGGGAAAAAGAGTTGCTTTTACGTTAAAATTTTGAAGCATACTTTTTAAAAAGACAATGATGATATTTCTTTCTTACAAATTAAACTTATTTTGCATTGGAGGCTTAGCTGATTAACAATGCTGTGATTGTTTCAGATGGACAGCAAAGAAACTCAGCCATACATATGCATGTAACCATTTTCCCCCAAACTCCCCTCCAACTCAGGCTGCCACGTAACACTGAGCAGTGTTCCCTGTGCTGTACAGTAGGTCCTTGTGGTTTTATTAAACTTATTTTATGCATGATGTAACGTTTTCTTGGAAGTTCAAGAAGTGTCTATTTGTGAAGCTTTCCTGGAAATTTCACTGGAATGAACAACTAATAGATTGCCTATTTGTTCTCTGAGTGTTGAAGAATTGCAAAATCTCTTACTGCATTATTCTGAATATTGTTTTTCAAAGACTCTCTAAAAATGTTGTCAACTCCTAATGATGATAATGAAACTAATGTGTGCAAGCATGCTCCGTGGTGTCCAGCTCTTCAAAACCCCTTGGACTCCCCCGTCCATGGGATTCTCCAAGCAAGAATACTGGGGTGGGCTGCCGTTTCCTCCTCCTGGCGATCTTCCTGATCCAAGGACGATCAAACCCATGTCTCCTGCATCTCCTGCATTCGCAGATTCTTTACCACTGCAACACCTAGAAAGCCAATGAAACTAGTGAATAATGCCTAACAATGGCATATAATAAATGGAAAGCCTGCTTTGAATCGTTACTTTAGAGCCTTCGCTTAAGGTGGTGCAGCCTTGGGGGCATAACTAGAGTATCGTTACCATATACCCATCTCTTCTCCCCTTCCCTCTGTTACCTTTGCCCCCTCCCTTTCAGGCCCCCTTTCCTCTCTTTGGAAAACTGCAGTGAGGGGAGTTTGGAGGTAAATGTTATAAATCCACCCCAGGCAACTGTGTTCTATTTACAAAACTGAGAGAAGGAAGAATCTAGGAAACTCTTTGTTTGACTCTATCATGGACTGTAGCCCATCAGGCTCCTCCATCCATGGAAATCTCCACTCAAGAATCCTGGAGTGGGTTGCCATCTCCTCCTCTAGGGGATCTTCTCAACCCAGGGATCAAACCCAGGTCTCCTGCACTGCAGGCAGACTCTTTACTATCTGAACCACCAGGGAAGCCCACATCAAAAAAGTTGGCCATGGCTTAGTGGCTTCACTTTGCATCTTATGGTGGTTTAGTCACTACGTTGTGTCCGACTCTTGCGACTTCATGGACTGTAGCCTGCCAGGTTCCTCTGTCCATTGGATTGTCCAGGCAAGAATACTGGAGTGGGTTGTCATTTCCTTCTCCAGAGGATCTTCCTGACCCAGGGATTGAACCCAGATCTCCTGCATTGCAAGCAGTGTCTTCACCTACTGAGCTACCAGGGAAGCCTTGCATCTTATAGAACAAGTCTAACAACAACCCCCCTGTAGGAGTTGTGAAAATTGGGAGCAACAGAGTTCCAGTAACTCACCATTCAGAGGCAAGTTCCCTGCCTCATGAAAATCACAGGGGCCCAGACTCAAGCAGGACCGGCGTACTCACCTGGAAGTCAGCTAAGAGCTTAATGATACACATGAGGCTCCCACATCAGAGAATGGTGCTGGCTTAGAGTAGTCTGTTGTTTATGGTACAAAACAATCCTCTCAGAGCACTGCCCTTTGTGGCACAAGAATATATACCTTTTAGACCTTCCGGTCTCAATTCCTGTGTTTCAGACCTTTTTTTTTTTAATCAGGAACTTGAACTGAGGCCGTCTTTACTCCGCCTTGCTCTCTGGGGAGTGATCAAATTTAATATTATCTCATGTGTCAGTAACTTTTGCTGCCTAGAAACAAGTAATTCTGGGCAGAGGGTTTTCTCTTTTAAAAGTTGACTGTGCTAGAATAAATGAGAGTTGGTGATAACTAAGGTATTTGGCAAATGAGAATGACACAACACGGGTCACTAAATTATGCCTGACAGCAAAGTTTATTTCACATTTAGCATTCAGATTTTTCTAATACTTACATTTGTACAGGCATAACTGGATATGAAACTGAAAAAAAAATATGTGAAAATAAACTGGAATCTCCCTACAGCTTGATAGTTCCAAACAAAAAAATAAGCTGTTTAGAAAGTCAAAATAATCTGTTAGCATGCTTCTCTCTCCTGACCTGAGAGCTATCTAAAGTCAAGGACTCTGTCTTATTATCATTATTTTCTCAGTGACCGATGATGTGATAGGAGATATCATATCAGGTTCTCATGAAATAGTTGTCCTTTTGGGATGTGCCAATTATCCACTTTGGGCCATTTTATGATGGAAATTATTGGATAAATGTTGTATGTCTGTAGTGTTCTCATATATATGGGATTCTCCAGGCAAAAATACTGGAGTGGGTAGCCATTTCCTTCTCCAGGGGATCTTCTCGACCCAGAGATTGAGTCTGGGTCTCTCATTGCAGGCAAATTCTTTACCATCTTAACTACCAGATTACTCCTACATTCCCTTCACTGCAATTTTTCAAAGAGAAGAAAGAGAGAAGCCCCATATATGAGCACACACACACACACACACACACACACACACATTCTGTTGCTCACATGTATATTTAATTATGAGTGTGATGTATATAAACGTTGAGTTTTGTCTCCTTCAACAACCCTTTAAACGTACAGTGCAGTGTTATTAACTATTGGTCAATGTTGTGCAGTCTAGCATTTACTCATCTTGCTGAACTGAAATTATAGGATTGCTGATTTTATAGCTCCTTATTTCCCCCTCTCCCCAGTCCCTTGGCAACCATTCTATTCTTTGCCTTTATGAAGGTGGCCCGCTCTATCCAAGGGGAAACTTAGAATAGGGAGGTCAGTGGGGTGAATCACAGAACTGTTTTTTTAATTGAATATAATTGGCCATTTGAGGCCAAGAGCCGACTCATTAGAAAAGACCCTGATGCTGGGAAAGATTTAAGGTAGGAGGAAAGGGGACGGCAGCTGATGAGATGGTTGGATGGCATCACTGACTCCACGGACATGAGTTTGAGCCACCTCTGGGCGATGCTGAAGGACAGGGAAGCCTGGCGTCCTGCAGTCCATGGGGTCCCAGAGAGTAGGACACGACTGAGAGACTGAAGGAGTAGTATAATTGCTTTACGAGGTTGTGTTCATTTCTGTTGTTCAACAAGGTGAATCAGCTATATGTATACGCATCCGCTGGCTTTTGAGCCTCCCTGCCATCCCCCACCCGCATCCCGCCCCTCTAGGTCATTGCAGAGCGCTGAGCTGAGCTCCGGGGCTCAGCTATTTGTTTTGCACAGCAGGTTCCCCCTAGCTATTTGCTTTACACACAATAGTGCATGTATGTCAAACCCTGATCTCCTGGTTCATCCTGTTACCCTTCCCCGCTGTGTCCATATGTCCAATCTCTACGTCTGCCTCTCTGTTCCTACCTAGGACAGAGGTTAACCCATACCACTTTTCTAGACTCCACATGTATGCATTAGTATACAATATTCATTTTCCTCTTTCTGACTTACTGAAATAAGTATTAAAGATCCTAGATCCATCCATGTCTCCACAAATGACCACTGCTGTAGTTGGTTGTGGGACCAGAGCTGGTGTTCCTTCCACTAACCATTCTGAATCTCTCAACCTCATTAATCACCTCTACTGGTCGTAGTGGGTTATCTGTGTACAACCCCAAACTTAATTCTTCATGGGTCTCAGATCCTGATCACCATTCTCTTCTTGTGCCAAGGTTGCTCCACTCATCCAATCATAGTCACCGTTTGGCAAGTGAGTACCCAGAAGTGCCCACCTGGATTACTCAAGATTGACACAATTCTTCTTTTCTTCTGTCCTGTAATACGAGTCCTGCTGATCGAGGTCAGTTACCTGTGACAAGATGATGGCTCATTTTTGCCTGATGAGCCCTGGATGCAAGAAACTCAGAGTGCACAAGAGCCAGTGGTAGTTTGAACCTCACTCTGGTCCTAGCACTCCTTTGGAGGAGAGGATTTCTAATGCTGCAGATCCCAGAGCTGGGGACCAAGGAAATATCCACCATGGATCCCTGGGGATGGTGATAAAAGGGACGACTCCTGCTTCCAGTGCCTGTTGACTGGATTCATGTATTCTTCTGTTGGGGACACAAGGACACTAAAAGTCTCTGACTTAATAAATGTACTGAAAGCAGGAGTGTGGCATCCTATCCTCGTAGGTTTTGTTTCCAAGTTAGTACATCAACTGTGCATTTAACACATTATTTCAGCACTCTACCAGGCCATCAATAACCAGGTGATTTAACCAGTAGATCCCATGATCCTGGACCCACTCTTATTTTCTTAAATCATAAGGAGATACAATATCCCAGTTAGATGCTATGTTACAAGGGGTTATATGTCTATGACTCAAGCATTCCATGTTTTAAGTACAGCTGAAAAATAAAAGCAATTCAATACAATGATCTTACTTTGTCATTTTTATCATTTTAATATTAGATAAAATTTATTGAATGTATGTCATGCTAAAAGCCATGTCCAGGAAACAGAACATAATTTCTCATCCTTACAATGGAGCCATTATATAAGGAAGACATTAAAACAAGAATATCTGGATTAGAAAAACAAATTTCAACCAAAAATCTCCTATAAGAGTTTGATGACTGGGGCGAGTTACTTAACAATTCTGAGCCTCAGTTTCCTTATTATTTTTTATCGTAGCCTGGGCTAGGAAGATAGAGACTAGCAGCCCACTCGTAGCTTTGACCCTCATGAGCTTTGTCTGAATTAGATCTTTGGTCTTGGGAAAAACTACCATAATCTTACTGCAACACTGAGCTCATTAATTTCTAAGATCCCTTTCAGCTTCAAGATTTTATGACTTTCTTTGATAGACAATTTTTTAAATCTTTCCCTTAGGATGAAAGACTTCACTGTGAAAATTGTGGGTTTGGTTTGTCAGAATCACCTTCTTAATTTTCAACTTGGATCCCAAATATGTCAGAAGCTCATCTCTGGTCAGGATGCCTACTGAAATACCTGTTCCCAGCAGATAACCAGGAAGCTTGCTTTTTTGTACCAGTCTTAAATTTCTCTTTCATTCCAAGATACAGACCGTTTAAGACTTTGATTTCAGTAGGACAAAGTCGAATTATATAGTAACACCTGAGGTTGCAGTCGTCAGCCAGGAGATGGACTTTCCCCTAAAATCACTGAGACTCTAATTCAGACTAATGGTGTGCCCAAATTACCCATCTCAGTAGGTTTGCTTGATTCCCTGCAGATGTTTCTCATTTCAGTTTCCAGAAACATCGCTGCTGGGTGATTTATTTGCTGAAATGCATGATCACTTGCTTGCTTTTCTGCTGATGAATGATTTATTACCATCCATTATGCACAGGAAGACAGAGTTGCTTTACTCATATTATTTTTTGTTTTTATTTGCTGTTATCAGGTACACAGTAGACAAGTGAGGAAACAATCTCAGTGGTGATAGATGTGTGGTTGTATGTCTGGGTTGGTGCAAAGTCAAAGGACTCATTTTTTTCCTCCAATAACACTGTAGCTTGTTGGGCCTCTCCTGGGTCTTTTTGAAGGCACTGGACATGGAAGTTGAACACAGAGATCACGCCATGTCCATGTCTTGGGATCATATTTGACAATCTTTGCTTTTCAGCTATGGATTCACAATAGCAAATATTTGTGCCAGTCCTGATTCTAAGCACTTAACCTATATTAGCTCACTTAATGTACTTGTCAACCCTATGGGGAAGGTACTAACTACTATCATTCTCATTTTATGGGGCAGAAAACTGAGCCATAGAGTTTAAGTAATTGTCCTTGAGTCACATATCAGGAAAAAAAAATCTGAAACCTGGTCTTTTGACACCAAATCCAGATGCTTAATCATTGCTAACAATGTGGGAAGGGAAGGGTGGGATGAGTTGAGAGGGTAATATATATACACATTCAGTTCAGTTCAGTCGTGTCCGACTCTTTGCAACCCCATGAATCGCAGCACGCCAGGCCTCCCTGTCCATCACCAACTCCCAGAGTTCACTCAGACTCACATCCATCAAGTCAGTGATACCATCCAGCCATCTCATCCTCGGTCGTCCCCTTCTTCTCCTGCCCCCAATCCCTCCCAGCATCAAAGTCTTTTCCAGTGAGTCAACTCTTCTCATGAGGTGGCCAAAGTACTGGAGTTTCAGCTTCAGCATCATTCCTTCCAAAGAAATCCCAGGGTTGATCTCCTTCAGTATATATACATTACCATGTGTAAAATTAATACACAGCTCCTGTACAACACAAGGAGTTCAGTTCAATGATCTGTGATGATCTAGAGGGGTGGGATGGGAGGGTGGAAGGGAGGCTTAAGAAAGAAGGACTATATGTATACTTATGGCTGATTCATGTTTTTGTACAGCAGAAACTAACACAACATTGCAAAGCAATAATATTCCAATTTTTTTTAAAGGAATTCATTTCCTTTAGGCTAACTGACTGAAAGTCTCACTTCTTACTGGCTGGAGGCTGGAGCCCACTCTCAGCTTCTGAAAGCTGCCCAATTCTCTGCCATGTGCTCTTCTCAGAGCTAGTTGGCAACATGATTGTGTGCTAATCCAAGGCCAGCAGGGGAACCTATCTATGTTCAGTCTGCTAGGGCAGAATCTTAGATAATGAAACCGTATCGCAAGAGTGGCATCCATCATCTTTTCCATAGTTGATGGAAATAAGCCAGCTACAGGTATTGATTATAAGCCTAACTCAAGGGCAGGTAATAGACAAGAGCATGACTCATCTGTGTTGCCTTCAGTTGTCTGCTAAACAGACAGACATTGCCCTACTGGTTAGTCTACATGGGAATCCAAATGATACTCAACTTGTTACTTGGTTAGTAATCATGGACTCCTAGAAATGGAAGAGAGATGATGATAATGGCCAGTGTCTTCAAGCTCAGAAGTTTCAAGCGTTCTTCTCCATATGCATGTCGCAGATACCTTATTTCCACATGCTTTCATTCAGAGCTCCTTTCCTCAAACGACCCGGGATAGGTCATTTACCAGTGTCAAGCCTTCTCGTCTCTCCATTTCTCATCTTTGTACTGAACATCTCTTCTCTGTTGGTTCATTTTTAAATTCAAACCCAGAATTTTCACCTGGTGAAGTTCAAGTTTTCTCAGGGACAATCATGTTGCCATCATGCTTCAAGTCCCCATCTGAGATTCTCTAAGCCTCTTGGCAAACCTGGCTGTCTATAGTGACTTACCTCAATGGCCTCATCCATTTCAGTTTCCTGAATTTAATCCTCAAAGAGGGACCTAAACCATTGGAAGGTGTCATAACTGTCCCCCCTTGTGCAGGGTAAGCTAGTTCTGATTGTCCCTGGGTTTGTGCATCTAATATACTTTGCAAATAGTTGCTACTGAACTCATCACACATTCATGCAAAGGCAGACCTAAACAGAAGTACTTGTTCTATGCTTCTCTTGCCTGGAGAGATTTAATTCTTTTTTGCATTGATTCTTTCACACTAAGAAACTTCCCTTACATGATACTTGGGAGCACAACACTTACTGAACTATTCTGGAACCAGTCCATGTTTGAAGTATACAGTGATCAGGGAAATTTCCTGTGTTTTCTTCCTCTTAGTCCATGACTTGTGTCAGAATAGATGATGCAATCCCAGAGGACCTGAGGTTAAAACATTATTGTGTGTGAAGCATTTTTCTTTCACCCCTGAGTAACTTTTATCAGGACATACCTAAGCAAAAAGGACTGTTCAGGCTCTGGAAACAAGTTTGGGACCCTTTAGGGCTGGAATTTTGGGTTCTCAGAACCTAGAATGTGGTCCAGAAGGGTACTTGCCGGCAGGACACCTACTCGCCTGGGATAGGAACACTGATTTCCTTAAGATCATTTATTTGCAATGTTCAATTTCTTGATATTTTCTTCTCCTGAGAAGTTTATAGTTGGATCAAAGCAGGGACCCAGGCAACTTGCCAGCATTGCTTTGCTGAATAATATACTAAGAGTCTGACCCAAGTCTCTCAAGTAAAGGTAGGATTCCCCTGAGCCATACTTGCCTCAGGTTGAAGACTGCTTCCCTGGAATTTAGTCTTCCACCATTTGAATGAAACATTCATCTCTCCTTCTCGATTTGTGCATCGTAATTGTTGCCTTGGAATGTCTTATTATAGCCTACTGACCCCTGATTCAATTATTGTTTACTCTTCCGTCCTCTGTCCCTGTACTAAATGGGTATCATCCAGAATAATAATTTTCCCAGAGCCTGAAACAGCATTAAATAATGTTTATTCTCCACTGGTAATTGTTTTAAGGAACTACACTTTCCAACTCAAGTGGAATCCTTTCTTTTGAGTTCTATTTGAGTTGGATTTTTTTCTATTTAAAACAAAACAAAATTTGTGCTTCCTAGTTGCTTTGTATATTCTCCACTGCTTCCCTAAGTATGTCTCTGAATTATAAAACCATCTAGCAATAGGTCTTTTTTTTTTTTTTTCCTCCCAGGAATGCTTAAAATAATCCCTTCTCATGGCACATTCATCAAGTTGTGTCCTCCCTAGAGGTTACCATTGACTGCATTCTTAATTTCTGAGAATTTCATTTCAGGTTCTCTAAATTGGTCAACTCTATGATAATGGCCTTTAAATGGATATAAACACTACATGCTCTCACACCTACTCCCAATCCAGCTGGTTATTCCTTCCCTGAGGCCCTGAACTCTTTCTTAGCTCTGAACTTTAAACATGCTACGCCCTTGTCTTAAATATCTTTGCTCTGATCCATCCTACCTCCATCGCTTGGTTAACTTCCTGCCTTGTTGGTCCAGTTTATACTCTGATTTATCCATCACCTCCCCTACCAAGTCTAGGAGGGAATCCAATACTCCTCCCACCCAGTACATGGGTCCCAGGAGTCGTACTTAGTGAAATAGAACTGATGGCTCACCTTGTGATTTTCTGGCCCCTTGCCTTGTTTTCTCAAACAAACTGTGAACACCTTGAGGTAGAGCTTGTTCATCAAGTCACCTCCACATTGTTGATAGAATTTTATTAAATGAGTGAGTGAATCCCTATCAATCCCTATCATATAGACAAGGAGACTGAGAATCATAAAGTGTAAGTAATATCCTCATCTTCAAATGGTTGTGAAAAGTAAAAATAGGGTACAAATCCATATTAAAGTTTCTAGAGTTAGATTTTCAACTGTAGCCTGCTATACCCGCTTTGCTTATTTATTTGCTATAGATCAAACATGTCTCCCTCAAGCTTATTCGCCGAAGCTTAATCTCCAGTGTGATGGTATTTTGAGGTGGGATCTCTGGAAGTTGATTTGTACCCTTATAAATGAGACCCCAGGAAGCTTTCTCACCCCTTCTTCCATGCGAGTAATAGCAATAAGATGGTCATCTATGAATTAGAAAGGAAGGGGCCATCAATGAACCAAATCCATCACCACTTTGATCTTGGACTTCTGACGTCCAGAACTGTGGGGACTAAATTTCTGTTTCTTATATGCTACCCAATTTATGGTATTCTGTTAGAGCAGACTGAATGAACTAAGTCAGTAGTGTTGCATATTAGACAATCACATAATTTAGTGACTTAAAATAACCACGGTGCCTTAATGCTCCCTGGGGCCTCTCCTTCTCTCTGTGTGTCTTCTCACACCCCAGGGAGTCTCCTCATGACTTGAGCCTGACAATGTATGGTAGCATCTCTTCCACTATTGCAGTTAGCTCTCAAGGGGTAGTGCCAAGCCAATTAAAAGCTATGCTCATGCTCATATCTGTGACAATGTCACTTCTCCTGTATTCTGCTGGTCAAAGCAATCATAGGGTTCATTCAGGTTAAAGCGATTGGAGAAATTGAAAGTTGCTCAGTCATGTCCGACTCTTTGCGACCTCATGGGTATAGTCCATGGTATTCTCTAGGTCAGAATACTGAAGTGGATAGCTTTTCCCTTCTACAGAGGATCTTCCCAACCCAGGGATTGAACCAAGGTCTCCCACACTGAAGGTGAATTCTTTACCAGCTGAGCCACAAGGGAAGCTCAAGAATACTGGAGTGGGTAGCCTATCAATAAACTCTATTTTTGATTGGAAGAAGACAAAGTCACCTTGCAGAGGAACATGTGAAGTGGGAATTACTGTTATAGCTGATCTGGAAAATATAATCTGTCACAAACCATGCAGACCAGCTGAAGGTATGAAAAGAAAAATTTCTTCTGCCCTTCATTCAATCAATTTTCTTCACATAGTTTTATCATAATGCACACATTATATAAGTGATCAAGTCATGCTCCCTAGTTTCAAGGGACAACTTTCTAGTAGAAGAAGTGAGAGAAACAGTTTATCAGTCAGGTTGTGCTGTGTAACAAAACACCTCAGAATCTGGTAGCTTGAAAACAACAACTGTTTCTGTGGTTCATGGTTCTGTGAGTTGGTGATTTAGGCTGGGCTCTGGTGGGATGTCCACCCAGATCCAGTCATGCTTACTTGTGAGTCAGTGGATGACTTGGTGATCTTGGTGGCTGGGCTTTCACACTTGATTAAGGTTGGCTAGCTATAGGCGAGACATCATGGCTCTCCACCATTTGATCTCTCATTCACCAGCAGGATATCCTTCACCTGTTTTCACAGAAAATCTATCAGTCTAAGGCAGCAAGAGAGAGAGAGTGTGAGTCCTTTCAGGCATAGACTTGGAACTGACACAAAGTCATTTCAGTTGCATTCTTTTGGGTTAATGCAAGTCACAAGGCCAGCTAAGATTTGAGAAGTGAGGAAGTGCAAAGGACAAGGATGCAAAATGACCATTATTTTTGGCCACTGTGAAATCTATATATGTTGATGCAGAGTGGGAAGTGTGGTAAGCTATGGAGTGCAGAGAAAGGATATTTTATGAATCTGGGGCACCGAGAGGGCATGGAGGATGGGAAGTAGCATAAAAAAGGATCAGGATAAATTTCTCTTAGAAGTGGATTCTGAAGACAGATGGGCTTCTGAACCTGCATGGAGAGCAGAAGGGAATGACTGTCCCTTTCTTTATCAAAGTAGTCCTGCCAAGAAGAGTATAAAATAATTTTTTTAATCACAATAAAAAATATTTAGGTACATGTTTGGCTGAGTCCCTTTGATGTTCACCTGAAACTACCACACACTATTAATTGGCTATACTCCAATACTCATTGGAAAAGACCCTGATGATGGGAAAGACTGAAGGCAGAAGAAGGGGACAGCAGAAGATGAAATGGTTGGATGGCATCACTGACTCCATGGACATGAGCTTGAGCAAGCTCCAGGAGATGGTGATGGATAGGGAAGCCTGGTGTTTTGCAATCCATGGGGTCACAAAAGAGTTGGACACAACTGAGTGACTGAACTGAATTGATACACCAGTACAAAATAAAAAGTTTAAAAATATATATATATAATTAGCTTATAAAGAACTGAAGTTTGCATATATATCCACATAGCTTGTTTGAGAACCTCAGTGCTAAAAAAAATATTCAATATCTGTATCTCTTATTCCTGGTTAGGTGTCAGGAGAAAATCAGGCAAGCCACATGGCCATGCTGATAAACCAGCTGAGAAAATCAGAACCAGCAGGGATCCTGGAGATGAATTCCCTCAGTTTATTTCATAGATTTGAAGCTTAGGGATGAAATAGACTTGCCCCAGTGTATTAGTCAGAGGGGGTGGGTCTTAAAACAACAGAAATGTATTTTCTCACAGTTCTGAAGGCGAAGGCCCAAGATCAAAGTCTCAGCAGGTTTAGTTTCTTCTGAGGTCTCTCTGCTTGGCTTGTAGATGTCTGCCTTCTTTGCTTCGTTTATTCTGTTATATTATTATTATTGGAGTAGAATTGCTTTACAAGGCTGTGTTAGTTTCTACTGTACAGTGAAGCGGATCAGCTATACATATATCCTCTCCCCCTTGGAGCTCGCTCCCACCCCACCCCTCATCCCACCCACCAAGGTGATCACAGAGCCCTGAGCGAGGCCCCTGTCCTATGCTGCAGAGTCTCACCAGCTAGCTGGTTTACACGTGTGTCTATAGGAGGACCCCAGCCACCCAGTTCATCTACTCTCCCCTTCTCCCCATGTCCACACATCTGTCTTCTATTCCTGTCCTGCAGTTGGGTTCATCTGTACCGTATTTCTAGATTCCACATAATGCTTTAA
Organism: Redunca redunca; assembly: GCA_006410935.1. NCBI lineage: Eukaryota > Metazoa > Chordata > Mammalia > Artiodactyla > Bovidae > Redunca > Redunca redunca. The sequence continues at coordinate 874,638 of SJYQ01096451.1, read as the reverse complement.
TATTGTTTTTCTCTTTCTGACTTGCTTCATTCTGTCTGACAGATTCTAGGTCTTGCTATGACCCCATACAGTATTTCCTCTGTGCTTATCTATGTCCTAACCTTTTCTCTTTAAGGAGACCAGTCAGACTGGATTGAAAGTGAAAGTCACTCAGTTGTGTCCAACTCTTTGCAACCCCATGGACTATTCAGTCCATGGAATGCTCCAGGCCAGAATACTGGAGTGGGTAGCCTCTCCCCTCTGCAGGGGATCTTTCCAACCCAGGTATTGAACCCAGGTTTCCCACATTGCAGGCATATTCTTTACCCACTGAGCCACAAGGGAAGCCCAAGATTACTGAAGTGGATAGCCTATCCCTTCTCCAGTGGATTTTTCTGACCGAGGAATCGAACTGGGGTCTCCTGCAATGCAGGTGGATTCTTTACCAACTGAGCCACTGGTTAGGGCCACCCTAAACACCTCATTTTAAATGAATCAGCTCCCTAAAGGTCTTATCTTCAAATACAGTCGCTTCTGAGGTAATGGGGGCTTAGGGCTTCATCATGTGCATTTTGTGGGGTAAGTGATTACAATTCACCCCACAATACCATGGCTACATAATCAGAGTTGAATCTGGAAGCTCAGGTTTTTCTCTGTGAAACACATAGCCTCTTGACTTTTAGCTGAAAATTGCTTCTCTTCTGCTTCCCAGATGACTGTTGTTCCTAAAAAGAATGCTTGAATCTAATCGTGTCCCTGACCATGCATTCTGCTGTCTCCTTCCTTGGGGAATCCACCAAAGTCAATAAAAAGACACAGGAAACTCAGACAGAGCCCAGAGGTAACAGACGACCCGGTGCGCAAACAAACTTGTTAGCCCTTAGCACTTGTGAGGGATATTATCTTTAAATTAGTTGGGAAAATTAATATTGCTTGCTTGCTATGCTCACCCTTATTGTCTGCTCTGAGAATCAGCAGGGCCAGAGCCACCATAGATAATATTTTTTAATTAAAAGGAAAAATAACTTCTTGTGATTAATCTGCTTCTCTGGGGACTTGATCCAGGATCTCATAAATCTAAAGTGGAAGTATCTGCTGGATACATGACAGACTCCCTCCCCTTCAGCCAGCTCAGGAGAAGGGTAGGAGAGAGTCCTGTGAAAGCAAGACAGAGCCCAGACCAGGCAGATACAGGCCGTGAGATCAGAGGTCCAGCTTCAAGAAGACACGGTTCTCAGCAGAAGCAGACTATCTGGTAAGGAAATCTCCCATCATGTTCAAGAGAGCAGGTGTTGGTTGCAGAAAGTCTTAGGTTAGGTCATGGACCTGTGACTTATTGGACCCGCAAAGGATGTCTGAGACTCAGTTTTCTCATCTTTAAAATGGGTAGATAAACATTTATCTCAAAGAGAACATTTCTGCAAAAGACTCTCTGAGCTCTGGAGCCAGGATGTTTGGTTTTGAATTTAACGCACTTCACTTTCTTGTGACATCAAGCCAGGCATTTAAATTTCTGTGCCTCTGCTCCCTTCTGTGAAATAGGACTGATAAAGGGGGCCTGTCTCAAAGGGCTATTGTGTGGACTAAATAAGTTTAAGTACATCAAGTGCTGGGGCAGGTATGGTAAACACCCAATAAACATCTGTTCTTACAAGGCCAGTGTGGTAACACACACAATGTCCTCTGTGGTTGTTACAATGAAAGGGATCTTAGTGGGGGAATTGGGGGTTTCCCAGGTGGTACAGTGGCAAAGAATCCACCTACCAGTGCAGGATACATAGGAGATGTGGTTCAGTCCGTGAGTTGGGAAGATCTCCTGGAGTAGGACATGGCAACCTACTCCAGTATTCTTCGCTGGAATATTCCATGGACTGAGAAGCCTGGCAGGCTACGGTCCTTAGGGTAGCAAACAGCTGGATACGGCTGAGCATGCGTGCAGTGGTGGAATGGTTGAGATTCCATTCTGAAGATGGAAAAATGGAGGTTTAGGAAGAGGGTGAGACTTTCCCAAATCACAGAGTGAATTTTTGGACAAAGCTGGGTTTAGGATGCCAGTTTCAAAACCAGAGCCAGAAGTTTGTAAACAAAAAAAAACAAAAACCACCAACAACACAACAACAACAATGTGTAGTTTTAGAATTTCTGTCTGGTTTTAGTTGGCTTCCCTCATAGTTCAATTGGTAAAGAATCCACCTGAAGTGAAGAAGACCCTGGTTCGATTCCTGGGTCAGGAAGATCTGCTGGAGAAGGGATAGGCTACCCACTCCAGTATTCTTGGGGTTCCCTTGTGGTTCAGCTGGTAAAGAATCTGCCTGCAATGTGGGAGACTTGAGTTTGATCCCTGGGCTGGGAAGATCCCCTGGAGAAGGGAAAGGCAACCCACTCTAGTATTCTGGTCTGTAGAATTCCATGGAATGTATAGAGAATTCCACGGACTGTATAGTTCATGGGGTTGCAAAGAGTCAGACACGACTGAGCAACTTTCACTTTCACTTTCATCTTCTAACAGTCTGAAAAGAAGTCATCTTAGACCAGCACAGTTAGTGTTAGAGGACTGAGAGTTGATATCAGGTCTAAACACCCTTTTAGGAAACAAGAAAAGGCATTGGTTGTGGGGAAAATGATAGTTTCAACCACACTTAGCTGTGAATTTCTCAGGCAGACCTAGGATCTAGCTTTAATCCTCTGCTAGATGTACCCAACTTTGACCCACAAGGAACTTTTTCTATGTGACATTCTTAGGACTGGAAAAAATCTCTAGATCACTAAAAATGTTACTTATCTTTACAGCCTCAACCCAAGCTGCCAAGGATCCACAAGAACAGTCAGGAACAACCTTCAGTTCAGTTCAGTTTAGTCGCTCAGTTGTATCCGACTGTGTACCCCATGAATCGCAGCACGTCAGGCCTCCCTGTCCATCACCAACTCCCGGAGTTCACTCAAAACCATGTCCATCAAGTCGGTGATGCCATCCAGCCATCTCATCCTCTGTCATCCCCTTTTCCTCCTGCAACCAATCCCTCCCAGCATTAGAGTCTTTTCCAATGACTCAACTCTTCGCATGTGGTGGCCAAAGTACTGGAGTTTCAGCTTTAGCATCATTCCTTCCAAAGAACACTCAGGGCTGATCTCCTTTAGAACGGACTGGTTGGATTGCCTTGCAGTCCAAAGTACTCTCAAGAGTCTTCTCCAACACCACACAGTTCAA
>SJYQ01096451.1:810208-870509 GCA_006410935.1 Redunca redunca | reverse complement strand
AGAGTGAAAAAGTTGGCTTAAAGCTCAACATTCAGAAAATGAAGATCATGGCATCTGGTCCCATCACTTCATGGGAAATAGATGGGGAAACCATGGAAACAGTGTCAGACTTCATTTTTGGGGGCTCCAAAATCACTGCAGATGGTGATTGCAGCCATGAAATTAAAGGATGCTTACTCCCTGGAAGGAAGTTACGACCAACCTAGATAGCATATTCAAAAGCAGAGACATTATTTTGACAACAAAGGTCTGTCTAGTCAAGGCTATGGTTTTTCCAGTGGTCACATATGGATGTGAGAGTTGGACTGTGAAGAAAGCCGAGCGCTGAAGATTGATGCGTTTGAACTGTGGTATTGGAGAAGACTCTTGAGAGTCCCTTGGACTGCAAGGAGATCCAGCCAGTCCATTCTAAAGGAAATCAGTCCTGAATATTCATTGGAAGGACTGATGCTGAAGCTGAAACTCCAGTACTTTGGCCACCTCATGCGAAGAGTTGACTCATTGGTAAAGACTCTGATGTTGGGAGGGATTGGGGGCAAGAGGTGAAGGGGATGACAGAGGATGAGATGCTGGATGGCATCACCGACTCGATGGACGTGAGTCTGAGTGAACTCCGGGAGTTGGTGATGGACAGGGAGGCCTGGCGTGATGCAATTCATGGGGTCCACAGAGTCAGACATGACTGAGCGTCTGAACTGAATTGAACTGAACTGAACTGAAGCAGATTCAGGAATGACATGCACCATCTTCTGTGGGATCTTCCTCAAGTTTGCTCCTCTGCACTTATTGTTTTAAAATTGATCAGTTTACAATCATGCTCATTCATGAATCCCTCAGAAATCTGAAACCCTTTGTTTTCACTTTGAATTCTCAGGAACCAGCAGCTCACCAAGCACTCAGTATATTATACTATACTGTTCTGTTCATAAGGACTCACTTGAGCGATCTCTTTTAGAATTTAGTAACAAGATTAAAAAATGTAAGTTTCTCATAAGAGGAATTTGTCTATTTCTATCTTTCCTATAAAGGGGACTATGTTTGATTTTCTTCTGTGTCCTGGCTGCAGGGAATTGCAAAGCCAAATCTGACATATAATTAAGGCAATGTTATTAACACTTATAGTTCAAATGTTTCCATTTTCCATCTTTCTTGAATCCTAAGTTTGTCTTTCTACATTTGGAATAGGTTTAGGATTTTCTCAGTGTTTAAAGTCACTCCCAATACATTTCAGAAAGATGTAAGAAATAAGTAAAATGTATAAATTAAAAAGTGAGACTACATATATTTAGCAGATACTGCATAGTAATGATGATGGGGGAAATGGAAAATGCGTGAGGGTGATGTCTGGAGAACTTTCAGGAAGAAATAGGGCAAGTCTGCTTGAGGCCCCCCTGTGTACTATGACATCCAGAGCTGAAGAAAATGCATAACATTATGGTGAGCTATGGAGAAGGACAGGCAGACACTGGGGAGATTTCTATCCATCAAATCACTAGAATTTATACTCTGAAACCTACTTGAAAATTGAATGCAAATTAAGGCCCAATCATCCTCCTTAGAAATCAGAGCCTTTGGAAAAAATAGGATTGCATTTCAAGCTTCCCATGGTTTTGTTATTATTGCCTAATACTGCAATCATTTTTACCCTTTGAGTCATAGAATTCTACTGCCAGATGGGAATCTATTCTGGAGATTTTGTACCTGGATTCTACGTGTAGCCGTGGGAGTGAAAGATGAGCTTTATGAAATCTGTTCTCCAGGAATATTACATGAAAAATGTGAACTTTTCTTGAGTCTAGAGTCTTCTATAGATTCTCAAACAGGTCTGTGATAATGCACTTTCCCCTACCTCAGCGTCCCTTTGATATTGAGTATTGAGAGGTGTGAAAGATGAAGCTCAAAGGGAGAAAGTGACTTTCTCAAGGCCACACCCAAAGTTGATGCCATAGCTGTGCCCTAACAGCAGACCTAGTTCCTGGCTCCCAGACTGGGATTGTTAAAGTGCAACACTGCCTGTAAGTCAGACAGCTGGTGCCTTCTGTGGCTAGGTGACTTTGCTCATCTACAGGTATCAGGTCTTTCCCTCACCCTCTTGCCACCTCAGAGGAGTACCCAGAACAACCTTAGTCATCTTGTGCTGCTATGACAAAAACATTCCCTAGATTGGGTGACTTATAAATGACAGATATTTATTTCTTTGCTGAAGAAGGCTCTTGAGAGTCTCTTGGACTGCAAGAAGATCAAACCAGTCAATCCTAAAGAAAATTAATCCTGAATACTCACTGGAAGGATTGATGCTGAAGCTGAAGCTCCAATACTTTGGCCACCTGATGCAAAGAGCTGACTTACTAGAAAAGACCCAGATGCCAAGAAAGATTGAAGGCAGGAGGAGAAGGGGATGACAGAGGATGAGATGGTTGGATGGCATCATCAACTCATCATCGACTCAATGGACATGAGTTTGAGTAAACTATGGGAGATAGTGAAGGACAGGGAAGCCTGGCGTGCTGCAGTTCATGGTGTGACAGACTCTGACATGACTTAGAGGCTGAACAACAATAACAATTTATTTCTTATAGTTCTGGAGACTGGAAGTCTGAGGTCAGGGTGTCAACATGTTTAGGCTCTGGAGAGGACACGTTTCTATGTTGCAGTCTATCAACTTTGAAGCCTCACTTTGTAGAGAGCAAAGAGAGGTTTTGAGGTCTCTTTTATAAGAGACACTAACCCCTTTCTTGAGGGCTTTGCTCTCATGAGCTTAATGCCTACCAAAGTCTCCATCTCCCAACATCATCATGTTGTGGGTTAGGGTTCCCATGTATGAAGTTTGAAGGGCACAGATACTCAAAATACTCAGATACTCAGATCTGGATACACAAATACTCAGAATAGAAAGAACATTCTTTGGAAATTGTTGCAGGTATTTGGGGACTTTTCTGGCTTCCAGGGAAGCAAACCTCATTTGCACGGGTACTTAAGAAACAAAATGCTTCCCCTTTGCAGTTTCAGAGCCTGTATTTCCTGCATAAGAACATAGCCTTCCCAAGGAGACAAGGAAAACTTGCCTCTCAGGACCCAGGCAGCAGGGTTACACTGGATGTCAAAGGGATGTATTGTTCATTTACAGTCATGTTATGGACACTTTCAAGTGAGGCAGGTTTTCACAGTAAATTTCTGCCTAAGAGAAACTTCTTATACTTCATGGTTTCACAAAGAGGAAGAGAACAAGGTCTCTGTCCAAGCTGCACCTGGGTGACTGATTTCCTCCTTGTCTCTTAGGTAACAAGAAGCCAAGGATCATGAAACAAGGATGATAGTCGGATGAGATACAGACTGAGACACGGAGCTTCCCTAGAATCCACATTAGCTGTCCATGAAGCAAAATGCAGGCAGAGAGAGAATTATGTGTCCCCTTCCGTCTTTTTAACATAGTTCCATGGTTGGCAAAAAATCCAGACATAGTATTTGCATTTAATTTATACGCTTGCCTTGGGGAATGATAAACTACCTTGAGTTGTTCTTGAGATTTGATTTGTATTTGTGCCTCTGAGCCAACAGATATGACAGATGAAGAAGGATTTGGGACAAGTTCCTTGTGAATCTTGGTTTGAAGCCACTGTCCCACGTATTTTTGGGCTGGGGGGGTATGGACTTGGGAATTATGAGCTCATTTCAGCATTTGCTGTGGTTCTACTTTGTTTCAGGGACTCTCCTGAGTACAAGGGCTTTAAGGATGACTCATACCACTTCTGTTGTGGAGAAAAGTGAAAGTGTTAGTTATTCAGCATGTTCGACTCTTTGCGACCCCATGTACAACTCTTTGTGACCCCATGTACTGTACCCTGCCAGGCTCCTCTGTCCCTGGGATTCTCCAGGCAAGAATACTGGAATGGGTTGCCATGCCCTCGTCCAGGGGATCTTCCTGACTCAGGGATAGAACCCGGGTCCCCTGCTTTCTGCCTTGTAGGTAGATTCTTTACCATCTGAGCCATCAGGGAAGTCCTCTGTTGTGGAGAAGCTCATGGTCTTCTGAGGATGGTGGAGAGACAGCAGAGAAATGCCATGCAATCTAGTGACTGTCATGATCGAGACCTGAATAGGGGATTATGACCATAGAGGAGATCTAACACAGTATGGGAGGGACCAGGGAAGTCTTCCCTGATAAATAATCCCAGACTGTCTAGAGAACGACAAAGGGGAGGTAAAAAGCCTTGTAGGCTGAGCGGGCAAGCAAAGTGCAAACACAGAGGTGAGGAACCACAGGGTGGGGGCAATGACTCAAGGAGTTTCATGCTATAGGGGGACAGGAGTGTGAGGCGGGAGAGAGGGGAAGACGAAGACTCATGGAGGAGTCATAATTCTCACTTCATCCAGGAATGTGGGGAAAAGAGCACCATTCATCTGGGAATGATGCGGAGACTTGAGTTACAGATTCTGCTTGATGGGTTGGGAGAGGAGAGATTGCAGATAAGGAGATGAGCTGAAAGTCACTTCACTGAAAGCTGAAGGTCTTATCCAGAGTCAGAGGTCACAAGGAAGGAGAAGAAAGAAACATATTGACAGGTTCTTCTAGAGAAATATCACCTGATCTTGAGCTAAAGGAGAATTGGAGAAGCTTTTCTTCTGCTCCAAGATCTAGGAAAAGGGAATGAGGAAAAAAAATAAGAAGCCCAATTCTCTAATGCAACTCTAAAACCCTCTGTGTGAGTTACTTCTAGTTGCTTAGTTGCTAAGTTGTATCCGACTCTTCTGTGATCCCATGGACTGCAGCACTCCAGGCTTCTCTGTCCTTCACTTTCACTATCTCCTAGAGTTTGCTCGAACTCATGTTCAGGGAGTTGGTGATGCTGTCCAACCAAACTGTCCTCTGTCACCCTTTCTCCTCTTGCCCTCAATCTTTCCTAGCATCAGGGTCTTTTCCTATGAGTCAACTCTTCACACCAGGTGCCCAAAGTATTGGAGCTTCAGCTTCAGCCTTGGTCCTTCCAATGAATATCCAGGGTTGGCTTCCTTTAGGATTGACTGGTCTGATCCCCTTGCAGTCCAATATTCTCTCAAGAGTCTTCTCCACACCAGAATCTGAAAGCATCAATTCTTCAGTGATTGGCTTTCTTTATGGTCCAACTCTCTCATCTGTACATGATTACTGACTTACTTAAAAGGTCCTAAAGTTCTGTTCTCTTGGTGTGATGTTGATGAGATAACAAGATGAACTGACTGGTTCTGGTCCCAAGAACAGATTTCATTGTCCAGGAGAATATAACCACAGAACAGGCATACATACAAGACCCTTCTACTGCACAACCCTCTGAAAGGTTAGGTCTGCAAGAACTTTTACATGGAGGTTAATGAATAGCAGGAGGGGATCTATGGCTTCTTCTCAGGGGAAAAACAAAAAGAACTATTCAGAGATGTACAGAGGACCAAGGATAGACGGATATAATAAACTGTTGCTATAGCCACTGACTGGACCAATGTGTTGCCCATGTCAGCACGGATTATTGAATATCTTTTGTATTCAGTTCCACATCAATTTCTTCATCCAAAAACCATATCCTGAAAATTGCTTGGTGCTTGGTTGGCCCTAGGGAAAGAAACAAAAGGCTGAAACAAAATACACAGACTTTGCCCTTAAGGAGCTTAGAATCTTCCTTGAATTTTGACCTGGATCTCAAATTCCAGTAAAATATATATTAGTTAAGATAATACTAGCTGCTGTAACAGCAATAGCAGCATCAAAACAGGTTATAGGGGTTGAACACGGTTAAGTTTACTTCTGAGTTACAGATCAGTCTAATACGGGGATCCTCAGCCAAAGTGGGGTGACTGGGAGCTCTGAGGTTCTCCCATCTTGGGCTTCATCCTCCTCTTAGCCACCGAGACCTCCATGTAATTGGAAAATAGAGAAGAGTGTGGAAGGGATAGCAAGTCTCCAGATCGTTGTCCTGGAAGTGATGCGTATCACTCTTATTCACATTTCATTGGTGAGAATGAATCCAAGGGCCCAAGATGCAAGGGGAAAGGGTTGCAGGTCAAAAGAGTTGTGCTAAGCATCCACTTTCCAGCAACAGCAGTTATTCATGGCCACATGATATCTAGCTGTCTACAGAAAAGTTCTTTAACCACTGATCTAATGGAAGGTAGATCCTCTCCCAATCTTTCATTTCCATTCACTGTAATCTCACTCAACTGCTTTTCTCACGTCCACCACCACCACTCTTAAGTGGCCTTCTTGGAAGTTCCCCTTCCTGCAGATTAACCTAGGTTTCATAGATCCACACGCATGCGTTTCCTAATACAGATCACAGGTTATATAGTTATTCATTTTCTTGGTGATTGTTTCATCAGGGTCTGTGTTCCCCACAAATGTTGTCCGGATTACCTTCCTGGCACTACTCGAAGCACTTACACATGTAAAATCATTTAATTCTCTTAATAACACCAGTGCGTGTGTGTTGCTCAGTTGCTTCAGCTGTATTTCAGTCTTTGCAACCCTATGGACTGTAGCCCACCAGGCTCCACTGTCCAGGAACCTGATGTCCAGGAAAAAATACTACAGGGAGTTACCATGACCTCCTCTAGGGATCTTCTTAGAACTGCACCTGCATCTGTCTGTGTCTCCTGCATTGAAGGCAGATTCTTTACCCACTGAACCACCTGGGAAGCCCCAGTAACCCCAGTAGGTAGGTACTATGATTATCTCTGTTTTACTGATGAGGACCTGACATTCAGAGAGGTAAAACAGCCTGCCCAAGGTCAATGGGAAATATCACAAGCATAGTCAGGAAGTAAATGATGAAGCCCAGATTTGAGTCTGAACAGTCTGGCTCTAAGACCAGCTTCTAGAGTACTGCATGGCACATTGTTGTCGCTGTTTTAATCACTAAGCTGTGTCCAACTCTTCTGATGCCATGAACTGTAGCCCGCCAGGCTCCGCTGCCCATGGAATTCTCCAGGCAAGAATACTGAAGTGGGCTGCCATTTCCTTCTCCAGGGGATCTTCCCGACCCAAGAATCAAATCCACGTCTCCTGAATTGCAGGCAGATTCTTTACCACTGAGAAACCAGGGAAGTCTGCATGGCACATGGTGGATCTTAAACATATGTTTGTTGAGGGGATGGATAATACCACATTATCAGTCAATGCTGTTCTAGAGAAATCAGCATGGTGCAGGCAGAAATGATGTGCACAGTTACAGCTTTTTGTGGAGCAGATCAAAGGAAACTACACATATAACCTTCATATTTTTAAGTATACTCGAGTCCTTAGAATAAGAAATGAAAGCAGACACCTTTGATTTCCCACTCTCACTTGCTGCTATTAAGGACTGGGCCTCCCGTCACTCCCCCTACCCCCTGCTATGTGCCAACTGTAAGCCAAGGTCCTGCCTCCCCACATGTCCTTCTTGGGTTTCTGACCTGTGCATTTGCAATTGGCTGCTCAAAGCAATTCCCCTTTTACAAACCTCTTTTCCTCCCCCCAGACTCAATTAAGCTTCTGGAAGCATGAGAGCAGCTAATCCATTACCCGATCTGAACTTGAACTCTAAGCCTCAGGAGATTCACCGATCACTGAGCTGCAAGCCTCCCCTGGCTTCTAGCTGCAGCAGTTTTGTGAAGTCAGCACAGCATTGCCCACAGTTTGGGAGGGGGGCACCATATTTTATTTTTCAGTCAAGCATGGTACTGTCAAGCATGGTATGTATTGCTTAAGTGGCTCAATATCAGCACTTTTTTTCCCCTCAAATAACTTATCAACTTTATGTGCATGAAGTTTCCCTGAGCAAAAATTTGTCAGCTATCAGGAGTTTCCAAAGTCCTGGTTTTCTTGTTCTGAGTGGCAGCAGAGTTTCCTTTAACTGTGATCCCTTGGGACCTATTCTGCTGGAAGACTTCCAGTTTCTATCTATCTTTTAGCCATAAATACACTCTTATGACTCAAGATTGAAGCAGCCAGAATCAATCTTGGGGACACGGGACAAAGGTCAGGGATGTAGGGGGTGCTCCCTTAGTCTCAGGTGTTTGGTTGATAGAATTCAGTGCTTCTCCCTGGCAGGTTGGCAGCGCAATTCTGTGCTGCTTTCAGATCGAGCAGCCTGTGAAGGGTTGGATGCTTGGTTTCAGGTAATATTTCCCTTCAGGTTGCCATTCTGCCTTGCTTTTCAAAGGGGCACTGCTTCTGGCAGATTTTTGTGGCAGAGTTCTGGCTGAATTCCATGGACAGAGGAACCTGGCAGGGTACAGCCCGTGGGGTCACAANATGGCTGAGTAATACCCCATTGTGTATATGTACCACAGCTTTCTTATCCATTCATCTGCTGATGGACATCTAGGTTGTTTCCATGTTCTGGCTATTATAAACAGTGCTGCGATGAACATTGGGGTACATGTGTCTCTTTCTATTCTGGTTTCCTCGGTGTGTATGCCCAGCAGTGGGATTGCTGGGTCATAAGGCAATTCTATTTGCAATTTTTTAAGGAATCTCCACACTTCTCCATAGTGGCTGTACTAGTTTGCATTCCCACCAACAATGTAAAAGGGTTCCCTTTTCTCCACACCCTCTCCAGCATTTATTGCTTGCAGACTTCTGGATTGCAGCCATTCTGACTGGTGTGAAGTGGTACCTCACTGTGGTTTTGATTTGCATTTCTCTGATAATGAGTGATGTTGAGCGTCTTTTCATGTGTTTGTTAGCCATCCGTAAATCTGATTTTGACAGTGAGAATTTCCCCTTTTCCAGGACTCTAACGTTCACGAGACAGCAGCAGCCAGGACATGGATTCCAACAGTTCATCTCCCTGGAGTGATGCTTCTGAGTCCCATGCACCTGCAGGAGCCGGATTTCCACCATCATCCATCACAGCTGGAGGACCCTGAGCTCTGAGGTGCTCCTGCACATCCTGAGAACTTCATATTTGGTAGGGAATTGGGATATGTAACATCCTCAAATGCTAGCATAAAAAGGAGAAAGGGGTCTTTATGTGACCATAGGCTTCCCCTGCCTATATTTCAGAGGCACCTGAACTAGGAGGGGAGGGCCACAGGGGGCAGCATCAGGGTCAGTTAGGAGGCAGAGGGACTCAGGGGAAACATGGGCAATAACTTTTCTTGAGGTTTCTGTGGGAAGAATCAGGCAAGGCAGGACAAGCAGGTTTAGAATTAGCTGATTTGAATAATTTCAGGATACTCTGGGGCTCAGAGCTGCTTTTTGCTCTCTGGGGTTATTAAAGCAGGGGAACAGTGGCCTGGAGTATGAGATCCTGATACAGGAGGCAGTTGGGGGAGGTGAACTCTGGATTGATTGGTTTGCATATGAGAGGAATGCTCCTATACAAGCTCTTCTCTGTCTCTAGGAATTGACTGTCCTGGGAGGGGTGATCCCTCCAGAGTCAGCAAAGCCCCCAGATAGCAACACATCAAAAATAAAGAAAATAAACAGACAGGATTCATACAGGGAGGTGTCTATTCACAGAGTTCCATCAAGGAAAATATGGCTTCTAGAAGTTAACTGGCTTGATGAGGTTTAAGTAGTGAGAAAGAGGGAGGGAAAGTGGAATCCAGACTGGTGAACTTCCCAGTCTTCCATCAGCAACTGTTGTGCTCTTTGTATCAAGAACCCTTCTCACCCATGAACTCCTTAGTAACAAAAGAGAGGACCCAGATTTGAATGAGAGGAAAAAAATAGGGTGATTTATTGACCTCCGAAATGGGAAGGGCAGAATTATGGGTGTAGGAGGCTATAATGAGTCCTCTCTCTGACTTACCTTTGCTTATCTCTGCATTTGCTTCAGTCTTTCTACTTGTAGATTGCCTTTCTCCATAATGCAGGATGCATAAATTCTAGAAGTTTCTTACACATCTTACTTTAGTGGGAAGAATTTCCCCGATTGCCCTGGTTGCTCCTGGAGAAGGAAAGGGAATCCCACTCCAGTACTCTTGCCTAGAGAATTCCGTGGATAGAGGAGCCTGATGGGCTGCTGTCCATAGGGTCGCACACAGTCGGGCACGACTGAAACGACTTAGCAGCAGCAGCAGCAACAGTGGTTACTCCATGGAGTAATTCTTATTACTCAGAAATGAGGTACTATCATGACCGCACCTTAGGTCATGTGCTCACATGGATGTGGAAGAAGGAAGGGAAGGAGGATCAGAATAAGTAAGGGGATGGTAGTCAGACTGTAAATGTAATGTAAATGTAAAATATTACATTTGGAATTTAATATTTGGAAGGTTTGGTACAATTCAAAGTGTGATTCTCAGTTTCTCACTGTCACCAAAATCTTGGATGACTTATTACTTAATCCGGATCATATTTATCAGAGCAAATCCTAAGAACATTCCAGCAGCCATAAAATAGATGGGAAGAAAAAAGAATAATCTCTTTCATCACACATTAGAAAAGGAAGTTTAAAAAGTCTGCAGCCCTAAGGAACACATTTCTATGAAGGATACAGCCCTGAAAGTCTGGATTTTTGGAAACCAAGCTGACCCTCACAGAGTCATAAATTGTCTTAAACAAGGAGATATCAGGGTTGTGTGACTGTCTTCAGAAGCTGGTCAGAACAGGACAGGGGAAAACAAGTTTCCTCTGCCGATTGTGTAGACTCCTCAATCTTGGTGTTTCCTGGGAGTGAAATCAACTTTCTGCATCTGTGAGCAATAAGAACAAATGCAAACTTTGCCTGATTTGGTACCAAAGAGACCTGCTTAACAGGGTAAAACCTACCCTGAATGTTGGGTCATTCTCTGTCTCTCTCAAAGATAAATGATTGCTTCATATCATATACCCTTCCAAGCTTCTCCAAAACATACCTGCAATTTGCCTTAGTGGCTTAAACCTTAGTCTTCCTAAGACAAGGTCGTTGTCAGTTTCGAACTCAACAAGAGCCATGGTGGGCTTTGACTAGAAACTCCCTGCATAGGGTCCTTATTTTCCTGAGCATCAGTAGGGTGTCTGTGAAGTTTCACTAACCACTAAAAGCATATAAAAAAAGTCCTACAGAAATTATATATTAACCAATACCTAGGTCAAAATGGTAAATGGATATAAGGATTGCTCGGCCTATAGCTGGAATTGCAGCAGTTTCCAGGTATGGGTAGCTTTCCAAAAATCCAAGTCAAGCTAAGCTTCAGAAATGTATCCAATTCAACTCACTTGTTTTTCAGAGGAGGGATATGGAGTTTGGGGTTGAGGGGCTGGGGATCCACCTGTGATTAAGTGCTTTCAGCAAAACTGATAACACCAGCTGCTCTTTCTTCGGCCATCAAGTGATGGAACATAACTACTTCATACAGAGGTGCTGTAATATAATAAAAAACATAAGCTTTGGAATCAGTCAAAATGCATTCAAGTCTTCACTCAAACATATACAGGCACACCCAAGAGATATTGTGGGTTCAGTTCCAACTCCCTACAATAAAGTGAATATTTCAATAAAGCAAGTCACACATTTTTCTTGGGGGAGGGTTTCCCAGTACATATAAAATTTATGTTTATGCTATACTGTAGTCTATTGAATCTGCAATAGTATTATGTGTGAAAACAAAACAATGCACCTACTTTAATTTAAAATAACTTCAGTGGTAAAAATAATCAGAACAATTATAATAGTAATGACAAAGACCACTGATAACAGATCACTATAAACATATATATTAATAAACAGTTTGAATTACTGCCAAAATTATCAAAATAGACACAAAGTCAAGAAGTGAGGAAATGCTGCTTTAAAAATGGTGCTGATAGACTTGCTTGATGCAAGGTTGAGACAAATCTTTCTATAAATATTATTAATTATTTATTTTTGGCTGTGCTGGGTCTTCTTTGCTGTACACTGGCTTTCTCCAGCTGCAGAGACCAGAGGCCGCTCTTCATTGCAGTACACAGACTTCTCATTCAGTGGCTTCTCCTGTGGGAGTGCAAGGTGCGTGGCTTTCAGTAGCTATGGCACAAAGGGTCAGCAGTTGTGGTAAAAGGGCTTAGTTGCCTATGGCATGGGGAATCCTCCTAGGCCAGGGATCACACCCATGTCACCTCAATTTGCAGGCAGGTTCTTTACCAGTGGACTACCAGGAATGTCTTGCCACAAACCTTTAAATTTTAAAATAAAAGAACAAAGCAACATCTGCAATAAGTATAGTTCAGTCGCTCAGTCATGTCAAACTCTTTGTGACCCCATGGACTGCAGCACGCCAGGCCTCCCTGTCCATCACCAACTCCAGGAGTTTACTCAAACTCATGTCCATTGAGTTGGTGATGCCATCCAACCATCTTGTCTTCTGTCATCCCCTTCTCCTCCCACCTTCAATCTTTCCCAGCATCAGGGTCTTTCCAAATGACTCAGTTCTTCACATCAGGTGGTCAAAGTATGGGAGTTTCAGCTTCAACATCAGTGCTTCTAAAGAATGTTCAGGACTGATTTCCTTTAGAATGGACTGGTTGGATCTCCTTGCAGTCCAAGGAACTCTCAAGAGTCTTCTCCAACACCACAGTTCAAAAGCATCAATTCTTAGGCACTCAGCTTTCTTTATAGTCCAACTCTCATATCCATACATGACTACTTGAAAAACCATAGCCTTGACTAGATGGACCTTTGCTGACAAAATAATGTTTCTGCTTTTTAACATGCTATATAGTTTGGTCATAACCTTTCTTCCAAGGACCAAGTGTCTTTTAATTTCATGGCTGCAGTCACCATCTGCAGTGATTTTGGAGCCCTCCAAAATAAAGTCTGCCACTATTTCCAGTGTTTCCCCATATATTTACCATGAAGTGATGGGACCAGATGCCATGACCTTAGTTTTCTGAACGTTGAGCTTTAAGCCAACTTTTTCACTCTCCTCTTTCACTTTAATCAAGAGGCTCTTTAGTTCCTCTTCTCTTTCTTCCATAACAGTGGTGTCATCTGCTTATCTGAGGTTGTTAATATTTCTCCCTGCAATCTTGATTCCAGCTTGTGATTCATCCAGTCCAGTGTTTCTCATGATGTACTCTGCATAGAAGTTAAATAAGCAGGGTGACAATATACAGCCTTGATGGACTCCTTTTCCTATTTGGAACCAGTCTGTTGTTCCATGTCCAGTTTTAACTGTGGCTTTCTGACCTGCATACAGATTTCTCAAGAGGCAGGTCAGGTGATCTGGTATTCCTATCCCTTGAAAAATTTTCCACAGTTTATTGTGATCCACACAGTCAAAGGCTTTGGCATAGTCAATAAAGCAGAAATAGATGTTTTTCTGGAACTGTCTTGCTTTTACCATGATCCAGCGGATGTTGGCAATTTGATCTCTGGTTCCTCTGCCTTTTCTAAAACCATCTTAAACATCTGGAAGTTCACAGTTCATGCATTGCTAAAGCCTGACTTGGAGAATTTTGAGCATTATTTTACTAGCATGTGAGATGAGTGCAATTGTGCAGTAGTTTGAACATTTTTGACATTGCCTTTCTTTGGGATTGGAACGAAAACTGACCTTTTCCAGTCCTGTGGCTACTGCTGAGTTTTCCAAATTTGCTGGCATATTGAATGGGGCACTTTCATAGCATCATCTTTCAGGATTTGAAATAGTTCAACTGGAATTCCATCACCTCCACTAGCTTTGTTTATAGTGATCCTTCCTTAGGCCCGCTTCACTTAGCATTCCAGGATGTCTGGCTCTAGGTGAGTGATCATACCATCATGATTATCTTGGTCATGAAGATCTCTTTTATATAGTTCTTCTGTGTATTCTTTCCACTTCTTAATATTTTCTGTTTGTGTTAGGTCCATACCATTTCTCTCCTTTATTGAGCCCACCTTTGCATGAAATGTTCCCTTTGTATCTCTAATTTTCTTGAAGAGATCTCCAGTCTTTACCATTCTATTGTTTTCCTCTATTTCTCTGCACTGATCACTGAGGAAGGCTTTTTTTTTTTTAACCTCTCCTTGCCATTCTTTGGATCTCTGCATTCAAATGGGTATATGTTTCCTTTTCTCCCTTGCTTTTTGCTTCTCTTCTTTCCATAGCTATTTGTAAGGCCTCCTCAGACAGCCATTTTGCTTTTTTGCGTTTTTTTTCTTGGGCATGGTCTTGATCCCTGTCTCCTATACAACGTCACGAACCTTCATTCAGATGACCATTATATCTACCACTGTGGGCAAGAATCCATTAGAAGAAATGGAGTAGCCATCATAGTCAACAAAAGAGTCTGAAATGCAGTACTTGGATGCAATCTAAAAATGACAGAGTGACCTCTGTTTGTTTCCAAGGCAAACCATTCAGGATCATGGTAATCAAACGCTATGCCCTGACAAGTAACGCTGAAGAAGCTGAACAGTTATATGAAGACCTACAAGATCTTCTAGAACTAACACCCAAAAGCAAATGTCCTTTTCATTATAAGGGACTGGAATGCAAAAGTAAGAAGTCAAGAAACATCTGAAGTAACAGGCAAATTTGGCCTTGGAGTACAGGAAGAAGCAAGGCAAAGGCTAATAGAGTTCTGTCAAGAGAATGCACTGGTCATAGCAAGCACCCTCTTCCAACAACATAAGAGAAGACTCTAAGACTCTACACATGGACATCAGCAGATGGTCAACACCAAAATTAGATTGATTATATTATTTGCATCCAAAGGTGGAGAAGTTCTATACAGTCAGCAAAAACTGGGAGCTGACTGTGGCTCAGATCATGAACTCCTTATTGCCAAATTCAGACTTAAATCGAAGAAAGTAGGGAAAACCACTAGACTATTCAGGTATGACCTAAATAAAAATCCCTTATGATTATACAGTAGAAGTGGTAAATAGATTCAAGGGATTAGATCTGATAGACAGAGTGCCTGAATAACTATGGACGGAAGTCTGTGACATCTGCAATAAAGCGAGGCTCAATAAAACAAGATAACTCTGCACTAACTCAATGGCCCAAGAAGAAGAGGTTACTTTTATCAAGCCTCTGCCTTTTCTTCTGTGTGATGGAGGAAAATAAGATATGTCTCAGAAGGATGCTCTGAGGATTTAACAACATAGCATACAACACCCGCATCCCAGAACCAGACTTCTGGGGTTACTACCCTTTTTACCAGACCCAATTGTTGAACATCTCTGGTTCTTATAATTTTTTTTTTGTCCTGTTGAATAGTATGTGTTTACTTAACTTCCACTTTTACCAACAAATCCTGGATACAACACTTACTTTGCACTGGAGCTGATATTTCTACCTGAAGTTCCCACCCAGATCCTTTATGTCATTGGGGTGTAACAACTAATATTTGATGATGCCACAGAATTATCAAGGAAGCACTTTTGCTTTGCATTTCTAGTGGTGACAGGTACTTAATAAATACAGAGGAGTTTTACATTATATTATGGAGATGAATACTGGTTCATGGTACAAATGAGTATTTCTATATTGCATTTCTCCAATTTGAGAATAGCAATGCAATGTATTATAAAAAGATCAATCATTTTGTCATTATGGTCTTCTTTGGCTCCAAACCAGTCTATTGGATTCCTTTAGTCTCAAGTAACAATAAAATAAATTGTCTCATATTAAAAGGGAAAATACCATATTTGAGACAGGATTGAGATTTTATGGCTGATATAAAAATAAACTCATTGAAAATGCAAGTTTCTTATCAATGGGTTGATGAATTATATGTGAACAAGATCTATTCCTTCTCCTTATATTGAGGCCTGATACAATGCCATTTGGGGTTTGATCTTTCAGAATAAAAGTTCAGTATTTTAATTTCTTGCATTTTAGTGTGAGATAGAATGAAAAAAGATCACCTATTCTAATGTCATTGATTTATAGATAGAGAAACTGAAGTCCAAATTTACCCCTTGAAACGACTTCTACATACCAATCATCAAGCCGTAAGGTTTCTCCTATAACTTCATCCAACCATTACAGTTATAGAGCATGAAGTTTTAAAGCTAGTTTGCAGCTTGGTGGTTATCTGATCATACTTATTTTACAGCTGAAGAAACAGAGAAATAAATGGTTCTTCAAGGTCGCATGGACAATTAACTGCAGCTTTAGGGGCAAAAGTCTCCTTATCTAGACTTTTCTATATTATCTCAATTCCTCCCACTGTGTGCTACACACAGGGCTGCGGAAGTTGAGAAATGCAGCAGAGAAATACAATATTCTCATTCTCCTGGAAGAAGTTTCAATCTTAAGAGACAAGTTGTTTTAGGAGATAAGATTTTCTCCAACCACCGGAAAACATGAAACAATGATGTCCTGTGTTCTTTCCTCCCTCTCTTCCCCATTTAGACCTCATCATCAGTGCCCTCCCGGGCCCCTCCTCTCACTTTAGCTCTAGTCTTTATCTCACATAATTGCTGTTATTCATTTAATATTTTGTTTATCATTTGTTTCCACATCCTAGCCACTCGAAGTCAGGGCTTAACTTATCAACTTCAGGATTTTTCAACACATATGCTTCAGAACTTAAAGCTCCTAAACAATTCAGAAATATCAGAGACTCCAAACATGTTGAGTATAGAGAAAGGGAAAAACAGCCTACACAATCTGAAAGGTTCTAACACCACTCCCACCCCACCCATTACCCTGGCCTGTCTCCTAGTCTTCACTTCTCTCTTAAATTTGTTATGACATTTTACTTAAAGAATCTATAAAAATCAAACACACATAATAAACCTGGGAACCTTTAAAATTTGTAAAATAGAGGCTGTATTTTTACTCAGATGGAACGTCCCAGCTTGTATGATTCATTTGTGGGAGTCATTTGCAAGAGTTGTTAGAGAAGAGGATCGTACAAGAAATGGATGAGTAAAGTCATCCTTTTTGGAGAATTAGAAGACTCATGACTGAGCTTGGAGAGAGCCTGCCCTTTCACTTCCCTTATAAGTGACTGCAGAGGGGCAAGGTCATTGTCAGCGACGTTGGTGGGAACTGTGCCTTCCCTGGGGGTAACAGGAACAGTTAGGTCAGACCCCA
Organism: Redunca redunca; assembly: GCA_006410935.1. NCBI lineage: Eukaryota > Metazoa > Chordata > Mammalia > Artiodactyla > Bovidae > Redunca > Redunca redunca. Next base: position 853,562 of record SJYQ01096451.1, on the reverse strand, counting down.
GCACCAACTTGACCTTGTTTGGATAAACCATCAGTATCAGTCTTGTGCACTTGTTAGCAAGACCTATCCATGCCAGCAATATACTAGGCTGCAGGAACAGAAATGGCAGGAAAAAACTGACAGTTGTGACCATCAGGGAGGGATGGACCTTGGCACTGAGGGCTTCAGCAGGAAGCCAATCAGACCAGGAAAAAGAGCATCCAGATCTAATAGAGGAAGGCAGGGAGCAGGTGGGAAGGGGCAGTAGCATCAGTCTCAGTGATTTTGCTGCTTGGGGTTGAGGAAGAGCTCAGAATGGAGTGTCTGTTACTCTTGTAACTATCATCCATTATCCTGACCATCTCCCCAAGCTTATGTGTCCAGGAAACTCAAGATCATGGAGGAGAGGAAAGGAGACAGGAAAAAAGAGGAGACAAAAGGAAGCATAGATCATTACATAGGATTTTCTATCTATAGAAGACTATGATTGGTTGAAATAAAAACAGCAACAACAAAATATGTCACACATGTCTTTGTTCTAGGCAAAATGCTAGCAGAGGTCAAGACTCAGGGGCACAAAGATGTGTGAATCTGAGAGCATCTTTTAGCTTGGATGTCATATTAGGATTGCCTATTGTGGATTTTTCAAATGAGACTGAATTTCTCTAAGGCATGATCCTGATTTTTGCATCTTTGTGTCTGCAATGCCTAGTTAAGTCCTGCATGCAGTAAAATGACTCCATTAACTTTCTGTGCCAATGGAGACACCCTTGAGAGTGAAATGGGTGCTATTAATAATTACACCAGGACAATAGGCCTAAACTGGGGCTGCAAAATGAAGAAGCATTGATGAGTCGTTATATTTTCAGAGAATGGATGCACCTTGAATGGCTTCAGTTCTTTGAGCTCAAGGCAGACTTTAAAACAGTCACTGAGTTCACTGGCTCACAGTTGACAGCTGAAGGCACTGTGACTCTAATTTTGTGCCAGTTTGGATATATTGTTACTGCGTTATTAGGTTGTGACTGTGCAGAAATGCAAAAGAAGACAGATGTGTGTGAGACAAGCTGTTCCATAGCCATCCAGAGAGTGACTAAATCTCCTCTGCATCTCAGGAGGAGCTTGATAAAAGGATTTGTTGGTGGGGATTTTTCTTGGCATCCCGGTGACTTCGGGGGTAGATGGGTATATTGAGCTCACATCAGAACAACTGCAGGAAAAAGAAGAAGAAGAAGAAAAAGAAGAAAAGGAAGCCAGACAAGAAAAGTGAGATGGGGTGAATATCCCTGCTGGAGACAATGACTAATTTAAGCAGGGCAGGAAGAAAGCTTTTTTTTCCCCCCAATTTCTTTTGCATGACTTCAGAACATTCTATGACAGCCCAGCAGGCAACTTGGCACTATTAGAAGAGACCTGGGAGAGAAAGGGAGTGCAGTAAGAAGTGGCACCAAATATCACGGCCAAGGGCCTGGAGGTACATTCTGGAATTTTCTACCCCAGAGGTAAATAGGGAGGTAAAAGACTTTAAAGGAGCGTAATTATAGCTCATTGGGTAAATAATCCACCTACAATGCAGGAGACAGAGGAGATATGGGTTTGACCTTGGGTAGGGAAGATTCCCTGGAGGAGGAAATGATAACCTACTCCAGTATTTTTGTCTGAAAAATCCCATGGATTGCTGGGAGCCAGCGTGAGGAATCCTGCCCATTGCAAAGGTCATAAGGAAGGAGGCTCGGCATATGCAAAGGTGGAATCAAGCCTCAGGGGTCCCCCTGGAAATTTTTGAGCATGTACCCCCAAAACCAGAGTCTGCCTACCTCACTGCATTATGCCTTTCACCAACTCCTCTGACATTAACAGGGTTTTATTCCCCACCACCTTTTTCTGGAAAAAGTTAACTTAGAACTCCAGCTAACAGTCTCCTGCATATAAAAGGAGCCTCTCAGCTCAAACCCCTCTGGTAGCTTTCTAACTTGCCTGACAGGTCTGTCCAGACATTTTAGAACTACGCATGTGATTGCTCACAGCCTCCCAACCTCGAGAGGCACAGGAAGCTTAAAACATCCTAGGAACGTAGGGGCTTCTGAGGAGTCAAAATCATTAGAATAGGACTGATTAAGGGTTTCATTGTTGAGCCAATACTTGCCGCCAAATTTTCATATCTTGTATTTGTTGATATAGTTGGTATATAGAAAAAACAAGTAGCAACATAGATCTTTGAGTTAAGTACCTTCTTTGTTATAACCCATTGCACCTTTTTGTTCTACAGGGATGTAACTTTATTTAGTGCTTTAAGGGCGATGCAGATTAAAGAAAAACGCTTCAGGGGAAATGAGATTAACTTCATTAAGGAAGAGAGCCATAAAGTGTTAACAGGCCTCTTGGCCAGAAGATAGTGTAAATCACCTGAGACCTTTTGCATACAGAAAGATATGCAGAAAGAAAACCTGGTATTGATAAGGGTTAGGACTGCTGCCCCTGCATGACTCTGTATCTTCCATTATGTAAAACTTAGGGTATATAAGAACCTTTTGAAAATAAAGTTATGAGGTTTTTGCACAAGCTTGGCCTCCCCCGTGTCAACTCTCTCTTTCTCTTTCTCCCTCTCCCTCCCTCTCTTTTTCAGGCTGATCCCTTGGAACACAGAGGCTCTCCCTGTCTACTTATTTCCCGGGGCTTCTAAGACCCATGCGAAACGGAACCCAAGGCAGGGCACCCTCCGCTATTCAAACAGGCTTCTGTGGCCTAACGTAGATGGTTCAAGTTTCTTGTCTTGAGACTTTATTAGCTTTCTGTATAAACCAAGGAATATCAGCCTCTTTTCTCCACCTAGTTTTTCACTACATTATTCTTCCCTAATCTCTCTTTATATCTCTAATTAAATAGTTGTTTCCTAAAGACGCCAACTCCGTCCCCGCTTCGAATTCCCTGGATCCACCGGGGCTGGACCCTGGCAAGGGACAGAGGAGCCTGGTGAGCTATAGTTCAAAGAGTCACAAAGAGTGGGATATGACTGAGCGTGCATGCGTGCACACACACACACACACACACACACCAGTTATTTATCATTGGTTATCAAAGATGAAAAAATTGAGAAAACTGAAATAAAAAGTTTTGTTATATTCCCTAAATTTGTGTAGGCATTTGAAACAAAGTTAGATTTATAATCAAATCTTGCCTGGTGGCTCAAATGGTAAAGAATAATCCACCTGCAATGAGCGAGATCAGAGTTTGATCTCTGGGTCAGGAAGATCCCCTGGACTAGGGCATGGCAACCCACTCCAGTATTCTTGCCTGGAGAATCCCATGGACAGAGGAGCCTGGAGGGCTACAGTCCATGGATTTGCAGAGTCTGAAACACATAGTGCACACAACTTTATCCCTCATCTTCAACCATTTTCACTAGAGGCAAAAAAAGAGAAAGGAGTGAAGATTTATCCTTGACTGGGATTCTTCTTATGTAAAAGAATCAGTCAGAGAATTGAGAAACAGTGGGATCGTGTCAGTGTAAAATGAAGGTGCCCACTGATGACAAAACCTCACTCTTTCAGGTTCAGGTTTGGCCCTCTCTGCAAACCTTTCTTTTCCATCAACAGAACTGAGAGCCCGCAGTCCCAGCGATCGCCTGTCTGTGCCCCCAGTGTTTCAAATGGCAACTGGGAAGCAGACTTGTGAGAATTTCAAAGAAAGGTCATTTATTTATCACCAGTTGAAAGAAATCTGGGGAGGGGGGGAGGTTGCTACCCTTGAAGCAGCCTTGTGGGCTCTGATTTGGAGCTGGACATGGACATGCAGGGGTGAGGTCGGAGGATCACAGCTTCATGTCCTGCAGGAACCTGTTGTTTCACAGCTGCGGGGTGGAAGAGGTTTCATCTTGTTCTCCAGGCTTTCTCCCTTGGTTGCCTTCTCTTCTCTCTACTTGGTTAAATATTTGATCTTGCAGCCTTTTGAGGACTAGCACTCCTGCTTCTCTTTCCTCCCTTCCAGGCTATTCACAGGTAGCATGGTATATACAAATTTGGGTTGCTAGGCAATGTTACTGTTAAGTGTTTGTGTGTTATGTGAGTGTGTAATGCATGTGGTATGTGTGCATGTGCATGGATATGCATATGTGAGTGTGTGTGTGTGTGTGTGTTTAGTTGCTCAGTCATGTCAGACTCTTGTGACCCCATGGATTGTAGCTCACCAGACTCTTCTGTCCGTGGGATTCTCCAGGCAAGAATACTGGGATGGGTTGTCATTTCCTTCTCTAGTGGATATTCCCAATCCAGGGATAAAACTCATACATCCTGCATTGGCAGCCAGATTCTTTACCACTGGGCCACTGGGGAAGCTTAGTATTCTCTAGCCATGGCATATGCATAAAGCATTCATTGTATATATGCACATGTGTGTGACTTGTGTACATATTTGTGTGAGTGATTAAGCATGCTGTGCGCATGTGTTGTGTGATTTAAGTATGTTTCATATATGAGGTATGTGATATGCAGTGGGTATTTTGTATGTGTACTTCATGTGTTGTGTTGACTTGTGTTATGGTTTGTATGTGTTTTGTGTGTGAATGTGTGTGGCATATGCATGCACTTAGGTGTGTCATATGTGTTATCTGTAGTGTGTAGCTAGTGTTGGATACGTATTGTAAATTTTACGTATGTCATGTATTTTACACCTGCTGTGTGTGTGGTCCCCGTGCTATGTGGGTTGAATATGTGTTTTGTGCATGTGTCAGTCTTATGTGTATTGCCGTGTGTGCCCTGTGTGTCCATGTGTATCGTCAGGATCATGGAATTCCTTTCTCATGGTAATAGTCTGTGCAGGGCATGCTCTATAATTTGTCTTTGTTTCTCTTCAACTTTGGGCATCCGATGGGACCACTTTTCTCAAGATATCTCAGCAGTGCTGAAGGAAGCATGACTCCTGAGTTAATGAAGGAACCACTGTTCCTCAGTAAATGACGGCAGATTTCTGTTGGTTTATCAGCTACTCCACATGCTGAATCTCTCCTTGGAGCCACAATCATCTCCCAGTTCTCACACATCAATCTTGACTTTCACATAGAGGTGTCATCTCTTACTCTCTCTGCATCCTCTTCAAGCCCTTTAACTTTCCAGACATGTCCCCCTACCCTGCTCCATCATGAAGCCATGAAAATGGCCTCCTTGTGGTTAACAAAGAGTTAACTGCCACATTTATTGGGTACTTATCAGTCCTTGTATCACAAAAGTTAAACAATCTCAAGCATTGTCCAACATTTCATCCTACTTATGAAACTCTCTCCTCCTCTGAATTCTGCAACAGCGTATCATCTTGCTATTCTCCTTTCTTTTCTAGGTGCTCCTAATCTTCTCCATTGCACCCACTCTTCAGCCCATTAAAAAAAAATTGCAATTTATTTCTTTTTAAAAATAATTTTATATGTTTATTTATTTCTGGCTGTGCTGGGTCTTCATTGCTACGCAGGCTTTGCTCTAGTTGTGGCAAGTGGGGGATACTCTCCAGCTGCCATCAGTGGGCTTCTCATTGGGGTGCCTTTCCTTGTGGAGCAGGGGCTCGTGGTTTCAGTAGTCATGCTCTAGAGCACAAGTTCAATAGTTGGGGTGCGTGGGAATAGGTGCTCCACGGAATGTGGGATCTTCCCAGGTCAGGGATTGAACCTGCATCTCCTGGCTTGGCAGGCATCTTCTTTACTCCTGAGCCACCAGGGAAGCCCCCAGCCCACTTTTGAAACGTTAGTCCCCAGTATGAACTGTGGTGTTGGAGAAGACTCTTGAGAGTCCCTTGGACTGCAAGGAGATCCAACCAGTCCATTCTAAAAGAGATCAGTCCTGGGTCTTCATTGGAAGGACTGATGTTGAAGCTGAAACTCCAATACTTTGGCACCTGATGTGAAGAGCTGACTCATTGGAAAAGACTCTAATGCTGGGAAAGATTGAGGGCAGGAGGAGAAGGGGACGACAGAGGATGAGATGGTTGGGTGGCATCACCGACTCAAAGGACATGGATTTGGGTGGACTCTGGGAGTTGGTGATGGACAGGGAGGCCTGGCGTGCCACAGTTCATGAGGTCACAAAGAGTCGGACATGACTGAGCGACTGAACTGAGCTGAATACGTTAACATGATCTCTACATCCGAGTTTAGTCATTATTCTTGGATGATTACATTTACACCATCAGCCTCGATTCTCTTCTCATGAATGGGCCACAAGTGTTCTGGCACAGTCAAGACCCCCTTCTGGGTGCAGACCAGAAGCTTTGCCTCCCTCCTGGACAGGGTCCCCCACATAAATCAGCAGATACTTCCAAGGACTTGCTTGGAACCTGTATCTCCTCTCTCTGTTTTGTCTGTCATTGGCACCATTGTACATACAACCACCAGGCCAGAAACTTGAGAGAATTTTTACCTTCTCTTAGGGGAGAGTGATATTCTCCTAGGAGGGTTATTGGAGGAATAAAATGGGATAAGCAATAAAAATAAATTTAATACAGCATCAGGCTTTTATTAGGTATCCAGAAAATATTTCTTTATTTCACTTGTCTTAAAAAGGTACCATGGAAATTCATGGAGTTAGAGATAATTTTCAGATGAGTTTTCAGATATGACTTTAGGAATATGTCATTACAAAATTCGATCTTGTTATGAAAGAAAACTAATGACAATTGTGTGTTATCTGTAATTCATCATCAAATTTAATGAGGAAACACTTTATAGTTAAAATCAATTCTTTGTCAGTTATCAATTTATTGCCTCTCATCTCTAGTTCCATGTATCATAATCCTGTATACTATTGTGAATAAAAGTCATTATATCTTTTCAAAAAAATTTAAAAATTACAGTATTTAAATAACAAATAGCAAGGACTATCTGACCACCATTATCTGGGCAATAAAACACTTTTATAATTTCTCCTCTCTTGGGTGTTCAGAAATCTATGAGGTTGGAGGACAAGGGTTGTTTTCTTAACTTTGTAAACAAACTTTGCTTCCAGTGGATTTAACTACTTCCCCCACCTAAATCACAGCTTGTTAGTGGCAGAGCTTGGACTTCAAGTTTATCCTCCCAGCTCTTTGTACTGTCTGCCACCTGTGACCTGACAAGGACAAAATATGTGGTGTTACATTGTCCAACTGGCCAGACTGACAGCTGACCCATCAGTTATGAACCCAGAGCACGGGTCAGTGACTGAATTGGGACAGGCTTCCCTGGTGGCTCAGTAGTAAAGAATCCACCTGCCAATGCAGAAGATGCAAGAGATGAGGGTTTAATCCCTTGGATGAGGAAATGGCAATGCCTGGAAAATTCCATGAACAGAGGATCCTGGAAGGCTACAGTCTATGGGGTCACAAAGAGTCAGACAAGACTGAGAGACTGAGCAGGCATACACATATAGGCATACACAATCACCATAAGCGTCCTTGGTAAGGTTGAAGTTGATGACAGCTGTTAAGAAAGGAACATGCCTTTGGGAAGAAGCTTGAAGGGGGTTGTGAGCAGGTGGTGTAACAGACAGAAAAGGAAAGATGAAGAAAGAGCCTCAGGGATATGTCTGCCAGATTGTGTTGATTATTTTGCCCATCTTTGAGTGCTCATAGAAGAGGGGCTAGAATGTGGTCTGGGTGCCCGAACCACTCAATACAACCCTCTACACACACATTTTAAAGTTTATAAGGTGAAAGCATATACAAGATCTGTTGAGGACCTTGCAAATCACTCTGTGACTTTTAAATCATTATAGTATTATTGTTCCCAATTTACAGGTCAAGAAATTAATATTCAGAGTGGAGAATTTGTTATTGGTCATGTTTCAAGGTCAACTAGCAGAAAGACAATAGACAGAAATCTAGAACAAGAGACTTGAAATCTGCTAAACTTGTTTACAGTATTGCAGCTGGTGCTTGTCCTTGTTTTTTCATCTTGGGACACCTGAACCTCTTTCAAATGTAGATAATGACCATCATACTAACTGTGACGTTGTTTGTGAAATCCATATCAATTATATATATGGAAGACTTGAAAAATCCAGTATACAGAACTAGAGAGAGTATTGATGTGAGTTTTCATTTCTGCTGCCTTTCTGCTCCATGACTTTCAGCCTTATCTGAAATGAAAGTGAAAGCTAGTCGCATAGTCTTTGCCATACCATGGACTGCAGTCTGTCCTGCTCCTCTGTCCTGGAATTCTCCAGGCAAGAGTACTGGAGTGAGTTGCCATTTCCTTCTCTAGGGGATCTTCCCGACTGGGGGATCAAACCCAGGTCTCCCACATTGCAGGCAGATTCTTTACCAGCTGAGCCACAAAGGAAGTCTTTATCTGAAATTGAGGCACAATTTTCCTTCAGCCATCAGTACATTTTGTCCTCAATTCCTGCACGGGAGGCTCTGACTAATTCCTAGGCTGTTGTCGGATCAGAAATGACAGAATGTCAGTGTGGGAAGTCAGATCTCGTGGGCCAACCTCGTCTTTTTGCAGAGGAGGGCACGCAGATTTGCAGTGGTGAAATGCAACTGGCCCGAGGTCACACAGATGGTTAATGGAAAAGCCATTTCTAATAAACCATCTGTTTTTCTTTTCTAGATCTTTACCCTGTCTTTAGGACTTTTCTGTCCACATCACTGTATTTAAACAGAGGGGAAAGAGAAGAAAAAGGATACTCAGATCTCTTGTTTTGAACTCTCAACTTTCTAGTCCAAGTCCAGATAGGGAGTGGCAGGGAGAAAATACTGGTTAATCACATCACCTCTTGAGAGAGTATGTTAGCTAAGAGTTTTTTTCTTTTCTTTTCCTTTTTTAGCTTTGTTATTATTAGAATTTTGGCAAAGGTAACAGACTTCTGACTGCTTTTGAACTGTGGTGCTGAAGAAGACTCTTGAGAGTTCCTTGGACTACAAGGAGATCAAACCAGTCAATTCTAAAGAAAATCAACCCTGAATGTTCATTGGAAGGACTGATGCTAAGGCTGAAGCTCTAGTATTTTGGTTACCTGATGCAAAGAGCCAACTAACTGGAGAAGATCCTTATGCTGGGAAAGATGAAAGCAAATGGAGAAGGGGGCCACAGAGGATGAGATGGTTAGATAGCATCACCGACTCAATGGACATGAATTTAAGCAAACTCTAGGAGATAGTGAAGGACAGAGGAACCTGGTGTGCTGCAGTCAGCAGGATCACAAAGAATTGGACATGACTGAGTGACTGATCACACAAAACAATATAACCTTATCTTGAGGGTATGTGCCTGGTAGAGCTTGCTGGGTAGCTCAGTGGTAAAGAATCCACCTGCCATTTCAGGAGATGTGGGCTCAAACCCTGGGTCAGGAAGATACTCTGGAGAAGGAAATGGCAACCCCCTCCAGTATGCCTGCCTGGGAAATCCCATGGACAGAACAGCCTGTCAGACTACAGTTCATGGTGTTGCAAAGAGTCAAACATGACTTGACTGGCAACTAAGCCTGCATGCATGTGTCTAGTAGATGTCGAAACCCCTCAAAGTATTGTAATTCTCATCCTCCTGGGAATATGTTAAAATTGAAATTTTCTTTCCCTTTGCAGTTAGACATGGCTATGTGACTTGCTTTGGCCAATGAAACATTGGTGTATCACTTCAGGGAAAGCCCTTTGGAGCCAGTTCACAATTGCTGTGTGGCCTTTATCTTTACCACCAGAATCTGCAATGGTTTGGAGAGAGCTGCTCTGACAGCCTGAGCTCTGGAGTGAGAATAACCAAGAGCAGCCTCCAGCTAATCCTTGATAAGCAGTTAGTATGAACCTGACATATATTTCTGCTGTTTCATCTTATAGGGGTTTAGGAATTGTTCGTTACTGCTTCATAATCTAGATCATCCTGACAAATGGAACACACAGGTAAATAGCATCAGGCTCCCCATTATGAAGACCTTCCAAGGTGGTTGAAGGACACCCACCAAGAGCAAGGGGCCATTGAAAGAAAAATAACAAAAGCAGGGATGTAACAACAAGAATAGCAGCAGCAGTCACAGTGGAAGCAAAAACAACAGCAGTTCTGTCCCCGACTTCCTGGGTATTCACAGCAATTATAGTTGCTGTGAGGGTTGCATTGGATTTTCCAAGAACTCTCTGTCCTTTAAAAGCAGGGACTGTCTGTCCGCATTCACCATATCATTTCTCTACAGATTGTCCTTAGGGTGGAAGAACATTCCATTGACTGGGTTTATGATGTTCTGCTTCACTCCCTCTGGCCAGAAGTAAAGTTGAATTATAAAATAGGGCCAGCCTTATCTTGGGCAGCCATGCAACAATGGTGTCTGGAGGTGAGTGCTGAAATATGTCTTGGGGCTTTGGGAAATGTTTTCAATTCAACATTCTGAGATCATCATCCAAAGATGCTTGATAGTGTCGTTTAGGAGTCACTGAATACAAACAGAAAAGAGAGAGAGAGAGAGAGAAACAACCCTGCATTCAGAAGTCTCAAACTGATAAGTAAACCAGCAAATGTCTAGAAAAGGATTTGTGGATTTAGTAAGGATAATGATTATAGTTTTGTGTATGTATCGTGTGTGTGTGTGTGTTATTTGCTCAGTCATGTCTGACTATATGTGATGCCATGGACTGCAGCCTACCAGGTTCATCTCTCCATGGGATTCTCTAGGCAAGAATATTGGAGTTGATAATCATTCCCTTCTCCAGAGGATTTTCCTGACCCAGGAACTGAACCCATGTCTCCTGCATAGCAGGCAGATTTTTTTACTATTCCACTAGAGAAGCCCAAGTGAAAATGTAAGTCACTCAGCTGTGTCTGGATCTTTCAACTTTATGGATGGTAGCCCACCAGGTTCCTCTGTCCCTGGAATTCTCCAGGCAAGAATATTGGAGTGGGTAGCCATTCCCTTCTCCAGGGGATCTTCCTAACCCAGGGATTGAACCCAGGTCTCCTGCATAGCAGGCAGATTCTTTACCATCTGAGCCACTGGGGAAGCCCCCATATATATCATATATAACATTATTCCCTTGTCCAATCATATATGTGACTTTTAGAGGAAGGCTCAGGGTTATTTGGTAGAAGACTATGTGGGTATCAGAAGACCTGGATTTAGTTCCAGTTCATCGCTAATCAGCCAGGAAGTCTTGGGCAAATTGCTTAGCTTCTGAATATTTCTTGGACCCAGAGAAGCCTGCATTCTAGAGATCTGAAATCTGAGTGTTAACACTTAAAATGGAACAACCCTCTTCCCATCCTCACTCATTTAAAGATTTCTCATTAAAAAAAAATTACATATTTGGCTGCACCGGGTGTTAATTGTGGCATGTGGCATCTAGTTCCCTGATCAGGGATTGAACTCCAGTCTCCTGCATTGGGAGCATGGAGTTTTAGCCATTGGACCATCAAGGAAGTCCCTAATGGTTGTTCTTCTTAAGGGTGTTTCTTAGACATTTCCACCAAGTGCTACTAAAGGCAGAGGCAAAGGAGAGGCTACTTCAATGTGTATCTCTGGCCACAACTTCAAGTGATCCCTTTTCTATTAGTTACCCATTGCATTATAACAAATTACACCAGAAACAAACCTGTATTGTCTCATTGTTCCGGTGGGCCTGGGATCCAGAAAGAGTTTAGCCAGGGTATCCAGTGTCTCACAACAGTGGATCAACTATGGTTTCACTCAAGTCAAGGCTCAAATGTGGAAGATTATACTTTTAAGCCCACCTGCAAAGTTATCAGCAGTGTGTTGTTCCTCATGGGTGGTATGGCTGAGACCTTAGATCCTTGCTGGTCCATTCTTGCCACGTGGGCTTCTCCATACAGCAGCTGACAACACAGCACCTTGCTTCATCAGAGTGATTAAGTGAGGAGAGAGAGATAGGAAGACAGAAGCAAACTCACAATCTCTTACAAACAACTTAATGTCAGATATGTTATCCCATCACATTTCTATCTTCTAATAAAAAGTCTGTATCCTATTCTCTAGAGAAAAGTCACTAGGTCTGGCAATTCTTCAAGGGGAGGAGATTCCACACAGACACAAATACCAGGAGGTAGAGATCACTGAGGCCATCTTCGAAGTCTGCCTATCACACTTTTCAAGCCAGATATGTCTTTGAGGCTTTGTGTTTTATCTTTAAAATGTATGCATATTTGTATTTTATGCTAAAATGTGTCTATGTTCATTTTGTAGGAGGATAATGCTTTGAGTTACTTATCAGAAAAAAGGAGGTTTTCTAGAAAATTGTACCCTGCTTATCCCATAACTTTCAGTGCGCCAGCTTGCAGGTGTAAACCGTGTTTAGAGGGGCATGGCCTTGGGTCATTTCCTTATATCTTCATTTCCAATTTTATTATTTATATAGAGGGGGAAACTAGTCCAGAAAGGGTCAGTGACTTGCTCCAGGCCACTAACCCTCAAGCCAATGACCAAGTTGGGACTTAATCCTGGGAATTTGGGTTTTGGGTCAAGTGTAGTTTTGTTCCAAACCTTTTCTTACTTGGGTCTCTTCCTTCTGTTCCAGCATCTAGCAGCTGCTGGACCTTCCCTGATGGCTCACAGTAAAGCATCTACCTGCCAGTGCAGAAGACACAAGAGACTTGGGCTCAGTCCCTCAGTCAGGAAGATTCCTGGAAAAGGAAATGGCAACCCACTCCAGCATTCTTGCCTGGGAAAGCCCATGGACAGAGGAGCCCGGTAGGCTAAAATCTGTGGGGTCACAAAGAGTTGGACACGATTGAGCAACTAAGCATGCATACATACATTGGCATGCTCAAACGTGTCCAGCACATGTGGCTTTTTCTCCTAGTGATACTGTGATGTCTTACACTCAGGAACCTTGGTTCCTTGTTCCCTGGCACATCACATAAGATGTGCTCAAAGAATCTATTACATATATTCTTTTTTCTTAATGTGGAAAGTCTTGATCATGACCTTTCTGTTATCTATTGAGACATTATTTTCCATTACAGTCTCTTAAAACCTTCTCTCACTTTACTCCTATGGCCTCACTCAAGCCCTCATCTTTGTTATCTTGATTTATTCTGTGCTGTGCTGTGCTAAGTCGCTTCAGTCATGTCTGACTCTGCGACCTTATGGACTGTAGGCCGCCAGGCTCCTTTGTCCATGGGATTTTCCAAGCAAGAGTATGGGAGTGATTTATTCTAATAAGCTCCTAACACATCCCTGAATTTCATGGATCTTTTCCATTTCAGTAAGTTTTACTCCCTTTAGCCTGTTCTATTTTATTTGTTGAAGTGTAGCTGATTTACAATGTTGGGTCAATCTTTGCTGCACATTAAAAGGGACTCAGTTATACACATATAGATATTCTTTTCTATATTCTTTTCCATAATGGTTTATCACAGGATATGGAATATAGTTCCCTGTGTTATACAGTAGGACCTGTTGTTTATCCATTCAGCTGTAATAGTTTGCATCTACCAACTCTAAACTCTCAGTCTGTCTGTCTCTCTCCAGTCATCATCTTCCCCTTTGGCCACTGCAAGTCTGTTCTGTATGTCTGTGAGTCTGTTTCTGTTTTATAGGTAGGTTCATTTGTGCCAAATTTAGATTCCGCACATAAGTGGTACCTATGGTGTTTTGCCATTCTCTACAGTTTCGTTTAGTACAATAATCTCTAGTTACGTCCATGTTGCTACAAACGGCATTACTTCCTTCTTTTTTGTGGCTGAGCAGTATTCCATTGTGCATGTGCTGTGCATTCTCTATGCATTCATCTATTGGTGGACTTTTAGGTTAGGCTGTTTCCGTGTTTTGGATCTTACGAACAGTGTTGTTATGAAAATAGAGGTGCATGTATGTTTCTGAATCATAGTTTTGTCCAGGTATATTTCCAGGAGGGGGATTGCTGGATCATATGGTAATTCTCTTTTTAGTTTTCTGACAAACATCCATACTGTTTTTCTTAGCTACACTCATTTACACTCTCATAGCCTGTGTAGGGTTTCTAAAGCAGGTTTCATTGCTCTGCTGAAAGAAAACTCATCAGTGTACTCCCCCATTTCTTCAAACACCTCTGATGCCTTAGTTCAGCCAAGTAGAATCTTCATGATAAGGTCCCTGGCTTAGATTTCACATTCATCTCATCCTCTTCTGACATGAATTCTCCTCCTCAGCAGAGTTGCACTTAATGAACAATCCCAAGAAGGCAGAGCTGTCTTCAGCCTTTGTGCCTGTCTTCATGTGGCACCCTAAGCTCTGAGTCACCCTTTAACATGCCTCTTCTCTCTCTTCCCTCATCCAATGAAGTGTATCTCAAGGCTCATGTTCTTGGAAGTCTTTTCTGTGTCCCTTCTCTCCCGGCCTGTATTTCTTACCAATTTTCTATACTCCTCCTTCATCTAGTATCATATTCCTTGTAGCTTCAGCGTGACACCCAGAGCAGGCTCCATCAACCACAAGACTCTCAACAAAAACCACACCATGATGAGCAATTTGGTTATTATCCATTACATTATTATAACACCTCAAACACTGCACTAGGTATAATATACATATCCTTTTTTTTAACAGTAACAGTAACAGTTCAGCATGCACAAACTTTATGAGGAAAGTGATGTTCAGAGCTGTTAAGATATACCAGGTCTCACAGCTAGTCCGAGGCAGAGCTGGCCTGCCAGTCTAGGTCTGCCTCATATTCTCATACCATAAGGAATGTCTGAGCTTAGAATCTCAAGGAAAATTATCAGGTAGTTGAATCAGCATGACCTTTAGAGCATTGTCTCTGCAATGCTTTTGTGAATATCCTTGTGGTTGATCAAATTTTGTGCTACATTTGCCCAAACCCAGCAACCTTTATTTTTCCTACTTAAATTTGAGGATTCATTTGGTGCCAGGAGCCAGTGTGGAGAATCCCACCCATGGCAAAGGTCATGAGGAAGAGCCCTGATGGACAAAGGTGAGATCAGGCCTTGAGGGGCCCCCCTTCTCGAGCATCTACCCCAAAACCAGAATCTGTTTTTTCATGACTTTCATCAACTCTTCTGACATTAGCAGGGGGCTGTCACTGACCACCTTCCTCTGGAAAGAGTTAACTTAGGGCTCTAGTTGATAAATCTCCTGGGCATGAAAGGAGTGTTTCAAACACCCTGTTAGCATTCTAGCTTACTTGGCAGGTTTATACAGACCCTTGCAACATTGTTGAGCCTATGCTTGCTGCCAAGTTCTCACACCCCTTATCCATTGTGTTCCTGGGAGTGCATATAGTCAGGATGTAGAAGAAACAAGTAATAGCCTTAGCATTAGCAATATTATACTTTGAGTTAATAAGTTCTTTCTTTGCTGTAACCTTCTGAATCTTTGCTCCATAAAAATGTAACTCTGTACTTTAAGGGTGACACAGGCTAGGAATTTAAGAAGAAACACTTTAAGGGAAACTTATTGTTCTGGCTGACCAACCTTTATCAAAAAGAGGTCATAAAATATCAACAGGCCTCCAGGCCAGAAGATAATGTACAAAAAATAAGACTCTTGCAGGAAGGAACCTGGTATCAATAAAAGTTATTACTGATGGAATGTTGAGTTGACTCTGCATTTTTCCCCTTGCTGTATGTATATCTTGGGGTATAAAAGCCCTGAGGAAAATAAAGTAAACGGGCCTCGCTCACTGAAGAAGCTTGGTCACCCCGTGTCATTATTTCCTTATCTCTTTCTCTATCTTTCTTCATTCACCAACGTTGTCCATCCTGAGGATATCCCTAGACTCTGCTGAGGCTGGACCTCGGCAATTTGGAATGGTTCTAGGAAGGTGGCTACTAGCAACATGACATGGGGATCACCCAGAGCTATTCTCCTGCTTATCTCCCTACAGTCTTTATAAGTGCCTTTGAAATTCTCAATAAACTGGTCCTTGCATCTGGATTTAGGGTCTTAGCTGTTTACAGCAGCGGTTCTCAAACAGTAGCTCATTAGGATACAGATGACTAAACCCTGAAGGTTTTTAATTCAGTCATCTGAGAGGTGGTTTGAGAATTTGCATATTTAATATGCTCCCAGGTGATGCTGCTGCTGTGCTGGTCCGTGGACTATCTATTGAAAGCCACTGGTTTACATAATTTGCTGCAGAAAGGATCCCGTGGTCCCATTGCACAGGAGTTAGCTTGGGTACTGCTTCTCCCACTTGGAAGGTAGCAACCACCCTCCATTCCCTCATTCCAGCTAACCTGTTTTCTTGGCAACTAAGGGTGAGATTTTAGGATCATCTTTCAGATAATTCTAGTAATTATTGACATGATTATTACCCAAGTCTGGACTTTTTTTTTTTTTTTTTGACCTCTGAAATGAGATAATTAATATCTTTACTTGCTACTGAGTCCAAGCTCACTCTACTCACCACACAACAGGCCAATAAACTGGGTGATGAGGGGTTGAGACAAGGAATAGCAACTTTATTTGGAAAGTCATCAGACTGATAAGACGGCAGACTAGGGTACCAAAAAAAAAATCTTATGGGGACTAGACGCCAATTTCTTTTATAGAACAAAGCAGGGAGGAGGTGAGGAAGTAAAGTAAAATGGCCAGTAGTTTTGCCTGGCTTGGCCAGCACTGCAGGAAGGGGATGTTAATTTCTTTTCTGTAGCCATTCAGAGGTGGGCAGGTCAGAATTATCTGGGAGCTGAACAAAGGCACTTTAGTTTAACCGCCAGACAGAGGGGTGGGGTTCCCAGAGGCAGGCCATTAGATATGATTATAATAACAAAAGCAGTGAAAAGCAAAAATTTAAGAAAAAGATCCAACATGGCAGCTGAATTTGCTCTTCTCTTTTACATATTCTTGAACTGAAATTTTCTTGGGAAACTGTTAAAGCATCCTCAGCAGTATAGGTCTCTAGATGAGCTTCTGTGAACTCTCATCTCCCCATCCCCCACTCACCATAGCCATAACTATAATTTTCTTCTTCCCTCCTCTGAAAGGAGAAAGGGTCTCTCCTTCTATCTAAGAGGGATATTTTGGATCCCTTCCCTCCAGCCTTGTTGAAGTTCTTATTCCAACAGTTAACCACTTTAACTCTCATTCTGTCAGCCTCTTGACCTTGCCTGCTTTAGCATATAAACAAGCTCAAGTCTCCTCCATCCTTAAAATAATATTCTGAGGATGCTCTTCTGTGCTACTTCAACTGCAAGACTGACGACAAACATTGACAAACAGATTCTCCACAGCCCAGAAGCTTGTTGACATTTGTGAGGCTGTGCATAGCCACTGGGAGAAGCCCTAATGGTTCCAAACACAATGTTGGTCTCTTTCTTCTGGAAAGAAACAAAATACATGCCAGACTGGCAAATGGTGGGGGAAATAGAAAAAAAAAGTGCTATTGTTTACATGACCTATAGTTATATCCAAAACATGCCAAAAAATATTGACAGGGACTTCAAGAAGAGGGTAAGGTCTACATACATTCATTTTCCCTTTGTGGAACATATTTAAGCAAAAGTGTCTCTTGTTTAAATCTGAAACATCTTTATTTGAAAAACAAATAAAAATACATCTGCAGTTTTGCTTGAAATCAGCCATTGCTCTGCATTTTACACACATGGAAAGGTAAAGATTTAACTCATATCCTTAAAGAAACAGGTGGGTTCTTTACCACTAGCACCACCTGGGAAGCCCCCTTAAGATATCTGGTTTTTCTTAACTAACAATAATCTTTGATGTTCAGACTGCCTGCCTTGCTTTGTTACAGAACATGTCACATTCTTAAAGAAACATGAAAGAATATGAGTTAAAACCCCAGTGGGTTGATCCGGCGAGGCATATCTATTGTCATCCCCTATCCCACTTCACTCTCTTTTAAGCTTTTAGAAAGAGTGGATCGCAAACTCTCTCTAGTCCTTGATGTCCAATTTCAAATGGGCTACAATGTGTTCTCTACCTACAAAAGCAGTGCTGACAGTCTCTGGGCATTCAGAAATGACCTCTTAATTTTCAGATTCAGTGGAATTACAACAGTGCCTCATTTTACCTGATTGACCTTATCCATTTGATACTGTTAACTACTTTCTTTAGAGAACTGTATTTCCTTCTTCTCCTTGGACCTTGGTCCTGGTCCTTTATCTGTCTCTTCCTAGCCCTTGCAGGCTGCTGTTCACCTTTTCTTATCCATTGGATTTTGTATTTCTCTGGGTTTTGTTTCTGGTCCCTTATTACTCTGTATAAACTCCTTGGGCAGATGCTTGTGGCTTTCATTCTACCTGTAAATTCCTCCCAGTCCTGATCAGTCTTTACCAGGTCAATGCTTTACCTTATGAGGCATTTTGAAAATTTGTGGTGATTTTTTTTTTTTTTTAATTATCATGATGAATGAAGGAAGAGAGCTACTGGTATTTACCAGGCAGGGCCCACGAAGTATCCTGCAATGTATTGGATGGTCCTTCCCACACAATACTGAATTGTTCTGTGCTTTGCATGACTTTGCCATCATTCATGTAAGTATAAAACCTGATTATAATTGTACAGACCCAGACAGTAGGCTTATTTTTCATAAAATCCCAAAGAAGATTTTATTCATTTTTTATCATACATTGAATCTCCTAGAATGCAATGAATGTGCAAATCAATAAGCAATTGTACTTTTCTTTATTCAGAACTTTTCTCTGAGAAATAGAACTGATCACAAATTTTGAAAAATCACATTAATGGTGGTGATATTGTTCATATGATTTGAGTCTCCAATTTAACACACTTGTGCCAGTTTGCATTCAAAAGCATTCTACTTATTCATACCAATGTGCCTAATTATCCCTTATTTCAAAATGCTACACTAAAAAAAAAGAATCAACAATATTCAGCTGGAAGTTCTGTTAACATTTCTTTCTTTCTTTTTAATTTTTATTTTAAATCTCAGCTTGTTATTCTTGCTTTCCTCCACATGGCTAGCCCTAGACAATAGAGGAGGAGAAGATACATAATGAATATCAATAAGTATTAGAGACACCTAAATAGCTTTCATTAATTTTCACACACTGTTTTAAGAGCCTGGCATATTTTAACTCAATCCTCATACTAACTCTGAAGATAGTTATTACTGCTCCCATCTTATAAGTGCACAGGACACAGAGGTTAAGCAAGTCTCCCAAGGGAAAACAGCCAGTAGGCGTCAGTCTGTGATTTGAACCAAGAATCTCTGTCCTTAAATCATCATGCTCCACTGATCCTCAGAAAGGCAGGAGCTGAGAGTATGGGCAGTTAGTAAAAATGTAGAGGAGAAAAGATGTCAGCATTCCAGAAAGTCCTAGAGAGAGAAACCACATCAAATCAGTTTATTCCAACTGCAGGTGGACAGGTGTACTGAGAGCCAGGGTCTAATTAACAATTTTTATGAAAAGGCCAAGTCCAAGTTGGCAGAACTTCCTGCCACCTTGATCTAGTATAACATGCGTCAAGTGGAGTGGTTCAGCTACTCAAGCAGTCTCTGCAGTGTCTTCTGCCCACTCTTCATGCTGCCTTCTTTTGTTCTGGTGCATTATTCCCCATCTGTCCATGACTTGAATTCTTCTTGCTAGCTCCTAAGGATTGAGAACTTGGTTACATATCTGTCAAAGCTGATTTTTTCTCTTGGATTCTGCTTTCTATAATCCAAGGGCCTGTCCTTCTCATTCCAGGCTTCCAGGACCTTGGCTGAGATGCAAACCTCCTCACTTCCTTCAAGATAGGGTGAATATCACTAGAATTTCTTCTATATACAACAGAGTAAGAGTTCCTAGACTGGGTGTCTCTTAAGATCCTTTCTTGCTCTAATGATGAACACATTATTACTTTTTTTTTTCAGTTTGCAAATGGTCCCATTATTTAAAGTAATAGTGTGTTTATGATATATAGTAAATACCATTAAAAATATAAGTCGTTCTGGGTGTGTTTGCTCATTAAAATGAATGCTTGCTAGATTTTTTAGCAAGTTTTGGAAGCATGGTGCTAACTCATGTAAATTGCCATGACAAATGTGCTTTACAACCAATAAAGTGTGTCCTGATTCATTAATAGTCACATCCAACATCTCCCTGTTGGTTCCCCAGAAAAGGTGAGTGGAGATGAGTGAAAGAAAAAGTGCTCCCCAAACTCTGCCAACCTTTAGGCTTTCTCATTAGCATGTGCGATTTTGGCGGTGGTCTGTTGTAATGCTGTGCACCTGTGATATGGCCCTGGCATTTTTGATTGTGGAAGCTATGGAAAGACCTCAGAGCTTGGTACACTCTTCCTGCCAATGCTTGATGTGGCATCTTTGGATTTATGCAGACTCCCCAGCCTCTTCCTGGCTTAAAAAAAAAAAAGCTTTACTGAGCTCAGAAGGTGGCTGCCAGATTAGGTTCAGCACAGGTGAGTGGCAATGGAGTCAGTCCAAACAGTAAACAAGCATATCTCCTGTCTCAGAAGCACTGTGGAGCCAGAGGCATAAATATGCAATAAAGCTGCTCAGAGGGGAGGCAGGCTCATGTTTTATAATGTAATTATGTTCTACACAGCATCTGAAATTCCAGGCACAGTCCAGATTGTGGCTGGTGGGGTTTTTCCAGGAAAAAAGCACCTCCTCCATTACTTAGTAAAAATATGATTTGGAATTGTGATTTGCAAGAGGTTAGGTATGTTGACCGGAGAAGGCAATAGCACCCCACTCCAGTACTCTTGCCTGGAAAATCCCATGGGTGGAGGAGCCTGGTAGGCTGCAGTCCATGGGGTCACTAAGAGTCGGACACGACTGAGCGACTTCACTTTCACTTTGCACTTTCATGCATTGGAGAAAGAAATGGCAACTCACTCCAGTGTCCTTGCCTGGAGAATCCCAGGGACAGAGGGGCCTGGTGGGCTGCCGTCTATGGGGTTGCACAGAGTCGGACATGACTGAAGCGACTTAGCAGCAGCAGCAGCAGCTTCCCTAATGGCTCAGCGGTAAACAGTCTGTGTGCAATGCAGGAGACGTGAAGGACATGGGTTCCATCTGTGGATCAGGAACGTAAACTGGAGGAGGAAATGGCAAACCATTCCAGGTTTTGCCTGGAAAATTGCATGGACAGAGGAGTCTGGTGGACTACAGTTCATAGGATTGCAAAGAGTCAGATGCAACTGAGTGCAAACACACACACAAACTGCTTCAAGAACAAAAGATTGAAAAATGTATTTAACAGAATCCTAAAGTCCTTGGAAGTCACATATTTCTAGACCTCAGTGACCTGTAGCAGGTCTCTCAGCTTTTATACTTTTGCAATTTACAAAGCTGACCTTCCCTATTGCATCTGATAGGGATGTTGACTAAACCTATGGCACACAGTTTAACATACAAGCTCGTGAGCATTCTTTGATTGAATTCTTTAAGAAGGCATATTTCCCAGTTTACATTTGAGAAAAAATGATACTCAAGAGAGCTTAGGAAATAGCCCAGTATCATACAGCAAGCAGGTGAAATGTGTCCTCATTTTAAATCTCATAGCTGCCTCCCTCCATTTAAATGCTTTTTGATGGGGAAAGTAGTGTCCTCTTTGCTTTGCTCCTTCTATGTCCTGCATTTTCACCTCTTTCTGGGAGTAGATCTGGATGAGCAGGCTCTATTCACCCTGATACTGACTGCTATGACCCTGTCTTTGTAGAAAATAGTCAGATAAATGCCAGATGCAAGTCAATAAGCAGCTAACTTTGAGGCCCTTTTGCTGCAGAATTTACTATACATCTGGGAGAAAAGGTACCTATAAGATTGAGTTAGGCAAGGTATCGTGACATGGAATGTCTCCTGCCCTATCTATAAACAAGGAAGTCACAGCCATCCGTGATTCTAACCTCCAAATATGAATTTCAGAGCCTAGCGGATTCCCCAAAAGGGACAACTATGCCTTAGGTACAGCGGCTGCCAGCTGCCACTCCCTGCAGTGACTAAGGATATGAAAAACAAAACAAAACAGGATACTGGCCCCAGATAGCTGAGATGCATATGAAAGGAATGAGTCCAATGAGCTCAGATACTTTCATCTTCTCATGCACAGAAGAAAGCTGAATTCTTTGAGATATTCACTGATCCATGTGCTCAGTTGTGTCTGACTATTTGCGACCCTTTGGACTGTAGCGCACAAGTCTCTGTCTGTGGAATTCTCCAGGCAAGAATACTGGAGTGGGTTGCCACCTCCTCCTCCAGAAGATCTTCCCAACACAGGGATTGAACCTGCATTTTTTAAGTCTCCTGCATTGGCAGATAGGTTCTTTACCACCAACACCATCTGGGAAGCCCCCTTGAGATATCTGGTTTTCCTTAACTAACTGACAGTAATCTTTGATGTTCAAACTTCCTGCCCTTCTTTGTTTGTTTGTTTTTCCCCCTGCTCTTCTTTGTTACAGACTTCTGACATCTTCTGACTACTTCTGACTCCTTCTCCCACTTCCTTGGAACAGTTTCTCAGGGCTACCTGAGATGCTGTCTCTAGGACTAGACATATTTCCCATCTGATAAAACACTCTCTGCTTTCGGGTTGTGACTGTTTTTTTAGCCAAAAATATTTTGAGTGCCTTCTATGTTTCAGACATCTGGTAATTGTCTACTAGAATATTTGGAGAAACCTAACTTTTATGAATATATCTATGCATCCATCCATCTACTTCCCAATCTATCATCCAACCATCCATCCTGCTATTCATCTTACGATCCACACTACTATCCGCGTATCCACTCATCCTTCTAATTAATCAGTTTAGATTCTAATTAATCAGTTTAGATCAGTTATGTGCTAAATCATATGTAATAATGTCCCTTCCAAAGAAAGACATTAAAGGAAGAAAAAAAATTCAGACTTATTCTCTTAAAAGTTTATTGCCTCATTTATGTTTTGTGCATATTAATAGGGACCAGCTACTCATTCAATAAGCTGATATCCATACTATATATTGAGTTTANTCCGACTCTTTGCGACCCCATGAACCGCAGCACCCCAGGCCTCCTTGTCTAGCACCAACTCCTGGAGTTTACCCAAACTGATGTCCATTGAGTCAGTGATGACATATAAGGATCTCATCCTCTGTCGTCCCCTTCTCCTCCTGTCCTCAATCTTTTCCAACATCAGGGTCTTTTCAAATGAGGCAGCTCTTCGCATCAGGTGGCCAAAGTATTGGAGTTTCAGCTTCAACATCAGTCCCTCCAATGAAGACCCAGGACTGATTTCCTTTAGGATGGACTAGTTGGATCTCCTTGCAATCCAAGAGACTCTCAAGAATCTTCTCCAACACCACAGTTCAAAAGCATCAATTCTTTGGTGCTCAGCTTTCTTTACAGTCCAACTCTCACATCCATACATGACTACTGGAAAAAACATAGCCTTGACTAGATGGACCTTTGTTGGGAAAGTAATGTCTCTGCTTTTCAATATGCTGTCTAGATTGGTCATAACTTTCCTTCCAAGGAGTAAGCGTCTTTTAATTTCATGGCTGCAATCACCATCTGCAGTGATTTTGGAGACCCCCAAAATAAAGTCTGACACTGTTTCCCCATCTGTTTGCCATGAAATGATGGAACCAGATGCCATGGACCTTAGTTTTCTGAATGTTGAGGCTTAAGCCAACTTTTTCACTCTCCACTTTGACTTTCATCAAGAAACCCTTTAGTTGCATATGTACAGTGCGTATGTACAGTAGATGCATATGTACAGTGTACTCTTTAAAACTTTCTTTCCTTTTCTTACCAAGATGAAGAATCAAGATGAAGACATAAAGGAAATGTTTCAACAGTAGCTTTGGAAGCTTCCTTAAGTGTGGATTTACTGTTTTTTCTAGTTATGGCATANGTATGTACAGTAGATGCATATGTACAGTGTACTCTTTAAAACTTTCTTTCCTTTTCTTACCAAGATGAAGAATCAAGATGAAGACATAAAGGAAATGTTTCAACAGTAGCTTTGGAAGCTTCCTTAAGTGTGGATTTACTGTTTTTTCTAGTTATGGCATAGCCATTAGGCTGTGCTAGAACATCTGTTCAGAATAATTGAATACCTAAAACAATAAAATGCATGTATACAATCAATAGCAGCACACCAAGTTAAAAAACAAGCAAAACACCAAAACATACCCCCCAACAAGAAAGATTCATTGGCATTGATTTTATTTTATTTTTCATTATATTTATACTTCAATTTCTTATTAAAAGATTGCATAAAAATAAGTTTGTATGCAAAAGTCCCAGTTAAACAAGGAATAGACACAACTTGGTGAATGCATTACTGTAAAAATATAATATTTACCAAAACTATAGGAGACAAATATAAAGACTTAATTTTACTGGGTCCTTACTAAGTACAAGGCTTGAAGAACACATGCATGATTACTTAATTTACCTTCACAACAGTTCTTTAAGTTAAGCAGGACTGTTACTCCATCTTACAGTCTGGCAGTTGGGGCACAGGTAAATTATGTAATCCATTCAGTGATACTGAGCTAGTCAGTGACAGAGTAGGGATTCTAAACCACATTGTCTGCATCCCACTACTGCTATTTTAATGAAGGAATCTTAGACCTATCAGAGTTCAGTCTTCAAGTAATATGAGAAGAAGCATCCATTTCACCCTTTCTTAGCTTTTTTTTTTTCTCAACAGGGAGAGGAACATTCAGGGATTAATTACTTTTATTTAGAAAATGTTAAGAGAGGCCTTTCAAGGAGTGAGTAAAATATAAGACTTGGTGGGACCCTGGACATGCTATTTAGAAGGACAAAAAGAAAATAACAAGTGAATTCTTAGTTACAATAGTAGCCCATCTGTGCTCAAGTTAAAGTG
Source organism: Redunca redunca (assembly GCA_006410935.1). Lineage (NCBI taxonomy): Eukaryota > Metazoa > Chordata > Mammalia > Artiodactyla > Bovidae > Redunca > Redunca redunca. Next base: position 828,877 of record SJYQ01096451.1, on the reverse strand, counting down.
ATGAGGAGTAGAAGGAGATGAAGTTTGGTTGATGGCACAGGTAAACTGAGGTAAAAAGGTAAAAACGACACCAAAAGCAAAACGGGAGGGAAGTGAAGACAGCCGTGTAATACTGGAGAAAGTGGGCCCAGTGGACAGATGGGCTTGAGAGTTACATTCCTTTACGTGCGAAAGTCACTCGGTCGTGTCCTACTCTTGGATATGTGTGAACCCATGGCTATGCAGTCTTTGGATTTCCCCAGGCCAGAATACTGGAGTGGGTAGTCTTTCCCTTCTCCAGGGGATCTTCCCAACAAACGGGTCAAACCCAGGTCTCCTGCTTTGCAGGAGGGTTCTTTACCATTTGAGCCATCAGGAAAGCCCAAGAATACTGCAGTGGGTAGCCTACCCCTTCTCCAGCAGATCTTCCTGACCCAGGAATTGAATTGAGGTCTTCTGCATTGCAGACTGTTTCTTTACTACTTGAGTTACCATGGAAGCCCTAGGAAAGTGTTGATTAAGGAAGGAGGGTGATGATGTATGATCTGTCATCATTAGAGCCTAGACTTCAGGTACTATGAAGTGAATCCTATTCAGTTCAGTTCAGTCCCCCAGTCGTGTCCGACTCTTTGCAACCCCAAGAACTGCAGCACACCAGGCCTCCCTGTCCATCACCAATTCCCAGAGTTTACTCAGACTCACGTCCATTGAGTCAGTGATGCCGTCCAACCATCCCATCCTCTGTTATCCCCTTCTCCTCCTGCCTTCAATCTTTCCCAGCATCAGGGTCTTTTCAAATGAGTCAGCTCTTCGCATCAGGTGGTCAAAGTATTATATGATATAAAAAGCCATCTAAGAGTGGGTTCTCTCTACCTGCTTCTGGCATGTTAGCCTTCCTGGAGAATTATTTTCCAGCATTGTCACTTGGCAGAGGCACTAGTTTCCCAGGGCTGAGATTAGAATGCCACAAACAAGGTGGCATGAAACAGCAGGAATTATGGTCTCACAATTCTGGAAACTAGAAGTAAAAAAAATCAAGGTGTTGGCAAGGTTGGCTCCTTTTGGCAGCACTGAGGAATAGACTGCTCTGTGCTTCTGTCCCGGCCTCTACTGTCCACGGACAACCCTTGGCACTACTTAGCTTATAGTTGTATCGCCCTGTGTCTGCCTCTGTCCTTTATATGGTTGTCTTATACCTGTGTGTCTCCATGTCTTCACATGGTATTCTACCTGTTAATGAGAAGAATCTACAGAAACAAGGAGGGGCCCCTGAAGGAAGACATTTGTAGATGTGTCTGGCTTGGCTTCCCCAAGGCACCTTTGAAGCTCAAAAGAGTGGGTCTCAAAGTTTCATAACATATGTATGAGCCAAAGTCATTTCCAGGAATTCCAGTGCTAATAGCTAGTTTTTCCCTTCTCATCATACCCTGGAGGTTGAACAAGATGACGGCAAGTCGTTTACCTTGAGGATGCTACAACATATTCTTGATACCTAATCACCTTCTCATGAGGAGTCAGAGATTTTGGGAGGTGAACAATAACATGCTGAGCCCTGTTATTACTGGGGAATATGTGTTAGCAGAGAATAATATGAAATGAATGTCAAGCCATGTAATGGCATTGGTGGACTCAATTTCTATTTACAGAAACTTTGGAAGTACGAACTCTGAGTTTTATATCTAGTTCACTGAAGGTTTTAATGAAGGAAGTGATTAAGATGAAAATTTCTGCATGCATAGGTCTATTTTATTTGGAAAAAGTTGAAACAATTTCATTCAATATAGATCAGTAACTGAATCAAGGGAAAAAATCTGAAGGGGGTTTATTGACCTGCTTTTTCAAATTAAGGAGTTTTGAGAATCAGATTACTATGGACAACTCAAATGTTCAAACACTTAACTGCATTTTTACACTGCTGCGGCAGAGATATGGATTCACCAGACTCGATGCTGTTAAAGGAGAATGTATATTTGATTCTGCTGATTTGTTTGAGGAAGTGAGAGATGCAAACTGGATTGAGCAGATGGGGATTTGAGACAGCACCTAACACCCATTGCTAAATATCCCTGAAGTCAATGGAATCACAGCTGTCCAAGAATTGCAGAGCAATTTAATTTAAATAAAAACCTAATTTCAGAAACAATTCATAGATTTGATGGACACAGATCATGTCTCATGATTCTGTGCCTGCCTTTAGACTTCAATGCTGAGGATGGATCCCAGTTATTTAAGATCTGTCTCATCTTTGAGGTTGAGCCTCCAAAAAACCTCACTGGGCCCAAACAAATTATGTTTGCCAAGAAGATTGCATAGAACAAAATTTTGGAGATACTATATAAAAAATTTCTGGGATATCTATCAATTTGTAATTGTGTGTACAGATTTTGGAATAGTGGGCCTATTAAGCTATGTATTCCCTTTAATAAAAGGACTGAAACTGGAACATCGAGTATCACTTTCAATATGATACAGGCTTTGGAGTTGCCTCAGAAAATATTCCACTTTCAACAATTGCATCTTGAATGACTAAAATTGATCACTGACTATCACTAGACCTATAGGCGGAGAAGGCAATGGAAAGCCACTCCATTACTTTTGCCTGGAAAATCCCATGGACAGAGAAGACTGGTAAGCTGCAGTCCATGGGGTCACAAAGAGTTGGAAATGACTGAGCAACTTCACTTTCACTTTTCACTTTCAAGCATTAGAGAAGGAAATGACAACCCACTCCAGTGTTCTTGCCTGGAGAATCCCAGGGACAGCGGAGCCTGGTGGGTTACTGTCTATGGGGTTGCACAGAGTCGGACACGACTGAAGTGACCTAGCAGGAGCAGCAGCAGCAGCAGCAGCAGACCTACAGGAATGCACCCTTTTAACAATAAAATGGATTTGGTTTATCTAAACTGTTTTTGTATTCTGTTACAAATCCATTCATTTATATAGCTAATAGCTTAATAGTTTCCCTTGCAAATGATCAAAATTTTATGAGGATCTTCAATTAGGAGAGCTATAACTAAGAAAAGAATGTAGATTTTTGGTAAATCCCTATGACTTTGTTGAACTGCCATGACTTTGGACCATCACCTATGAGAAACTTACAACGCTTACTGCTCTATATCTAAATTTTCTCTTGAGAGCTTTCAGGGTATGTAGATCCTGCAACAGAGCTGTGTTCTAGGCTTTACCATTTCCTTCTGAACCCTGAGCACTGAATTCATTTTTTCCCCCCATGTGGTTGCTTGCTTTCAATCTAAGGAAGATCTTTCTCCCCTATCTTAGTTTCAGTTCCTTAATCATAGACCTGACACAATTTACTTGGTTTCCTAATAACCTGAGAAAGTTCGAAATGAAAACCATTCAGAGGCCATGATCAGAATCTTGGGTAGTCACTGTGAGAAACAGCTAAGTGTTACCTTGGAAATGTGACATCCCTAAGTGGAGAACAACTTGGGATTCACAGACTGCTTTACTCTTTTATCAGGAGCGTCATTTTAACAATGGTGCCAACAGGGTGAGCTTATAAGATCTTATCAAATCTAAACATCTTTCTTCCTTGCCTTCCGACTTGTGGAAGCCAATGATCTTATTTAATCTCTGCCCCCCAGTGAGGTTTAAATTACACAAGCAAGATATATTTATTAGTCCAATAAATGCTAAAGATTGTTGGGGGTAAGGAACAATCATTCAGAACCAACACTAATGACAGTCTGAAATTAGACACAGGGAGATGAAATTCTAAGCCTCTGATGTGTACTGAAAAGTTAAATAACTGCCTTATATCAGTTACTGTCTTTTTAAGAGAGTCCAAGGTGGATGACTGAGGGATGAATAGATGAAAATTCCTTTCTCAATTAACATAAGACAAGACTGGAAAAGGAAGAAAAGAGAAGCAGGAACATTCTGATAAATACTGAAAACATGCCATAAGGTGGAGTCTACATTTATTTTAGGGTTTTGAAGCGTGCTGTGTCAAAATTGTCACAGACTTTTGTACATATAAAAGAATTTTTTTTTGATGGGGGAGGTGCATGGGACAGGTGATTTGTAGAAAACATTACCTGAAACTAAAGAGCACAGAGCTTGAAAACAAACAATGTTCTACCTTCTCTGTGAGTGCGATCAGACTATTTTGAAACAGCACCTTATTGGAAGAATGCAGACATGCTTCACAGAGTTATTCAACTGTCAAGCCAGGGACATAGTATTGGGCACAGCTGGAACAAGGCTGGACTCTTGTCTCTCAGTAACTTTTCCTTCTTCACTGCTGATCCAGAACTGTGGCTGCTGACAATTCTTGAGTTTCATTTATTTTAAAAGACTACCTGTATTTCCTGTATCAAAAAACTAAAAATATTGAGTCAAGGCTCTGATTGACCTAGTCTGGGGTAGATACCTACTGTTGGATGAATCACTGGAGTTACAAGTTAGCTATCCTAATAAAGGTGAGTTTCAATGATAACCTTGTAGTAAACAGTAGTTTCTCCCAGGTGTACAGGAAAGTGATTCAGTTATACAAATACTTGTATCTATTCTTTTCCAAATTCTTTTCCTATTTAAGTTATCATAGAATATTGAGCAAAGTTTCCTGTACTGTAGTAGGCCCTTGTTGGTTATGTTTTAAATATAGTACTGTGTATTATGGGATTCTCTGGTAGCTCAGTGGTAAATAATCTCTTTGCTAATGCAAGAGATATGGATTCAATCTATGGATTGGGAAGATCTGCTGGAGAAGAAAATATTCCACTCCAATATTATTTCCTGGGAAATCCCATAGACAAAGAAACCTGGTGGGCTATAGTCCTTGGGCTCACAAGATAGCTGGACATGACTTAATGGCTAAACAGCAACAGCAAAGTGTACATCAATCCCAAACAATCTTTTGGTGCCGGAGTCCAGCCCTGGTGGATCCAGGGTAATTCAAAGGCGACATGGAGTCAGCGTCCTAGGAAAAAACTACTTAATTAGAAATATAAAGAGAGATTAGAAAAGAATAGTGTAGTAGGAAAATTAGTGGAGAAAAAGATGCTGAATAACTTGGTTTACATGGAAAACCAATAAAACTCCAAGACAAGGAATTTGCACCATCTATGTAGGCCACCGGTGCCCCGCCTTGGGCTCCCTCTCACGTGGGTCTTAGAAGCCAGGGCAAGTAAGTAGACATGGCAAGCCTCCATGCTCCAGATGGGAATTCAGCCAGAAAATGAGAGAAAGAACAACATGAGGAGACCAGTCTTTCCAGGAACTGATCCGTTTTCTTTATTTTTTAGGTTCGCTTATATACTTTTTGTTATACATGGGGATGAATACAGAGTCACGCAGTGTCAGCAGACCTGACCCTTATCAAAATCGGGTGCTTTATACAAATGCATACAAAGGTCTTAGGGGCTTTACATCATCTTCTGGCCATGAGGCCTGCTAACATTTTATGACCCTTTCTTTCTGATAACGGTCAGTCAACCAAAAAACTTATTTTTTCCAGGGGTGATTTTTCTTAAACCAGGCTCCACCCTCCGAAGGCACCAGATAAAATTGCAATCCTATAGGGTGAGGGGTGTAGTGGGTTACAATTAAGAAAGGAATTTAGTTAGCCTAAAGTTTAACATGATTAATATCAAAGGTTAATATCTATTTCTCCTATATGCTAGTTATATTCATTTATGTGTATAAGGGCAGGGAATATGGAGACTTGGCAGCAAGTATTGGCCCAATAAATGAAAAACCCTTCACCAATATAATTCCTAGTCAACCCACTATACTAATAATTTCTAACTTCCCTCAAAAAATCTGTTTTTAGAAAGTTTAAAGCATCTCATGCATCTCACGGTTGGGAGGCTATGAACAATCACATGTGGCTAGACGAACCTGTTCAGGCAGGCTAGAGAACTTTCAGAGGAGTTTGTAATTTGAAACACTCTTGTCACACCCAGGAATTTTTATTGACTGGAGCTGCAAGTTAACTCCTTCTCTGAGAGAGGTGGTGGGGGACAGCCCCCCGTAAAGTCAGAGGTGTAGGTGAGAGTATAAAGCAGTAAAGTAGGCAGACTCTGGTTTTGGGGGTAGATGCTCAAGAACAGGGTGTCTCCTGAGGCTCAATCCCACCTTTGCATATGCCAAGCCTCCTTCCCCATGACCTTTGCCACGGGTGGAGTTCCTCACGCTGGCTCCCAGCATTTTGGTTTAGTAAACTCCTATTCATCTTGTAATCGAAGATGACTTTGCCTCTTCTTTTAAAAATAAGATCAAGGCAAAGATGACTTTGCCCTGTACCTCTGGAGAAAAATGTTAAGACTGTGTGACATAAAGTTTGCATGCATTCTCTTTAGTGTTGATGAAGCAGGAATCCTGGCTACCTTGTTCATTGTTATACCCTCCCATCTAGAACAGAGCCTGGCACTGTGGATTCTCACAAACATATGTTGAATGAATAAATAGAAAAGAAAAAAAAAAGACTTTATTCTGCTTTTCTGTTTCCCTACTTACTAGTATTTAATCTTATTGTTCTGTAAGATAATTTTGAAATCCACCTTAACAGGGCAAGGGAGGAAATTGTTTGGATTTCAGGTGACCATAAACAGTACTCTCTTTCCCATCCCGAGTTTAGAACTATTGAGAGTAAGATGCAGGAGACACTCTGGGGAAGGATATGACCTTAGGTTGTTGGCCAAATAGCCTTGCTTCTCTATAACAGGCTTGTCAACCTAGGACAACTGCAGGCACCCACTGGAAAGGGCTGAGCAGAGCCTTCTCAATTTCTTCTCACATGTTCATCATTCAGATAAATCACTCCTTGTCTCCTAGGAACAGAGGGAGTCAAAAGAGAAATCAACATTCTGTCTAGTACAAGTCCCTTCATATGAAAACTCAGGTTTACAGAGAGATGGGAATTCTTCTCAAACAGGTATATAAAGAAAGAAAATGAAGAAGAAGGAAGGAAACAAAAAATCTGCCAGAAAAGATTAAAAAAAAAGACAAACCTAAGTTCTGATCTGATTACCCTTTTAATATAAGTATCAGTAACTAGCCTCTAACTCCTCCCCAACTCTACCCCATCCGACTCTATTCCAGTCTTGCCCCTAGATTTCAGTCCTAGTGTTCCAACATCTTTGCTATCTTCCCAGTCATCCTGGAATGTGAAGTCAAGTGGGCCTTAGAAAACATCACTACAAACAAAGCTAGTGGAGGTGATGGAATTCCGGTGGAGCTATTTCAAATCTTGAAAGATGATGCTGTGAAAGTGCTGCACTCAATATGCCAGCAAATTTGGAAAACTTAGCAGTGGCCACAGGACTGGAAAAGGTCAGTTTTCATTCCAATCCCAAAGAAAGGCAATGCCAAAGAATGCTCAAACTACCACACAATTGCACTCATCTCACATGCTGGTAAAACAATGATCAAAATTCTCCAAGCCAGGCTTCAGCAATACGTGAACTGTGAACTTCCTGATGTTCAAGCTGGTTTTAGAAAAGGCAGAGGAACAAGAGATCAAATTACCAACATCCACTGGATCATGGAAAAAGCAAGAGAGTTCCAGAAAAACATCTATTTCTACTTCATTGACTATGCCAAAGCCTTTGACTGTGTGGATCACAATAAACTGTGGAAAATTCTTCAAGAGATGGGAATACCGGACCACTTGACCTGCCTCTTGAGAAACCTATATGCAGGTCAGGAAACAACAATTAGAATTGGACATGGAAAAGACTGGTTCCAAATAGAAAAAGGAGTACCTCAAGGCTGTATATTGTCACCCTGGTTATTTAACTTCTGTGCAGAGTACATCATGAGAAACGCTGGGCTGGAAGAAACACAAACTGGAATCAAGATTGCCGGGAGAAATATCAAGAACCTCAGATATGCAGATGACACCACCCTTATGGCAGAAAGTGAAGAGGAACTCAAAAGCCTCTTGATGAAAGTGAAAGAGGAGAGTGAAAAAGTTGGCTTAAAGCTCAACATTCAGAAAACTAAGGTCATGGCATCCGGTCCCATCACTTCATGGGAAATAGATGGGGAAACAGTGGAAACAGTGTCAGACTTTATTTTTTGGGGCTCCAAAATCACTGCAGATGATGATTGCAGCCATGAAATTAAAAGACACTCCTTGGAAGGAAAGTTATGACCAACCTAGATAGTATATTCGGAGAAGGCAATGGCACCCCACTCCAGTACTCTTGCCTGGAAAATCCCATGGATAGAGGAGCCTGGTGGGCTGCAATCCATGGGGTCGCTAACAGTCAGACACAATCGAGTGACTTCACTTTCACTTTTCACTTTCATGCATTGGAGAAGTCAATGGCACCCTACTCCAGGACTCTTGCCCGGAGAACGGGGGAGCCTGGTGGGCTTCTGTCTATGGGGTTGTACAGAGTCGAACACAACTGAAGTGACTTAGCAGCAGCAGCAGATAGCATATTAAAAAGCAGAGACGTTACTTTGTCAACAAAGGTCTGTCTAGTCAAGGCTGTGGTTTTTCCAGTGGTCATATATGAATGTGAGAGTTGGACTGTGAAGAAAGCTGAGTGTCAAAGAATTGATGCTTTTGAACTGTGGTGTTGGAGAAGACTCTTGAGAGTCCCTTGGACTGCAAAGAGATCCAACCTGTCCATTCTTAAAGAGATCAGTCCTGGTGTTCTTTGGAAGAACTGATGCTAAAGTTGAAACTCCAATACTTTGGCAACCTCATGCAAAGAGCTGACTCATTGGAAAAGACTCCAATGCTGGAAGGGTTTGGGGGCAGGAGAAGGAGAAGACAGAGGATGATATGGCTGAATGACATCACCAACTCGATGGACATAAGTTTGAGCAAACTCCGGGAGTTAGTGATGGACAGGGAGGCCTGGCGTGCTGCAATTCCTGGGGTCACAAACAGTCGGCCAAGACTAGCGACTAAAATGAACTGAACTGAAACAAGTGAGGTTTAAAAATTATAACAAAAACTGGGAAAGACATCAAGCTGATGTATCATTTTGAAATTAAATATCCATTGCCCTACCATTCATGGGGGAAGCACAAGCTGGAATCAAGATTGCTGGGAGAAATGTCAATAACCTCAGATATGCACATGACACCACACTTCTGGCAGAAAGTGAAGAAGAACTAAAGAGCCTCTTAATGAAAGTGAAAGAGGAGAATGAAAATGTTGGCTTAAAACTCAACATGGAGAAAACTAAGATCGTGGCATCTGGTCCCATCACTTCATGGCAAGTAGATGCGGAAACAATGGAAACACAGACTATTTTCCTGGACTTCAAAGTCTCTGCAGATGGTGACTGCAGCCATGAAATTAAAAGATGCTTGCTCCTTGGAAGAAAAGTTATGACCTACCTAGACAGCATATTAAAAAGCAGAGACATTACTTTGCCAACATAGTTCTGTCTAGTCAAAGCTATGGTTTTTTTCCAGTGGTCATATATGGATGTGAGGGTTGGAGTATAAAGAAAGCTGAGTGCTGAAGAACTGATGCTTATGAACTGTGGTGTTGGAGAAGACTCTTGAGAGTCCCTTGGGCTGAAAGGAGATACAACCAATCTATCCTAAAGTAAATCAGTCCTGAATATTCACTGCAAGGACTGACGCTGAAGTTGAAACTCCAATACTTTGGCCAACTGATATGAAGAACTGACTCACTGAAAAAGACCCTGATGCTGGGAAAGATTGAGGGTGGGAGAAGGGGACAACAGAGGATGGCATCACTGACTCGATGGACATGAGTTTGAGTAAACTCTAGGAGTTGGTGCTGGACAGGGAGGCCTGGTGTGCTGTAGTCCATGGGGTTGCAAAGAGTCAGACACGACTGAGTGACTGAACGGAACTGCCCTGCCCTAATGTAGCTATTATGATTAAATAGTTTCAAGACCTTTAAGATGAGAAGAGACCTTTAGTCATCACTGGGAGTCCATCTCATGGATATGAGAATCACCAGCACCCTGTGCTCTTTTCTCACGTTTACCATGAGAAAAGTGGTTAGGAAACTAGAATTATGTCAACTCAGTCAGCAGATGCTCATTGGCTTCCTACCATATATGAAGCATTTGACCTCAAACAGAATAAAATTAAGTTTGATTGATACATATATTTTTGAAAGGATATTTAAGAGCACAGGATAAAGACCACTGAAAGACAGCCCAGCATCAACTGCCTGAAGGCTTATATGACCAATGCACAAGTGTAGAGGAAGAGACTAAGCAATGAAAACAAACAAAGAAGCTTCTTCTTTATGAAAATTTTTCCTATTGCAAAATAAGCATAAATAGAAGCACTGCAAAGTATAATGTGTTAAAAAGGCCCATAAAATTCCCATTATTTTTAAACTCTAAGTAGTTAAGATTTTTCATGAGAGGTGAAAGAAAATATATATATGAGTAAATAAAGTACATGAACAAATATCTAACATATAGTGATGTCTCATAGAATTCAAAATCTATGAAAATATATTTCTAAGAAATTAAAGGATAAAATAAAGAGTAAATGAAAGAGCAAAAACAACTGCAAGTTATGGATAAAAGTGCCTGAGGTCATAAGAGTTGTACATTTAATTCTACTTCAATTTTTTTCTGAAAATATAAATGAAAATTTCATAAATTAACTTTAAAATTCACAATTTTAATAATTTTTAAAACCTGGATATTGACCACTACACTGTCTGAGATTCAGCAGTCCACATCTGGATATTAGATATCAGCTAAAGTAAGATCTAAGAGCTCCTAGTAAATGCAGGCAATAATGTTAGCTAACCTCTAGAGGGCTTCCTATAAACTAGATCTGTTGGCAAAGAGGAAAGCATTTTTCTTTAAAAGTGCTTTATACAGATTGAAGGGCTTCCCTAGTGGCTCAGACGGTAAAGAATGTGCCTGCAATGCAGGAGACCTAGGTTCAATCTCTGGGTTGGGAAAATCCCCTGGAGAAGTGAATGACTACCCACTCCAGTATTTTTGCCTCAAGAATTCCATGGACACAGAAGCTTGCAGGTTTATAGTCCATGGGGTCACAAATAATCGGGCACAACAGAGTGACTAACACACACACAGATTTAAATGTTTTATTTGGAGAGATTCATGCCTAAATTGCTTTTTCAAATGACAGAAGAATCTTCACCAGCCTTTAGGTATAGTTTGATATATTCCAAGTCTTAATTCAGGTTATTTGCCATCTCTGCCATGTTGAAAAACTGTATGCTCCAGGTCTGTACACTTGCCTTTGTACCCAACACCAAATACATGGAACTGGGTGACCAAGAAATGTGTGTTTATTTGAATCCATCTGTTCTTGTAGTTCAAATAGTGTCTGGAAAATGTTATCAACACAGAATGAAGCAGAAACTAATGAAAACACGTCTGACATTTTTGTAACTTGTAATACTTAACACACATTTTCATGTATACTATCTTACTGAAGGCTTAAAATATTAATGAATCAGCCTTTATTATCATTAACATTGATGAGACGACTTCATCTAGGGGACTTGATGTAATAAAATGGAGATTCAAATTTAGTTCTTTTGATTTCAATCTCAGTGACCTTTTGCTTGACTCATTGCTGCTTCTGGTTATCCAGATAATGAAGTGACAAATTGGTAACCTTTCTAAAAGGTGTCCCTTAGTAGACAGACTTGTGGAATCTGCATGAGGGAGAAGGCATTAGGCATGATCTTGCCTAATTAGTCATCATCTTGGAAAACTGATTGACTCATGAAGAGAATCAGGAAGTATGGCCTCCATGTATCAGCTCCTGGAGAGACTCAAGCAAAATTGTTCAACCTAACAGGTGCCACAAGCAGAGATAAGAGCCAGAAAGGAGAGCCAGAGATTAACAGACCTCTAGGATCATCCCTAAGTCACAGGATGAGCCAGGCCAGAACTGAGTAGCAAGTCTGAGTGAGACACAGCATGGCGGAGCGCAAGAAGTGATCATCGTGGGATCTGGTGGACATGAACTAGCTCAGGCAGCTGGGTCTGACTGTAGTCCTCATTTAGTCCACCCATGTTGTTTCTATCTTGGTGATGTAGTGCTCAGGACAGGAGGAAGAGGGAATAGAAATTTTTAATTTAAAAAACATCCATTTTCTTCCTACTCACCAACTGATACCTGGCAGTAAACCTGGAGAATCATGACCCAGAGAAATGCATGCTTTGATAAAAGAAATCTCTCTCAACTTCTAAATAAGAGTAGATTGGTGAGGTTGCTTCTAGACAATGCCCTGAGTATGACAAAGGATGAAAAGGGCAGAAATTAATGAAAGGCAAGCAAGAAGAGAGGATGAGTTCCTGAAGGTAAGTGATGACAGCCTTGCAATCTTGCTATGGGCTTGTCTTCCCTACCATTGGAAAGGCAATAAAACACAGTGATTAAGAGTACAGACTCACTGAGTTTGAAATTTTTGCCTCTACCATTTACTAGCAATATATTTTGAAGGGAAAGTGAAAGTCACTCAGTTGTATCCTATTCTTGGATATGTGTGACCCCATGGACTATATGTGAGGTGAGGTGAGGTGAAGTCGCTCAGTCGTGTCTGACTCTTTGCGACCCCATGGATTGTAGCCTACCAGGCTCCTCCGTCCATGGGATTCTCCAGGCCAAGAATACTGGAGTGGGTTGCCATTTCCTTTTGGAATTCTCTAGGCCAAAATACTGGAGTGGGTAGCCTTTCCCTTCTCCAGGGGATCTTCTCAACCCAGGAATCAAACCCTGGTCTCCCACATTGCTGGCAGATTCTTTACCAGCTGAGCCACCAGGGAAGCCCAAGAATATTGGAGTGGGTGGCCTATCCCTTCTCCAGTGAAACTTCTTGACCCAGGAATTGAACCAGGGTCTCCTGCATTGCAGGCAGATTCTTTACTAACTGAGCTAAATATTTTGAAGAAAAAAAATTCTAAATTTTTTTTCTGTAAAATTGAGATGATATAGCACCTAGTTCATGGGCTGCTGTATAATATTTAAACTAGGACTTGTAAAATTTTACCAAAGTCTTATTTTAAATATTAAAATAATTATATAATATATGTGATTTATTTGGATAATCAAACCCCCAACAAATTTCAGTTATTTTAGTGGGAGAGGACTTTGACGGATGAGGCATATTGGGAAAGTACAGTAATTTGCACCAGAAAAAATCAGATTGGATGTCACAATTTTAGGAAAAAGTATAATCACTCCAGGGTCTACAGGAAAAAATTGGACTTTTTAGCATGATGTTAAGACTTGAACGTATGTTAATGAATTTCCTACCCATATCCCTGGTTTACCTTTCCATCTTCCCATCCCGAACTAAGTAAACTATCTGTTATACAATAATTTATCCACTAATTCAACAAATAGTTATAGAGTGTCTATCTTTTGACGCAGTGGGCTGTTCCAAGCATCAGGATATGGTAGATAGAAAGTCCTGCCCTCAGAGAACTTCTATTCTAGTGGAACTTACTTGCATAGTTGCTAATGTTTATCTCTGTGTTTCCTGGCTATTGTGGGTTGGAGAATGAGTTGCATTTTTCCTTTCCCTAAGTGGCGAGGAACCTAAACCTTTACACACTTATTTCCTTTGGATATTCTTCAAACAAAAAACAAAAGAGTTTCATCCTGGTCCCTTCTATCCAACCAGCTATCAGCAGGGTCCTTGAGGGAGAGTTCAGATTCCTGTGTCCACTGGTAAGCTGAGCACAGAGCCCTACCTTCTCCCATCTGGGGAATACTTACTCTAACAGTGAGTCCTACTACTGGTTTCTTGTTTAATTTTTGTTTTCTTTTCATGATGTATGTCTGTATTTTTTCACTGCCTTGGGACTGTGTTGCTATATGTGGGTTTTCTCTAGCTGTCAAGAGTGGGAGGCTACTTTCTAGTGGCCGGGCATGGGTTTCTTGGTCCTGCGTCTCCTCCTGCTGCAGAGCACCGGCTGCAGGGCATGCAGGTTTCAGGGGCTGCATCTCAAGGGCTCTAGAGCACAGGCTCAGCAGCTGTGGTGCGTGAGCTCAGCTGCCCTGCAGCACATGGGTCCTAGTTCCCAGAACAGGGATTGAAGCCACATTCCCTGCATTGTAAGGGAGATTCTTATTCACTGGGAAGTTCTCTGCTATTGATTTCTGATGCACTGTCCTGAAAGTCCCCAACCACTCATAAAACAAACTGGGATACCATTTACTCTGTCTGCATCAAATCTGTCTGCTCCTGACCCAGTCATACTCTGCCAGAGTGACTCTCTCCTTGGGCTTTTTGTGGGACTTTGGCAGAGTCTTCTGTTCTTCAAATGTCACCTCTTTCTCCAAAGGTTATTTCCTTTCTGAATGCCTTGCTATGTACTACAGCTGGCATACTGGCAAAGACCTAATAAATATTTGTCAAATGAACTAAGGTGGTCTGCAAGATGATCTTAGGGAGTATGTGGAGCAATAATTTGTATTTTAATCCATTCATGTTTAACGTTCTAGGAAAAATTTCACTTAAATGCATAGATGAACACCTTTTTTTTAAAGTTTAAAGATCACCGGCATTAACAGGAGCCCAAACTGATCAATGTTTAGGTACCACTGACCCAGTAGCTGATAATACAAGCTTTATAGTTTAACAGGTTGGGTTTTCATCCTGGTTCAGACACAAACCATTTGAGTGACCATGGGAAAGGGCTTTCTGAGTCTCAGTTTCCTTATTTAAACATGACCTAATGATAGTACTGACCTTATGTGTTGCTGTGAGGCATAAGTGAAATAAAAAAAAAAAACTGTAATTCCTGTGAAATGCTAAATAAACCCTGTAGTAGATACATGTGACTGTTTGGTAAATGATGAGTGTTATCTATCATTGCTATAATAGCATAGTTCCCACCTTGTAACTCTTGCTTCCTATTCTGAACACGATTGAATGGAGAACTCAGGATGCCATCTTGTTCCCAAGAGCTTGCATGGCAATTGGAGAAGGTCTGAGGGTGTGCAGGTGGATCCCATGAGTAGATAGGCTGAGAGGAACCTGGGATATGGAAATAGAGAGCTGCATAGGACCAAGGAGAAACTGAGTCCTGTGCAGATGTCCTGTGGCTTAGCTCATGAGCACATCTCCCAAGCAGTAGAGTGAGAAGATTGAAATCTCTTCTAAATATCCTAAGACTGCTTTGCCTGGCCAAATTATTTTCCTGATGCACTTTAGGTCTTTAAAAAATAACCTGACTTCTCTCAATATTCGGTCACAATGCTATGAAGCAGAAATTCTGCACAGCAATAAGAAAAACACAAACATAAATAAGAAGATTTGTTTAACCATAAAACTTGAAGTTGGTTAGTCATTACATTATAGTCTAACCTGATATAAGCAAGGCAGTGCACATATGCTATATAAGCTTTTTCTCTTCTAAAAATATCTCATTACCATCCATAAGAACAGTTAAATATAGATATTTTGTTTTTATGGCCTTTATTTCTGAAACATAAAAGGTTTTATGCTTCTAATCCCTAGACAATGTTTCCATGGTGTTTCTGTTTATCTTGCATTCTACTTCAAGCCATGTTTTGGGGGAAATGAAACGGTTTCAGGAAAGGCCGAAGTGGGTTTCAATTATCGTGAGTGAATGTGGGACTGGAGAAGTCATTTATCTCCCCTGATCTTAGACAATTGCTCTGCATGACAGGAGTTCCTCTGGTTGGGTTCTTACCCTCTTGGCTTTTTAAAAATTCTCTGCAGTTGCTCTCACTTGCTTTTGTGTTTCTTTGTTTGCTGCAGTGAGTTTCAATGGGGCTTACCTAGACTGGTTTTGCAGCAAAAACGAGTTGCTTAGTTGAAAGTTTTCCAATATCAGAGTTTCATTATGCCAAAAAGTAACAGCCCTGGAGTCATTTCCAATGACCTTAGGGTGGATTTGAAGAACTCTGAGGAGGTGAAAGCAGTATTGAAAAATTTCATATACATTCCTCCCCAGGCAGGGCAATTTTGTGAGTGTACTGCATGTTCAATCAGAAAAGGACTCCACACTTAGAAGGCCTTGACCTCGGTTAATGCTCTGCTGTCATCATTTTGTATTCTTAACAGCTTTTGATCAATTCCTTATGAAGTCATGGGCTGCTCCAACTCCAAATTAGATGCCACAAGATGCTTCAACTGCCACGAGCACCACCTCATACTTCTTACCCTCCTGGATAAAGTCACAGTTCAAGGGTCATTCTCTCTGCATAATTTTCTCTCCCTTCTCCAAGCAGAGTTAGTCACTCAGTGTCTCCACGTTTCCGTGGCAACTCATGCACATCTTTGGAATTACACTTTTTATTCTGTACTACATGTGCAGGTATGATTTTCTATCTATCTCAACCATGAACTCCAGGGAAGGGATAAGTCTGAGTTGGGCTTCCCTGGTGGTTCCGGGGGTAAAGCATCTGCCTGCAATGTGGGAGATATAGTTTCAATCCCTGGGTTGAGAAGATCCCCTGGAGAAGGAAATGGCAACACACTCCAGTATTCTTGCCTGGAGAATCCCATGGACGGAACAGCCTGGTAGGCTACAGTTCATGGGGTCACAAAGAGTTGGACTGAGCGATTTCACTTCACTTTTTCCTTTTGTTCATCTTTGACTGTGTGGATCGCAACAAACTATGGAAAATTCTTAAAGAAATGGGAAAGAAACCAGCTTACCTTTCTCCTGAGAAACCTTTATGCAGGTCAGTCAGTCAGTTCAGCCCCTCAGTCATGTCCAACTCTTTGCAACTCCATGGACTGCACCACACCAGGCCTCCCTGTCCATCACCAGCTCCCAAAGCTTGCTCAAATTCATGTTCATCGCGTCGGTGATGCCATCCAACCATCTCATCCTCTGTTGTCTCCTTCTCCTCCTGCCTTCAATCTTTCCCAGCGTCAGGGTCTTTTCAAATAAGTCAGTTCTTCACTTATTCATCAGGTGACCAAAGTATTGGAGATTGGGCTTCACCATCAGTCCTTCCAATGAATATTCATGACTGATTTCCTTTAGGATTGATTGGTTGGATCTCCTTGCAGTCCAAGGGACTATCAAGAAGCAACAATTAGAACCAGACATAGAACAACTGACTGGTTGAAAATTGGGAAAGGACTATTACAAGGCTTTATATTGTCATCCTGTTTATTTAACTTATATGCGGAGTACATCATGGGAAATGCCAAGCTAGATGAATCACAAGTTGGAATTAAAATTGCCAGAAGAAATATCAACAACCTCAGATATGCAGATGATATCACTCTAATGGTAGAAAGTAAAGAGGAACTAAAGAGCCCTTGATGAAGGTGAAAGAGAAAGTGAAAAAGCTGGCTTGAAACTCAACATTCACAAAATGAAGATCATGGCATCCAGTTCCATCACTTCATGGCAAATAGATGGGAAAAATGGAAACAGTGACAGATTTTATTTTCTTGGTCTCCAAAATCACTGTGGACCCTGACTGCAGCCATGAAATTAAAAGATGCTTGCTCCTTGGAAGGAAAGCTATGACAAACAGTGACATCAATTTCCTAACAAAGGTCTGTACAGTCAAAACTATGGTTTTTCCAGTAGTCATGTATGGATATGAGAGATGGACCATGAAGAAGCCTGAGCACCAAAGAACTGATGCTTTCAAACTGTGGTGCTGAAGAAGATGCTTTAGAGTCCCTTAGACTGCAAGGAGATCAAACCAGTCAATCCTAAAGGAAATCAATTCTGACTGTTCATTAGAATGACTGACGCTAGAGCTGAAGTTCCAATATTTTGGCCATCTGATACAAAGAGCTGATTCACTGGTAAAGACCCTGATGCTGGGAAAGATTGAAGGCAAAAGAATAAGGGCAGTAGAGGTTGAGATGGTTAGATAGCATCACCAACTCAGTGGACATGAGTTCAAGCACACTTTGGGAGATGGTGAAGTCCAGGGGAGGCCTGGCATGCTGCAGTCCATGGGGTCACAAAGAGTCGGACACAACTTAGCAACTGAACAACAATGACAATGAGAAAAGTTTCAGTAAGTATTGACATCTTGCATGACACATTCATTTCCCTTGTGCGTGACTCTGTACAAGATACCATTATCTATTCTTATACATAAAAGTGTAGAACCCTTATTCATTATGGAAGGCCCAGCTGAAGGTCACTTCTGGGAAGACTTCCCTTGAAGGTAAAAGAAAAAGGTTTACTTTCTCCTCTGTGCTCTTGTAGCACTAATTTTATAGAATTATGTGTTTGAAATGAATATTTCCTCAACCTGACTGAGAGCACCTTGAAGTTCATATGTTAGTCAACTTTGTATCTCAAACCCTGGCTTGGTACCTGGAATAAAAAAAAAAGAAACAAAGGAAGAAGGAAAGGAGGGAATGAAGGATGAAAAACTGAAGCAAGCAAGTAAAAAGAAAGCAAGAAAATGAAAAGTCAAAGAAGCAGATTATATAGTGGCATGATACCAAAATGATGACTTGATAGATGAAAACTCTATTTGAGTAGTTCAGTTGTATTATCTCACATGCCACAAGTTGATCAAGTACATTTTTCTTTGTATCCTAGTGTGTGGAAGAAGAACAGGGAACTCTCTAATGTAACTGATTTTTCAGCACAAAGTTTAATTGTCTAGTTGTATGCATTTTATAGATCCAATTAAACCAGAGCCCATATCATTCACTGGATAAGAATGAGAAATCTTAAACTTTAGGATAAACTAGTAGCTCCCTTAAGTACGATAGATGTACTAATTTATATATTTTATAAAGTAAATCACATATTG
>SJYQ01096451.1:793059-808714 GCA_006410935.1 Redunca redunca | reverse complement strand
CAGATTTCTCAAGAGGCAGGTCAGGTGGTCTGGTATTCCCATTTCTTTCAGAATTTTCCACAGTTTATTGTGATCCACACAGTCAAAGGCTTTGGCATAGTCAATAAAGCAGAAATAGATGTCCTTTTGGAACTCTCTTGCTTTTTCCATGATCCAGTGGATGTTGGCAATTTGATCTCTGGTTCCTCTGCCTTTTCTAAAACCAGCTTGAACATCAAGAAGTTCACAGTTCACGTATTGCTAAAGCCTGGCTTGGAGAATTTTGAGCATTATTTTACTAGCATGTGAGATGAGTGCAATTGTGTGGTAGTTTATAGCATTCTTTGGCATTGCCTTTCTTTGGGATTGGAATGAAACCTGACCTTTTCCAGTCCTGTGGCCACTGCTGAGTTTTCCAAATTTGCTGGCATATTGAGTGCAGCACTTTCACAGCATCATCTTTCAGGATTAGAACCAAATAAATTTCATTTTTTCCCAAACATATATTTTGGGATTGTGACTAAAGGGTGGAGTGGGTGTTACCTAGGCTAATAGTTTAAATTCACTTCACTTTAAAGATTCAGAATGCAAAAGCCCATTCTAGTTATTGGGTGCCAACTAATTCTGATAACAATCCATTGTAAATCTGTGTTAGCTACAGCATATTAACTGTTTAGTAGCAGTCATTTTTAACAAACCCATAACATTGCCATTACATGAATTATACATGGTTTATAAAATGATTATTTAGTCAGTGGAAAATTAAATCCGTCAGTGTTTTCCAAATCTGAGCTAGGACATTCATCAGAAAAACTGTTAAATTTTTAATCAACTGTACAGCAGTTGATGTAGCTATCAGCCTAAATTGCTCTTTCTCTGTCATTCCCCTTGTTGCAGAATATAGTGTAGAATTACCAGCTTTACAATGCTAATTGATTTTTTTCTTGCAGAGATTTAAGACAGAGTGACATGCCATCCAGCACTGGAATAAAGAAGTTGCATGAGCATCAAAGACACATTTCACATACACTGAGTGTAATTCAACGTTTTAGGTTATTTTTTTATTAACTTTATTCCTAGCACCTCAAACTGTAGTCCACCGTGGTCCAAATTTACACTGTAAATATTCAGATGCAAACAATACTGTACTAAAAATGAATATAGTGTGTTAAAAGATGATAAGAATCATGAAAAACATAGTATAAGAAAAATGAACTTCTGTTTGTAATATAACATCATGAAAGAGCAGATTCCTCAAATGCACAAAAGAATGACCAAAACTCCATACGAGTAGGTAACTAATGGACGTTTCTTACAGCCATTAAGTGATTTAGACAGTTTCTCTCTTAAAAAATAACAATAGATCTCTCCTTTTATTTTTTCAGTGCACAAGTTCTTCTGATGACAATCAAGGGACGTTTTTGTGTTTTCCTTTCAGAAAATTCATTTATTTCTTTGAATTTGTGTTTGTGTCCATTTAAAGTAATACCTTCACAGGTAGACATAGGCAAGGAAGGGCCCTGAGAACACTTCTCTACCAGAAGCACAGCTGGAAGTAGGAGTCAGAAGATGTGGTGCCCACCGGTGCCCTTGACAAGGCACTGCTCACCCCAGGCCCCAGCTGCTGTCACTCCATGGGTTTCTGCCCAGTTCTACATCCTCTCTGGCTTTCTCAGGCTTGATGTATTGTGAACAATAGCATGTTTATCTAAACCAGAATTTCTCAGACTCAGATGTTCCTGCAATTCACCTGAGAGTCTTGCTGCAATACAGATTCTGGTTTTGCTCATTTGCATGGTGAGGGGCTCTATCTGAGAAAAGGATGCACTTGCTCAAAGCCCTCCTGGTCTGTTCCCAACATTTGTGATCAAACCATTGTCTGGAGATAAACATTCATGGTTTCCCTAATACACCTTGTACATTTGCAATCTCTGTTTCCTCTAACTGAAACATCCTTCCTCCTTTCTTTGCTTGATGAGAGCTTGTTTCTCTTTCTAGATAGAATTCAAAAGAGAATTGTGCTCTATCCCCCTGCCTGGGCAGTCCCCACATAGGCAAAAGTTGTTGCTCCTTCCACTGACCTAGTGTTTCTGTTGTAGCAAAGAACAAACCTGACTCCACACTGAAGCTATTCCTTTAGGTTTATCTTTACATCTGTTGCCTGTGCTTGGTCAGGCTGTCTGCACATTCTACGAAAAAACGTTACCTATAACCTGAAATATACAGGATAGCTCATTCTCAAGGCTCTGACCTTTAAATATATAACATTTTTCTATTCCTATAGAGAGAAACATAAGATAATATTTGTTGAAAGTTTATAGGAACATCATGTTCTGATCTCCATGGGCAGCTGCAAGTACAACGAATTCCAGCATCAAGAAGTCTGCAGCAAGCAGCCACACTCCCTCCCCTTTTCTATAAAATAAGCTTGAATTTTAACTCAGGTAAGATGCTTCTTTGGGGCAGTAGTCCACCATCTTCTTGATCTTCTGACTTCCCAAATAAAACCACTATTTCTTACCCCAACAACTCATCTCTCAATCTATTGGCCTGTCTTGTGGTGAGCAGTACAAGCTTGGACTCAGTAACACTGTGTTAGTATCTTAATGGTTCTTCCTGCTTCTGTTCTCATCAACTCTACTCCATCTTAAAATCCATTCCAAATTCTGAAAATGTAAATCAGATGATGGGTTCTCAAGGCAAGAATACTGAAGTGGCTTGCCATTCCCTTCTCCAGTGGACCACATTCTGTCAGGCCTCACCACCATGACCCGCCCATCTTGGGTTGCCCCACAGGCATGGCTTGGTTTCATTGAGTTAGACAAGGCTGTGGTCCTAGTGTGATTAGATTGACTAGTTTTCTGTGAGTATGGTTTCACTGTGTCTGCCCTCTGATTCCTTCTTGCAACACTTACCATCTTACTTGGGTTTGTCTTACCTTGGGCGTGGGATATCTCTTCACAGCTGCTCCAGCAAAGCAGTCACTGTTCTTTACCTTGGACGAGAGGTATCTCCTCACCGCCGCCCTTCCTGACCTTCAATGTGGGATAGCTCCTTTAGGCCCTCCTGCACCAGCGCAGCCACCGCTCCTCGGACTTGGGTTGATCTTCCTGGCCACTGCCCCAGGCCTCGGGCGTGGAGTGGCTCCTCCCGGCCACCTTCCCTGGCCTTGGACGCAGGGTGTCTCCTCCCAGCCCCTGACCCTGGCCCCGGACGTGAGGGTGGTTCCTCCACACTGTTGCTCCTGACCTTGTATGCGGGGTGGCTCCTCCCGGCTGCCGCCTGTGACCTCGGATGCGGGGTGGCTCCTCTCGGCCATTCCTGCGCCATCGCAGCCTGGCACTCTCGGCCATTGCCTTGACCTCAGACATTGGGTAGCTCCTCCTCTCCACCACACTGAGTGCATCGACTGTCGCAGCCCCTTGCGCTGAGTGTGTCGGCCGTTGCAGCCGCTTGCGCTGATTATACAGTGGAAGTGAGAAATAGATTTAAGGGTCTAGATCTGATAGATAGAGTGCCTGATGAACTATGGAATGAGGTTCATGACATTGTACAGGAGACAGGGATCAAGACCATCCCCATGGAAAAGAAATGCAAAAAAGCAAAATGGCTGTCTGGGGAGGCCTTACAAATAGCTGTGAAAAGAAGAGAGGTGAAAAGCCAAGGAGAAAAGGAAAGATATAAGCATCTGAATGCAGAGTTCCAAAGAATAGCAAGAAGAGATAAGAAAGCCTTCTTCAGCGATCAATGCAAAGAAATAGAAGAAAACAACAGAATGGGAAAGACTAGAGATCTCTTCAAGAATTAGAAATACCAAGGGAATATTTCATGCAAAGATGGGCTCGATAAAGGACAGAAATGGTATGGACCTCACAGAAGCAGAAGATATTAAGAAGAGGTNTGGATGTGAGAGTTGGACTGTGAAGAAGGCTGAGCGCCAAAGAATTGATGTGTTTGAACTGTGGTGTTGGAGAAGATTCTTGAGAGTCCCTTGGACTGCAAGGAGATCCAACCATTCCATTCTGAAGGAGATCAATCCTGGGATTTCTTTGGAAGGAATGATGCTGAAGGTGAAACTCCAGTACTTTGGACACCTGATGCGAAGAGTTGATTCATTGGAAAAGACTCTGATGCTGGAAGGGATTGGGGCCAGGAGGAGAAGGGGACGACCCAGGAAGAGATGGCTGGATGGCATCACGGACACGATGGACGTGAGTCTGAGTGAACTCCGGGAGATGGTGATGGACAGGGAGGCCTGGCGTGCTGCGATTCATGGGGTCGCAAAGAGTCGGACACGACTGAGCAACTGAACTGAACTGAAATCAGATGATAAAAATCCCCTACATCAGATGATGAAAATCTTCCACATCATTTATTAAACCTTCCTAAATTCCAGTCTCCCTCCCCAGATCCACAAGTATATTCATGACATGTGCCTGCTGCTGCTGCTGATGCTAAGTCAGTTCAGTCATGTCTGACTCTTTGCGACCCCACAGATGGCAGCCCACCAGGCTCCCCTGTCTCTGAGATTCTCCAGGAAAGAATACTGGAGGGTGTTGCCATTTCCTTCTCCAATGTGTGAAAGTGAAAAGTCAAAGTGAAGTCGCTCAGTCGTATCCAACGCTTAGCGACCTCACGGACTGCAGCCTACAAGGCTCCTCCATCCATGGGATTTTCCAGGCAAGAGTACTGGAGTGGGGTGCCATTGCCTTCTCCCTACTTGCCTCTGAACTTCCTTTTCTTGCTGAACTCCTTCCCACACAAGGGTTCTGGTTCTACTATGCTTCCATCTGAATCTTTAAGAGGATGACTTTTTTCCCTCTGTCTGAAACGTTCTTCCTCAGGAGTTTCATTTGCTTGACCTTCTCATTTTGGCCTCAGTTCAGTCCATCAAACCTAGAGTTGAAGTGACCACGGGGCTGTCTCTGAGTATTGTTCAGTATCGCTTCTATGGCAGACTTTATGATTTCCTGCCGTTTTCTTTGTTTATTGTCAGTCTCTTCTTTCAGAATTATCAGTCTCATGAGAAAGGGAGGTCTGTTTTCTCTATAGAATACAGTATCCCTATAGTGTAAACAAATATTTGGCACTTGGAAAACTTTCATTAAATATTGGTTGAATCAATGAATGTTGAAAGTATTCAACAAAAAGAAATCTCCTTTAGACAGGCAGATCTAGGCTTGAAACCACCCCTGTTCTTTTTTCTATTTCTTTCATTTGGAGGATGAGTGGTTCCAGATGGGGAGGTGGTTGGTGGGGGCCTGAGACGGAGCAGAGATAACTGCTCTAAGAGGTATATTTTCACCCCCAGGTGCTGGCAGGACCTGAAGTCACATTGGGGACAGGAGGCTTCTGCCTGAATCCACTCTATCTTGAAGTCAAGGGACTTCTTAAAGAGCTATTTACTCCCTCTAAGCCTCAGCTTTCTCATCGGTATGGTCACCTGATACAAAGAGCCAACTCATTGGAAAAGATCCTGATGCTGGGAAAGATTGAAGGTAAGAGGAGAAAGGGTTGACAGAGGATGAGATGGTTGAATGGCATCACTGACTCAATGGACATGAAGCTGAGCAAATTCTGGGAGATAGTGATGGACAGGGAAGCCTGGAATGCTGCAGTTCATGGTGTTGCAGAGTCAGGCATGACTTGGTGACTGAACAAGGTTGGAGTATTAAGAGTCCCACTCCAGAAAGCCGTAGTGATAAGTAAGACCAGATAATGCATATACCCTGTGTAGTGCAGCATGGCATAAGGACCAAGCTCAGTCAACACAGTTATGATTTTCATTACTATCAACAACTTCTTTATTTACACAAGAGGAGCTGTAGGGATTGGGAGAGCCAGGGGGCGTGAGAAGGCACATGCCTTAGAAACAACATGGGAACCATGGCCTTCTCTTCTAGCTCCAGGAGGTATCTCAAGATGCGGACAGTTTATTTAGAGAATCAGCTTGAAAGTTAGTAATTATCTGATTAATGACCATCTCACAAAGGGCTTCTTCTCCAGGATGATGAGTGTAAATGTATCTGGACTCAAGGGGAAGATTCTAGCCTGCTGCTACATGAATAGTGAAATATTTAAAATTGGATGTACGGAGTGGGAAGGTAATTATGTGTGCAGCAAACATATGGCAGAGGCTATATTTCTCCCGCTGAAAGAAACAAGTCCAAATATGTAACGTACACACATTCTCCTTCCTATAAATACACAGATTGGATGATGCTGTGGCAACATTTTGTTAAGTACCAGAATCCTGGAGAAATCACTTGAAGCACGTTATCCAAAGAACAGATGGTCGGTGTCCCTCCTGATCTGAAGGTATTTCTGGCTGTCATGTGCTTATTCTATAAATAAGCCCCACTGAGAGGCAGTGGAAGGTAAGCAATCAGTTGTACTCTCCAACTTTACAAAAGAAAACACTGGAGAAAGAAAATTAAAGGCTGGTTATGTTAAAGATGATTCTATCACAAAGCCTGAGGGCTAGAAGGGTCCTAAAAAAAGCATAAAGACCATCTGCTGTTTCTGGGTGAAACCTCACTGGATTAGAGTCAGCTTGACTTTGAAGACCTGCAGAGGACGATTCCAGAATTCAATCATAACATCTGTGGCTTTGTCCAAATATGCTGCCTTGTAGACTCTGCCCATCCAGATCCTATTACTTCAGCTTCTTCCATCCATAGTCCTCTCCCCTGGGGACTTGTTCTAGGTCAAGCAGCCCAACAACCAAGTCAGTGTTTCTGCTGGTCCTGCTTTGACCTTGAGTCAGGACGCATGAAGGGAGGTACTGGTAACCAAATGCTAACTGTACCCCAGATGATTTTCATTCAGCATGTTTTTTTGTTCCTTTTCCTCTCTCACATCCAACAGTATTGCAAAACCAGTTTCATTATTTTTATTTTACAGATGAGACTTTGATACCCAAGATGTTAGCACTTTGCCCAAGGCCACAGAGGTAGGAATTAGAAATAAAATAGAGACTGTCCCCAGGCTGTCTTTCTCCTTGCCACTTCATCAGATGGATGCAACAATCTTATCTTTTCTCATTTCTTATGCTTAATGCCTCCAATAGAAATTCTCTTCCCAGAACTTCAGGGACAACCATTTACTCTCTAAAGTACAGTGT
Organism: Redunca redunca; assembly: GCA_006410935.1. Lineage (NCBI taxonomy): Eukaryota > Metazoa > Chordata > Mammalia > Artiodactyla > Bovidae > Redunca > Redunca redunca. The sequence goes on along the minus strand of SJYQ01096451.1, from coordinate 801,612 downwards.
GAAACTGACCTATAGATGGACAATGAATAGCTGTATAATGGAAATCCTTATGTCCATTCATTCTCTTTTATTTATTTTTTCATGAACATCATGAGAGTGAGGGACCTGCTGCTCAAGCTAGAAACCTCTCATCACTCTTTAACTGTCTCTAGGTCTACTTCTGTCTAATTCTGTTTAGTCACTTGAGGTTCTGAACCATGGTTTCCAGGTCTATAAAACAGGGCAAGTACTTGCCATAGAGAAGGGTCATGGTTATGACAAAGTGCTAATTTTGAAGCCCTTGGGTTGTTAGCCAGTTTAAGTACCCTTTCTCTCCATGTGCAGAATGAAGTAGAGTGAAGACTCTTTACATGCACCATAACCTCTCCTTCAATATAGAAGAAATGTATGTTTATTTTCTAAATTCCTGGGGCTGGATCTATAAGAATTTCTTACATTTTAAACTCACTGGTATATGTGCTCAGAACCAGAATGAGAATGGGGTCAGTCCAAAGCAGGTGCTTAGTAGGTCTTCGTTGAATGCACATATTTATAAATGGAACCTGAAAGTAAAATACCTTGTTCAGAAAATTCTGAATTCATATTAGTTTTTTATAAAATGGATTTTCTTTACACATTAATAATTGCTATCTTTAAATGACACTTTTATATTGGATTTTTATCCTATAATGCTAATAGTCTCAACTATTTCTAAAGAAAAGCTGGAGTTTTCAAGCTGCTAGCAGACATTATTTTATTCCCCAAAGTCTTTGTTCCTACATCCTAAGAATAACCAAGATCTCCAGCTTGAAGAATTCAATGAAAGAATAGCCTTTGTTTTCCTATTTAATTTTAGAAATTGATATTAAAGCTCATCTTAGAACTTTAGTTTTAGGAAAGAAAAAGCAGTTCTGTGTAAATAAATGTATACTGGAGACTTTTAAAAGACTTTGTGTTTCTGTGTTATTTGCAATTACTCCATGATTAATGGGGAAAGAATATCCATCAACAGAGAAATGACATTCTGAACAATACTGCTAGAATTTCATTGACAGAGACTGTTTGCACAGTCTGGTTGTCAACTTTATTTTTCCCACAACAATCAACTTTCTTTCTGAAATATTAACTGTACCTCTATTTTTCAGAACTGCTAACTTGCATCACTAGCAGAAACAAAATTGTTAATTAAATTGCAGCTTTTGTGTACGGTTTTTATAATTTTTCACTGTACTATTTCATCCAAATTCTAGTTTTTCAAAGTTTTTTAGGCTGGTTCTTTGCTTTCCAAGCCCCTTCAGTGTTTTTTTGTTTTTTTCCTTTTTCTATTTGTTTAATGCAATTGAGTTTATTTCATATTATTTGTGTTCCACTTTGGATTCCCTTGCATTCTGGTTGATATTAATTACTTATTATTTGATGTGGAGGTTTGCAACATATTCCTGTGATTCTAAGAGTTAGAGCTACACAAAGAGGTGTTCCTCTCTCCTTAACTCTACTGCCTGTTCCTGTGCCAAGCTACTTCTCAGTCCTTTCCTATCTAGCTTGTGAATGTAACCCATCAGTTTAGCTTTTGATTTATTCTTCCTGTATATCTTTTGCAAAACTGGGCATACCTATGCATTTCCTTACATCCTCATCTTTGCTACATGAAGTGTAGTTTACTATAGGTAAACTTTTGCACTTTTCATTTTTCACCAAATAGTATTGTCTGAAAATCACATTAGTTAAAAAGATCTTCTATTTCTTTTGTCATAACTATTATCCCATTGTGTAGATATATCACATTTTTTAAAGACAGTTCTTTTTTTGTTGTAGTATCTAAATCATTTCTAATATTTTAAAATAACAAACAATTTTTCAATGAATAACTTTACATAGGTGTATTTCATGCTTTTAATTCTGAAGAGTGGACATGCTGAAAGGTAAATTCATAGGTTATTTTGTTCAGTTCAGTTCAGTTCAGTTCAGTTGCTCAGTCGTGTCCGACTCTTTGCAACCCCGTAAATCGCAGCACGCTAGGCCTCCCTGTCCAGCTCCAACTCCCGGAGTTCACTCAAACACGTCCATCGAGTCAGTGATGCCATCCAGCCATCTCATTCTCTGTTGTCCCCTTTTCCTCCTGCCCCCATGCCTCCCAGCATCAGAGTCTTTTCCAATGAATCAACCCTTCGCATGAGGTGGCTAAAGTACTGGAGTTTCAGCTTTAGCATCTTTCCTTCCAAAGAACACCCAGGGCTGAGCTCCTTCAGAATGGACTGGTTGGATCTCCTTGCAGTCCAAGGAACTCTCAAGAGTCTTCTCCAACAACACAGTTCAAACGCATCAATTCTTTGGCACTCAGCTTTCTTCACAGTCCAACTCTCACATCCATACATGACCACTGGAAAAACCATAGCCTTGACTAGATGAACCTTTGTTGGCAAAGTAATATCTCTGCTTTTGAATATGCTATCTAGGTTGGTCATAACTTTCCTCCCAAAGAGTAGGTGTATTTTAATTTCATGGCCGTAATCACTATCTGCAGTTATTTTGGGGCCCCCAAAAATAAAGTCTGACAATGTTTCCACTGTTTCCCCATCTATTTCCCATGAAGTAATGGGACCAGATGCCATGATCTTCGTTTTCTGAATGTTGAGCTTTAAGCCAACTTTTTCACTCTCCTCTTTCACTTTCATCAAGAAGCTTTTTATTTCCTCTTCAATTTATGCCATAAGGGTGCATATATCATCTGCATATCTGAGGTTATTGATATTTCTCCCGGCAATCTTGATTCCAGCTTGTGTTTCTTCCAGTCCAGCGTTTCTCATGATGTACTCTGCATATAAGTTAAATAAGCAGGGTGACAATATACAGCCTTGACATACTCCTTTTCCTATTTGGAAACAATCTGTTGTTCCATGTCCAGTTCTAACTGTTTCTTCCTGACCTGCATACAGATTTCTCAAGAGACAGGTCAGGTGGTCTGGTATTCCCATCTCTTCCAGAATTTTCCACAGTTTATTGTGAACCACACAGTCAAAGGCTTTGGCATAGTCAATAATGCAGAAATAGATGTTTTACTGGAACTCTCTTGCTTTTTTGATGATCCAGCAGATGTTGGCAATTTGATCTCTGGTTCCTCTGCCTTTTCTAAAACCAGCTGGAGCATCAGGGAGTTGACGGTTTACATATTGCTGAAGCCTGGCTTGGAGAATTTTGAGCATTACTTTACTAAGGTGTAAATTGTGAGTATTTTGAGTGCAATTGTGTGGTATTTTGTCTATAGTGGAATTAAATAAATGACTTTCGTTTTATGAAGCCAAGGCCCTTCTGGTCTAATAGCATTTAGCACCTCCACCCTCATCTCCACACAATAACTTATAGGTTGCAGACTATGGTCAGGGTGGGGGGTGGAGGGGGTAGATTTATTGTCTGCCTTGTGAAGTAGGATAAGTTCAGAGTCTAGTAGAATTCCTTATACACAGTAAGTAGTAAACTAAGCCTTTCTTTAATGACTATGAAGATGAAAGAATAAATGAATGATGTATTACTATTGAATCATTTCAAGTTCAGTGTTGAAGTAGCTAGAATATGAGGTGGTTAGACATTGCACATCTATTTCTCAATCATATTTAAATAAGGAAAATGATATTTATGAATGAATATTTTAACTAGGGATCAATTATCATGTGGGTATCTAGATATGTTGGTATTTCTGCGGTGGATTAGGTATTACACCTGGAGAATTCACTTCTATTAGCTCACTTAATTCTCATTGCAACCCTATGAAATAGATACTAGCCTGCTTGACGATGCTGAGGGACACTCAGAATGTTTCAGTGATTTGCAAAAGATGATGCTAGAGTTTGGTCTTCAAATCCACTTTCTCAACATCATGTTGAGAAGTATTAAGATTTTTCCCCCAAATACAAAATCTAAGAAAACCATAACAGCCTATGACAATGGCAGATGTGCTTAATGTGTTAATTTACTGATATTTGCAAACTATTTCTTGAGACAGTATCAGAAATATCCTGCTTCTAAAATGTTATTAGCATACCCCAATCTATAGCAGGTTAATAAATAATTTAGACTGAATTTGGCTGGAGCGAACATTTGTCCTTTCCCACTTTCTGCTGGCTTAAAAGGAAATTATTTTCCCTTTTTAATTGGTTACTGAACACAACTACATTTATGCTGTTCTAAGCCTGCTGTGTGTTCTGGCCTATTTTCCCCCATTGCTTTGAAGAACAAATTGTGGAAAATCTGCTTACTTTAGTAACAGGAGATCCTGCTAAGAAAACATTCAGCTAGACTCACAATAAAGCACACCAATTGAATGTCTGCATCAGATTTAAGAAGTCGGTTCTCCCCTTCTTCCAAATAAGTCATTTCATTCTGGAAGGAGAACTATCATGTTACAACTGGAAAGTGAAAATCTTTATTTAAAATCACCCTCGGTTTTCTGATGGTTTAATAGTTGTATTTAATACAGGTAAAGATAGGCCAAAGGCAGTTTCAAATAATAATGACATTATCTTAGTCTGTGCTTATGGCCCCCTCCTGATAACAACATGATGGAAATACCATGCTTTTAGTTAAAGTATTTTATTGGCAGTACCAGGTGACCCTGCGTCTGGATGCAGCTGTGACCGCAGTGAAGGAGGAAACAGACAACATCTTGGGCCGGACTACGGACTTTGAGCTCTATGCCCAGTATCTATGGAAACGACATACCAACTGAAAAACCAGAGCCTTGGATGGAAGAGTGCCAGGGCTCCTACCTAGATTCTCCATCGCCTAAAAGAATACTCTAACTATCTTTGTAACCAAATAAAATCATAAATACTAGTATGCTTACTGGCGTATGACCACAGGCCTTTTGATAATTGGTCCACTGTTAACTACCTAGGCTTAAGGCATATGAATCAAGAATCACAGGTTTCAGGATTAAGGCAAATGAATCACGGGTTAACTTTGTATTTTTCTTTTCCTTTGTTCAGACTAGTTTCAGAGAATTTGGGGAGCTGGATTTGAACACGTACACTTAGGATATATAAAATTTTCACAAAAACTGGTTGGGGTCCTTGGCTAAGAGAAGGAGACTCTGCCTTGGGCCCGCCAGTGTAATAAACTGCACTCCACTATCTGCATTGTCCTTCTGAGTGAGTTTGTTTCCTGAAATGCATGACTACAACAGCAGCAGGAAGACGGAAAATGAATTGAAGTCAGATACCTTATGTTTAATTTCCAACTGAATGAGGTTTGCAACTTGACTCAACCAAGTGTTTTACCCTTTCTGAATTGATGGAATGTGTAGATTTAAGTGAGATTTGCATATGAAAGCTGTTGAGATAATCTAAGACACTATGCAAATGTAACCTTTTTTATTCCTATCATTTTTCTTGTATTTTTTTTTTCCATTGACTTAGTGAGCTAGGTAAAGATAGTAACAATGATGACAGAGAACTAGATGGTTGGATGGCATCACCGAGTCAATGGTCATGAGTTTGAGCAAGCTCTGGGAGATGGTGAAGGACAAGGAAGCCTGGCGTGCTATAGGCCATGAGGTCGCAAAGAGTCGGACACGACTGAGTGATTGAAAAACAACAGGAAAAGATAATATAACGCCTAAGGAGACTGACTTGAGACATTCACAGAAAAGCTTTCTGGTTACCTACATTTCATAAGGAAGATGAACCCACTGGAAAGGAAGGAAGCTCAGGACTTTCTGCTCAGTTTTATTTATTTATTTTTTTTACATATAAGACTGTGCTGAGTCTTCTTCAGATGCTGGAAAGAAGTTGAAGAAGATTATACTCACCCTGCTACTGCTGCTAAGTCACTTCAGTTGTGTCCGACTCTGTGCGACCCCAGAGACGGCAGCCCACCAGGCTCCCCCATCCCTGGGGTTCTCCAGGAAAGAACACTGGAGTGGGTTGCCATTTTCTTCTCCAATGCATGCAAGTGAAAAGTGAAAGGGAAGTCGCTCAGTTGTGTCTGACTCTTCGCGAACCCATGGACTGCAGCCTACCAGGCCCCTCCATCCATGGGATTTTCCAGGCAAGAGCACTGGAGCGGGGTGCCATCACCTTCTCCGTACACTCACCCTACTTACCACAATTATGCTGCTGCTTATGAACCAGGATCTACTATAAAAGGATAAATCTTGATTACTGTTCTCAAAGTGCTCATATTGAGAAGGAAAGGCTGACACACATTTGACCCTGTGAAATGAAAATATCTCCTGCCATATTAATAAACAAGAAAAGTCACAGCCATCAGCGATTTCTGGCTTCCAAGTATGAATGAGAGCTCTCCGAACTGTGATCCAGTGGTTGCTGCCACCCCCAACGGCGATTGCTGAGGAGCTGGGGAAATGCAAGAAGCAAGGGGAACAAGGAACCAGGATTGGCCCCAGATAGCTGAGGAGCCTATGCAAGGAATGGATTCAGTGAGCCCAGAGGCTTGCATCTTCCCACACACAGAATGCTGAATTCCTTAACCTGATATGTGATTTTTGACGCTTAGACTATCTGCTCCCTTTGTTGCAAACTTGTACAGAGCCTGACTTCCCCTCCAGCCTCCTTGGAGCAGCTTTCTCAGAGCTACTGAGATGCTGTCTTCATGGCTGACAGTCCTAAACATTTCCACCAAATAAAACAACTCTCTACTTTCAGGTTCTGACTATATTTTTTAGTTGACAATCCACTTCACAGGCTTCCAGAACAAAGGACATAGTATTTCTCTTGTTCTTCAGATTCTTGGCTGAAGTCCTTTGCTTTAATCTGCTGTAAGATCAAGTTTTGAGTTCTTCCTCCCCCTACACCAACTAGTCAAGAAAGAACTGTGGGATTAACTCATTTTCCAATCAGCAGACTGAGACTGTAGCAAAATCATCAGTGCACCTGTGATCCGCTGCGCGGTCCCGTGGTTCTTTACTGCTGTCTAGCGTCATCTTGACTACCTGTTATGTTCCTGAGCTGCAGCCAGCAGCATATCAGGGTTATAGCTCTCCAGCTTGTACTTTATGGTTCTGTGGCAGGAAGGGGGACCCCTTCCAGGGCCCGAAACTGGGCTCTTGTTTAACACTCAGAAATGAATTATCTGGAGACACATGTGCTGACAAAGCAAGAGATTTTATTGGGAAAGTCCACCCCGGGTGGTGGAGAGCAGTAGGGAACCCAGGAGAACTACTCTGCCACGTGGCTCGCAGTCTTGGGTTTTATGGTGATGGGATTAGTTTCGGGGTGGTCTTTGGCCAATCACTCTAGTTCAGAGTTTTTCCTGGTGGCGCATGCATCGCTCAGCCAAGATGGATGCTAGCAAGAGGGATTCTGGGAAGTAGATGGACACCCGGTGTCTCCTTTCAACCTTTCCTGACCTCTTCCAGTTGGTGGTGGCTTATTAGTTTTGTATTCTTCATCAGGATCTCCTGTCATAAAACAGCTCATGCAAATGGTTACTATGGTGCCTGGCCAGGGTGGGAGGCTTCAATCAGTGTGCTTCCCCTAACAGTTCTAAAGCATAGTAGCTTTGTGAGAGCAGTGGCTCAGAGGGTATGTCTTACCTTTCTCTTGTGAACTGTCCAATGTGATGGCCACTCAAGGACTAGAGCATTTGGAATGTAGCTAGTCCAAATACAAGTGCATTTATAGAAAATACACTCTTTGTGGGGAAAATGGAACCCTCTTACACTGTTGATGGGAATGCAAATTGGTGCAGGCATTATGAAAAGCAGCACGGAAGTTGCTTTAAAAATGAGGAATAGAGCTACCATGTGATCCAGCAATCCCACATCTGGGCGTATACCCTGAAAAGAGGAAAAATCTAGCTCAAAAATTTACATGCACCCCAAAGTTCATAACAGCATTGTTTACAATAGATAAGACATGAAAACAACCCAAGTGCCCATTAACACAAGACTGATTTAAGAAAATGAGATATAGAGGTAGATGCATACAATGGAATATTACTCAGCTGTAAAAAAGAATGAAATACTGCCATTTGTATCAACATGGATAGATCTAGAGTGTATCACACTTGTGAATTAAGTCACAGAGAGAAACACAAATATTATGTGATAGAACTTTCATGTGGAATTTAGAAAATAATACAAATGCATCTGTGTGCTAAACAGAAACAGACTCACAGACACAGAGACAAATTTATGGTTACCAAAGGGAAAGAGAGCGGGTAGACCTAAATTAGGAGTATGGGATTATCAGATAGAAACTGCTATATATAAAATAAATAAGCAACAAGGAATTATAGTTTAGCACAAGAAACTATATTCAATCCCTTGTAGTAATGCATAATGGAAAACTGAAAAAATTGTTTGTGCATATACATATATATGTACATACATACATACATATGGGCTTCAGCAGTGGCTCAGACAGTAAAGAATCTGCCTGCAACGTGTGAGACCAGGGTTCAGTACCTGGGTTAGGAAGACCCCCTGGAGAAGGAAATGGCAACCCATTCCGGTATTCTTGCCTGGAGAATCCCATGGACAGAGGAGCCTGAAAGCTACAGTCCACAGAGTTACAAATGGTGCAACACAACAGAGTGACTTACACACACACATACATA
>SJYQ01096451.1:759025-792685 GCA_006410935.1 Redunca redunca | reverse complement strand
TTTTTATTTTTTTAAAAAATATGGAAACTAGAAGATTAAAATTACATTTGTGATTTGCAGTATATTTCTATTGGGTATTGCTGGTTTAGTTTGTGCTGTTTCCAGATTACTGGTTAAACCCCTTCTCTCCATGATGGTCTCCTCTTTGGTGGCCTTGGATGTTCTTTATCCCTATAGCAACTTTCACTTCTGACCATCCTCATCCATTAGGGTCATTCTCAGACAGTGGCCCTTAAAAGAGAAAGGGGTCAGAATCTAGATCTTTTTCTTCCCAGGAGGTCTCTTCTCTCATTTGCAGATTTACTAAACCCTGCATCAGTGCCAGCTGCACAGGTCAAGGGGAATTTGGAGGGATTACCTTGTCAAGACCTTCCCTTACAATGGGCATCCACCTTAAGACATTAGAATTGCTCTAGTGATTTCTTTCAGAACAGAGAAAAGTTGGTGTCTCCACTCATACGGGTATGAAACTAGTGATACTTAAAATGGTATCATTTGTAATACAACACAACGAGCCCCTTACTCAGTTTCATTCTTACCATCTATAAAATGGGTACAACATGCCTTGCTTACTTCCTTAGAAAGTCTCTAAGGTAGTTGGGATATCATATAACATTAGGACCCAAAACGAAAAGCCAAGAGATGAAACATGTTTTAAATGGTATTCTCTGTACACCAGTTCATCTCAGAGGAAAACAGAATGAATCAGCGGATGGGGTTAATTCAGCTAGCGTTAAGGCACCTCTGGAAGCACAGGGAATGTGTGAGAGCTTCCAGAGTAACTGTGCACGCCCGAGTCAAAACTCTGACAACTTTCCTACCACCCCCGCCCAAAACAAATTCTCTAGTGATCCCATAGCCAGGTCATCTTCCTCAAATAAAGCATCCTCCATGCTAACAAGGGCTTCCCCAGTGGCGCTAGTGGTAAAGAACCTGCTTGCCAGTGCAAGAGACATAAGACACCCGTGTTCAGTCCCTGGGTTGCGAAGATCTCCAGCAAAAGGGCATGGCAACCCACTCCAGTATTCTGGCCTGGAGAATCCCCTGGACAGAGGAACCTGACGAGCTACTATCCATAGGTTTGCAAAGAGTGAAGCAAATTATCAGGCATGCACGACTGTAGCAAAGTCCTTAAATCTTTAGAAAGGTATTTGTGTAAATTATGCTGAGCATTTCAGTACATCCCGGCAAGGATCTTGAAGCAACACTGGGGTAAATTTTAAATATGGTCTTATTAATGCAACCCTTTCTACAGCTCAGGAAATGCAAGGAGGCATTCAGAATCCTTCTAGATCATGCAAAGTTAAAAGCAGATTCCTTTTCACTATGAATGCAAAAGTGAAGTCACTCAGTCGTGTCCGATTCTTTGTGACCCCGTGAACTGTAGCCCACCAGGCTCCTCCGTCCTTGGGATTCTCCAGGCAAGAATACTGGAGTGGGTTGCCATTTTCTTCTCCAGGGGAACTTCCCAACCCAGAGATCGAACCCAGGTCTCCAGCATTGCAGGCAGACACTTTAACCTCTGAGCCACCAGGGAAGCCCTTTTTACTATGAATGCAAAAGTATAGACAAATTGGTAACCTGCAGAATTAAAAGCCATTTACCTAGGGGGACTTTGGGATGATCAGATGTTTCTGAAGCAATTACCTCAGAGATATTATAGGTTGGTCTCCAGACCACCAAAATAAAGCAAATATCAAACTGTGCAAATATCAAACTTTTTTCTTTCTAGTGTATATAAAAGTTATTCTTATACTATATAATAGTCTATTAGATATACAATAACATTATCTCTAAAAAAATTACATACATGAATAAAAAGAAATTTATTGTTAAAAAATGCTATCCATCATCTGAACCTTCAACAAGTCAAAGACTTTGCTGATGGAAGGCTTTGCTTCAAGCTGATGGCTGCTGACTGATCAGAGTGGTGGTTGCTGAAGGTTTTTCCTATGCATTCACAGCTTGGCTGTTTGCTGAGGAGGCTTAGCTTTTGGCTCAGCTCTCCACATTCCTTCTTTACCAAACTTAAACATTTCTAGTTTTAATTTAAAGTGAAAGACGTGTGACTATTTTCTATTGTAAACACTTAAAAGCAACTAGATGCTATTAATTAGTCTAATTGTAATGTTGTGTCTCAGGGCATAGGGGGGCCTAAAGAGAGGGTGAGACAGAGGAATGACTGGTGAATTCAGAACACACGCAGTATTTGGAGATTAAGTTCATTGTCTTGCATAGGACTGGTTTGTGGAACCCCAGAGCAACTGTAACATCAAAGATCACTGATATCATAGCAAATATAATGGCAATGAAAAAAGTTTGAAATATTGTAAGTCTTACCAAATTGTGACACGGATGTATGAAGTGAGCAAATGTTAGACTCTTACCAAAAACTTTCAATTTGTGAAAAAATTGCATAATCTGCAAAGCACAATAAAGCAAAGCACAATGAATTGAGGTATGCCTGTATGCTGAAAATGCCAGGCTGCTTTTCAGTCTAAAAAGAGACATTCAGTCTAAACAGGAGTTACTGTGTACCGCCTCACTAGCTACAAAGTGTTGAAGTGATAAAAGGAAGACTTAATTATTCAAGTGAGGGGGGGATGAAGAAAGGCTGTGATATCCCAGGAGGAATGGAATAGGAAGTATACCTTCTAGGAACTGAAGGTTGGGATGGCTCCTGTGGGTTGGGTGGGGAGGGGTAAGATGACCTGGGCTGAGATGACCAAAGGAACACAGATGAATAACAGGCCTTCTGCTCAAAAATATCTGGTCTCCCATGCAACTTCTTCTAAAAAGAGCCATCACATTAAATCTGTGACTAGCAATCCTTGAATTGAAATTAAAATACGTGTTACAAACAAATATATAAAAGCACATTCATAAAACCTCTATTCACAGTAACAAAAGCTTAAATAGTCACCAATAGTTTAATGGATACGAAAGTGAAGTGTCTTCATTCAGTAGCCTGTTGCCGTTGTTGTTTGTTTGCTAAGTTGCGTCTGACTCTCTGTGACCCCATGGACGGTAGCCCACCAGGCTCCTCTGTCCGTGGGATTCTCCAGGCAAGAGTACTGGGGTGGGCTGCCATTTCATTCTCCAGGGGATCTTCCCGACCCAGGGATTAAGGCCAAGTCTCCTGCTTGGCAGGCAGATTGTTTAAGGCTGAGCCACCTGGAAAATCAAACAGTTTAGTGGATACAAAAGTGTAGCAACTTCATTCAGTGGAATGCTCAGCCACAAAAAGTAACAAGCTACAGATAAATATCGTACCAATAGTGAATCTCAAAGAATTTATATTTTGTCAAAAAGAAAGGCAGAAAATAAGATTATATATTTTTTAAAATTTTGAAGTGAGGCACAGTTTATGAAAATTTAGCTCTTCCACCAGGGACTGAACCTGGACCTCTCTAGTGGAAGCACACAGTCCTAACCACTGGACCACCAGGGAATTCTCAAATTATGTATGATATTATTTTATTTATATGAAGTTCTAGAATAAGAAAACTAACTTACAGTGACAGATGTCAGAGCAGTAGTTATCTCTAGGGGATGAGAACTGACAGAAATATAGTACTAAGAGGGAACTTCCTGGGATAATAAAAATATTCTGTATCATCATTGCATTGCTGTTTGCACAAACATCTATATTTGTCAGAACTCATCAAAGTGTACATAAAGTCTGTGCTTTATAAAGTCTGTACATAAATTGTGCTTCTATTTTTTAAAAGGTAAGGAAAAAAAAACATCTTCCAAGTTTAAATGCAATTTCCTTATATAACAGCCGAAGTGAGTCTGTGCGTTCAATCTGACTTTAAGATTCATCCATACAGGCAGTCTTCCTTTATCCATGGTTTATTACACAATGTCTCTCCTATGCTATTTTCCCAAAAAGTGAGGAGAAGAAGAAAAGGAGCTTGAGTATGAGTGGGCTTTTCTCATCAGTGAAAGGGCTAGTCCAAGCATCTGCCTTTAAAAGGACTGAGAACCATCCCCCTCTCCATCCGATATCCAGGCTCAGAGATGCTTTTAATTGTCCTATAATGGTTTCCTTTGCAACTGGCAACTACCATCTGAAATAGAACTTGGAATCTGAGAAAAAAAAGTCTTGGTATATTCTGGTTACTCTTTTACTCTTCCAAAGGAACTGCCATCTGGAAAAAGCATTTTCTGTTTCAAATAGAAGAGCAGGTAAGGTAATATAGGATTTGAAATAGAGAGAGAACCTGACTTTATCACACACCTTTCTGCTTCCTTGATATTGGTCAGCAAAGTTTATTCTAGCCTCAGTCATGTGAATTTGTCACGTTCAAATAAGGCATACGATGACTAAGTGTATCTGGATGTGGCTCACGAAAAGTAAATTCTCTACCACATACTTGATGATTTTTCAAATCCTGAGAAAGTAAGTTATCTTATCTCATTGGCATAAAATGATGTCAAATGAATACCAAAAGGGCATAAGTGAAGCGAAGTCGCTCAGTCATGTCTGACTCTTAGCGACCCCGTGGACTGCAGCCCACCAGGCTCCTCTGACCTTGGGATTTTCCAGGCAAGAATACTGGAGTGGGTTGCCATTTCCTTCTCCAGTGTATGAAAGTGAAAAGTGAAAGTGAAATTGCTCAGTGGTGCCCGACTCTTAGCGACCCCATGGGCCGCAGCCTACCAGGCTCCTGCCACCTTGGGATTTTCCAGGCAAGAGTACTGGAGTCGGGTGCCGTTGGCTTCTCTGACCAAAAGGGCATAGAGGATAAAAATAATATAAATAAACTCAGTTTCCTGAATTTGGTGGGTTTTTTTCTCTTTGACCTTCAAGCGTCAAATGATGATAGTGATGATGACAGTCGTGGTGGTGATGGTGATGAGACAGCTTCTGGGAATGCTGGCCACCAAGGAGACTGTGGGTTACAAACTTATCATCTAGAATTTAACTAATTTAATTTACAAACTAATCATCTTGTGGCTGGATCTCTCCACATTCTTTTGTTCATGCTATTCTGTAACATCAAGACTATGATCTCTGCCTAATTTACAAATCCATTCAATCTTATCTTCTATAGCTCCTGGACATGCATTTTCCCCACCAGTGAAACTTTATTCCTTACCATCACATGATTGACATATGCTGACTCTTAAAATAGGAGAGTTCTAAAGAGCTTCCCCGGTGGCTCAGATGGTAAAGAATCTGCCTGCAATGCGAGAGACCTGGGTTTGATCCCTGGGTTGGGAAGATTCCCTGGAGGAAGGCATGGCAACCCACTCCAGTATTCTTGCCTGGAGAGTCCCCATGGACAGAGGAGCCAGATGTACTACCGTCCATGGAGTCACATGGGCGTCACAAGAGTCAGACATGACTGAGCAGGTAAGCACAGTACAGCACCTGGCATAAAAAGAAGCCCCTGATTATAAAAGAACAATTTATTATCTGTATATATTATCATTCTTTTTCTTTTCCAACTCAGTGCCTGTGAAGCATAAGACATTGTATTTGGCAGATATAAAAGCACATACTCATTAAATAATTATGGTGAAATTGTATATATGAAACAGACATGTAGCTATAGATAAGAAAAACTATGAAATCATGAGCAACTGAATTTGCTAAAATGGCTATATTATTGAACATGGGTTTGCAAAAATTCAAAAGAAAGCAAAATTGTTTAAGAGTGATCATTGAAAAAATCAACTGACCTTGCTCTTCTCTCACTCAAGTCAGAAAATAAACAGAAAATGTGTCTTAGTGGTTTGCAAGTGATTCAGAGCAGGATGCTCGGCTATTAGAAAGCCATCGATTGGGCTGGAGGAAATGAGTTGGCTGAAGCCTGAGATATAAGCCAATGCCCAGGACTGTGAGGTCAAGGAAGGATGCCAAGGTGCCCTGCATTACTTGGCAGGAGTTCAGACTCGTTGCTAAAGGGCTATTCTTATTCAGAATCCACATTTTCTAGACTTAGCAAAATTCTTACCTTGATGTTCAATGTATTTCATTCAGTCTTTCCATCTTTTGAGATTTTTGATATTGGTTTAAAACGTTCATTTGATTAGAGTCCCCAAACCCACATTTTTAGGTGAAATTTCATTCACTACTTTTAGACTGACTGGCCTTTTAGATTGATAATCAACTTTGTTCACTGATTCTATTTTCAGAAATATTGCTCACTCTGGAAAATAAGCAAGTTTGCCAGGAGTATTACTCAGAAAAAAAAAGTATATTAATGGTTCAAGAATATCAAATCCATTAGCCACTCACCAGTCTGCTTCAAATAAGATGTACTGGGAAGGGTCATGGCTAACCAGGAAACCAGCAGCTTTCAGTGCTATTCTGGGTCTGGCTTCTGGGTGACCTTGAGCAGTTCACTCAATTTTTCTGCAGCTCAGTTTGCTCAGGTTTCAAAAAGTTGAAATGATAATACCAGGATGTTGTGGAGAGTCATCAGATTAGCACGATGCTTTGGACTCATGAGACACATGCTAATACAGAAATAGAAGATACCCAAGATGTGACTTACAGTAATACATCTTGCATTCTATATACTATATCCGTCTATTTTCTTTCCTCACTGCTGTAAAGCCCCATGAATTATTCCTCCCAGGTACTGCATTGTTCTATTTGAGCTGTTGCTGGGTTACAAATGATGGGATGAAGGTATACTCTCCTGAAATCAGTTCATTTCAATTCAACACAATAAAGACTGATGAAGTACTTCTAGAAAGTAGGTTGTTAGTTTGATGACAATCCATAATCCCCTAGTATTAAAAGAACCTCCTAGTTTCTCTCTTTTTCTGAACCGTGAAGAATCCAAAGTTGTTTTACTAACACCATCTCGTATTTACCAAGTGATTGCCAGCTGCTAAACACTTTCCTCACATTATTTCATTTCATTTTCACAACCCCATGAGGTGTTTTATTAATATCTTCATTTTTACATACCAGAATACTGAGTGAGAATTAGCAAAGACTCAGAATCACTCCGAGTGTCAGGAGTGTCACTGTCTTTTGATTTAGGGTCTCTCAACTTCTAGCCACTAACTTACTTTCTTAACTTCTAGCCACTAACTTTCCTCAAACCAGTGATTATCAAACATGAGTATGACATGCTTTTGAATATTTCACATGCTTGTTAAAGATGCATGAAACCCACATGCTCAGGGTTCTTGCTGCTACGGCTTGTTCATTGTACATTAGAGACACATCCAAGGGTTGAAAGTGAGTGGCTTTGCTGTGGCCTCATTTAGGATTGAGGGTCAGAAGAAAGACCATACAGGAAGCTGGAAGGGGATCCTCCTGTTGCTAGGCTGGATGAGCAGATGGATACAGCAAAACTTATGGCCTTCCGTCACTCTGGTTAAAATTTCTATGTGACTAGAAATTGGTAAAAGGCAACTGTGTATGTACATCTCAAGGGCAAGTGTTTCTTTAAATACCACCAGTCAGGATTCAGTTTTTATTCTCAACAGCCTATGAACTGCTGTGAGAAATTGCATGCATAGACACTATGCCTGTGTGTGTGCTAAGTCACTTCAGTCATGTCCCAGTCTTTGCACCCCCGTGGACTGTAGCCCGCCAGGCTCTTCTGTCCATAGAATCATCCAGGTAAGAATAGTAGAGTGTGTGGCCACACCCTCCTCCAGTGACTCTTCCTAATCCAGGGATTGAGCCTGCCTCTCTCATATCTCCTGAATTGGCAGACAGTTTCTTTACCACTAAAGGTGGTCACTGCAAGTCAGAGTTTTTCAGCCTCTGTACTATTGACATTTTGAGCCAGGTAATTCTCTTTTGTGGAGATTCTTTTGTAAACTGTGGGGTACTTAGCACTATCCATGGCCTCTAGCCACCAGTAGCTGGTAGCATGCCTTTTCTAGTTGTAATAATAATAATAATAATAAAAAGTCTTAGACTTTGTGCAAAGTTCCCTGAAGGACAAATCACCTTTGCTTGAGAGCCACTGTTTTCTGTTATATTGACAAACTCAGGGCATTGGGAAGTTCCAGCAGTGGAAGTCCATCTGCTTCATACAATTTATTATGTGAGGAGGATCTGTAAAGAATCTAGACTTCAATAAGCGGTGCTCTTTACAAAGGCATCTATATTCTACTAGAGCAAACATCGTATTTGCATACACAACAGTAATATAAAGTATTGATGGTTATAAGAAATGTTCCAATAGCCGTGTGGATCCAATGGCAGGTTCCCCCTCCTCCCCGGCAGGCTGCTAGAGAAGCCATGAATTTGGGGGTTGAAGTAGGAGCACCATACAAGCAAGAAGAGAGAGAAGACTCAGCAGAAATAAAGGCTATGACAGGACTTCCCTGGCCGGCCAGTGGTTAAGACTCCAAGCTTCTATTATATGGGGCATGGGTTTGATTCTGCTGGGGAGCTACTGCATACTGCAGGAAAAAACTTAAACATTAATGAAAAGAAATACTTTTAAAAATAAGAAATAAAGATGGAGAACCACAATTTGGAAAGGCTGTGGCAGGCAAGGGGGAGCATACTCTACAGAAAATGGGACAGAGTGGGGTATGTGGCAATAAGGAATTTGGGGGACCGGAACCTCTGATGACAGGAATTAGAGCATTTGAGCTGAGGAGGCAGCAGGCAGGTGGCAGAGAGTGAGTGAGAAGTGATGGAAGATAACAACATGGAGGCAAGAGAGAAGAATGCTTTGGGAAAGCTTTGTTTGGAAAGGAATGAAAGTTACAGCCTGAGGGTAAAGCAAAGTGAGTGGAAGTCAGTCACGTCCGACATTTGTGACACCATGGACTGACTGTAGCCCGCCAGGCTCCTCTGTCCATGAGATTTTCCAGGCAAGAGTGTTGGAGTGGGTTGCCATTTCCTACTCCAAAAGCAGAGAAGAGACTCATTTTAGCTGATGCATTCATAGAGTGTTTTCAGAATTAGAACAGGCTGGGTTCTAACACAATGAAGGTATAAAAAGTTATGTGAGTTAAGTCATTGAGGAGTTTGAAGATGACACAAAGAGTGGGCAGGAGGTAATTGACCAGGAGTCTGGTTTAAAGCAAAGAAAGAAAAACAGACCCAGTGATGGATTTCCCTTTCTTGCTGGTACTTCCTTGAGAAATCTCAGAAAAAACAATCTTTTCTCTTAAAGCCTTAAAAAAAGCCAGAGATCTCTTTCAGTGACTTTCCTCAAGCCTGCATTGATGCTGTGCTAGGAAACCTTTGTCGACTGCCTCTCTGGGACAAAGCAATACAAAACACAAGGGAACATTCAGATTTATAGCATTTGCTGATTTCCTTCATGGAAATATCCAGTTCTTCTGCTGTAGAACTTCCCTGGTGGCTCAGATGGTAAAGCGTCTGTCTACAATGCGGGAGACCCGGGTTCAATCCCTGGGTTGGGAAGATCCCCTGGAGAAGGAAATGGCAATCCACTCCAGGACTATTGCCTGGAAAATCCCATGGACAGAGGAGCCTGGTAGGCTACAGCCCATGGGGTCGCAAAGAGTAGGACACGACTGAGTGACTTCAGTTCACTTCACTTCTGCCGTGGCTGGTTCTATTTTATTTATTTTAACATTATGTATTCATTTGCCTGTGCCTGGTCTTAGTTGTGGCGTACTTGCTTTCAGTTACGGCATGTGAGATCTAGTTCCCTGATCAGAGATTGAACCTGGATCCCCTGCACTAGGAGCACCGAGTCTTGGCCACGGGACTACAAGGTTAAGTCCCCATCAGCTCAGTTCCATTCAGTCACTCAGTCGTGTCTGACTCTTTTCAACCTCATGGGCAGCAGCACGCCAGGCTTCCCTGTCCACCAACTCCCGGAGCTTGCTCAAACTCATGTCCATAGAGTTGGTGATGCCATCCAACCATCTCATCCTCTGTCATCCCCTTCTCCTCCCATCTCCTTCAATCTTTCCCAGCATCAGGGTCTTTTCAAATGAGTCAGCTTTTCCCATCAGGTGACCAAATTACTGGAGTTCCAGCTTCTCAGTCCTTCCAATGAATATTCAGGACTGATTACCTTTAGAATGGACTGGTTGGATCTCCTTGCAGTCCAAGGGACTCTCAAGCGTCTTTTCCAAAACCACAGTTCAAAAGCATCAATTCTTTGGCACTCAGCTTTCTTCACAGTCCAACTCTCACATCCATACATGACTACTGGAAAAACCATAGCTTTGATTAGATGGACATTTGTTGGCAAAGTAATGTTTCTACTTTTTAATTTGCTGTCTAGGTTGATCATAACTCTTTTTCCAAGGAGCAAGTGTCTTTTAAATTCATGGCTGCCGCCACCATCTGCAGTGATTTTTGGAGCCCCAAAAGTAAAATCTGTCACTGTTTCCACTGTTTCCCCATCTATTTACCAGGAAGTGATGGGACCAGATGCCGTGGTCTTAGTTTTCTGAACGTTGTTTTAAGCCAACTTTTTCACTCTCCTCTTTCACTTTCATCAAGAGACTCTTTAGTTCCTCTTTACTTTCTGCCATAAGGGTGGTGTCATCTGCATATCTGAGGTTATTGATATTTCTCCCTGCAGTCTTGATTCCAGCTTGTGCTTCTTCCAGCCCAGCATTTCTCATGATGTACTCTGCATATAAGTTAAATAAGCAGGGTGACAATATACAGCCTTGACGTACTCCTTTCCTGATTTGGAATCAGTCTGTTGTTCCATGTCCCGTTCTAACTGTTGCTTCCTGACCTACATACAGATTTCTCAGGAGGCAGGTCCAGTAGTCTGTTATTCCCATCTCTTTAAGAATTAGAATTGAAGTCCCTCATAGCCGACTGGCACCCCAATCCAATACTCTTGCCTGGAAAATCCCAAGGACGGAGGAGCCTGGTAGGCTGCAGTCTATGGGGTCACTAAGAGTCGGGCACAACTGAGTGACTTCACTTTTCACTTTCATGCATTGGAGAAGGAAACGGTAACCCACTCCAATGTTCTTGCCCGGAGAATCCCAGGGACGGGGGAGCCTGGTGGACTGCCGTCTGTGGGGTCGCACAGAGTCGGACACGACTGAAGCGACTTAGCAGCAGCATAGCTGACTTAAACTATCACCAAGTAGCCACTAACAAGGACACTGGGGAGAGATGCTCTCAGCTATAGGCCCTGCTCCCTGGTGTGAGCTGCTTAGTGAGCCAGAGTGAACTGTCTACAGCTCGCAGCATGGCTTCAGTCCCCCGCTAAATCATGCTTTCTGAAAGCCATCTTCTCAGTGTGTATGCCTTGACTAAATGTTTTGGGCAGAGGTGATGGACAGGGAGGCCTGGCGTGCTGCGATTCATGGGGTTGCAAAGAGTCGGACACGACTGAGCGACTGAACTGACTGACCTGAACTGAAGACTTTCAAGTGCAGGACTTATATGGTAAAGAATCTGCCTGTGATACAGGAGTCTTAGATTCGATCCCTGGGTCGAGAAGATCCCTTGGAGGAGGATGTGGCAACTCTCTGCAGTTTTCTTGCCTGGAGAAGTCCATGGACAGAGAAGCCTGGGGGGCTATTTTCCATGAGGTCATAAAGAGTCAGACATGACTAAGTAACTACCTCTCAGAGGTAGTAGTTTCATTTTTGTAGGTGTCCACCCATAGCTCCACTTAGAATGTGCAGGAATGGTATGCTGAAGTGGCGGAAAGCCAGCTTGAAATGCGCGGGATAAGAGGGGTCCATAAAAGATTTGGAAGAACAGAATCAATAAATGGTGGGAAAGTGACCAAAATAGATGGCTCACATAGGCAGAATTTAACAGCAATTAGTTTAACAGTAGCTTCTGCTGTTTGGTTATTTGGAGGAGACTTTGATTTCATGCATTTGGACAGAGCAGCAGCTCTGGTTATCTGTGTTGTGCTCATGGAGTAGCTGGGCAATAAAGGACTTCCAGCCCTGTTAGCCTTCGGCAGTCCTGACAAGCAGAAGCTGGGATAGAAGCTTGAGAGTGACAAAGGCAGGGCATGTGGCTGGATTCACTCTACGTACAAGTTTTCACATTTAATTCCACTGAAGCTACTTCGTGAGACTAGGGCCTTATAAAAACTCCCAATTTAAGGGAAATGATCTTGGATGAAAACCTTTGTGTGTCCTTGTCATTTGCTTCTTGTTCATTTCAGGCATGCCAGAATTAATTCTTCACACATTACAGTTTAGGATCCAGGTATGAATTTGCCTGCCAAGCAGGAGATGCAGATTTGATCCCTGGGTTGGGAAAATCTCCTGGAGAAGGAAATGACAACCCACTCCAGTATTCTTGCTTGGGAAATTCCATGGATGGAGGAGACTGGCGGGCTAGAGTCCCTGAGGTTGCAAAGAGTCAGATACAACTTAGGGAATGAGCGTGCAGTATATGTATGGTTTGGCTGACCGGTGAATATTTTGGAGGGGGGGGTATACTTTAAAGATCATATGTTCCCATGTCATCAAAATATGTAAGAAAAAAGTGAATGATGGAGGAAAAAATATACTCTGAGATGCACACCTGCACTTTTGTCTTTTTCTTTCTTGTCTTTTTTCCCTATTATTTTTTTACTACATCTCTTATCTCCAAGGTATTTAAAACAATGAGGTGTGTTTCTAGTTTTCTAGTTCATATCCTCCTTTAGAAAAGAAGTGTTAGTGGGTAGATGCTGATGACAGAAATAAACTCATTAACATACACCCATCTTGCTTTTATGTCCCTGGCTCTGTAAATTAATGGTATGAATATAGGCTGCTGCAGAAAGTCAGAATGTTTAATTCCTTAATTTGAACTCAGGGAAGGTGTGTGGGTTGGAAAGCTCTCTGGGAAAAAGAGTAAACGTTTTGTTTGTTTAATAACTGGATGATGTTGAGTTACCTCATTAAGCCCATGCAGGTTTAATGATGCTTTACTGAGGGCACATTGGATGGTCCCTGCAGAGGGCAAAATTGTTTTTCCTTGAAGCTTTCTCACACGTTTGTAACCTCTTCTCTAGAATTGCCCCCTCTGGTTTTGGCTTTCATTTGATAGGTCAGGCCTTTTCCTAACCATTTTTATTTTCAGTCTGCCATCAATCTTCTCACATGACTCTCGGTGGATTTTTCTTGCCCATAATCAGCTCTCCCTGGCTCTGAGATTTTTCATCTGTTTACCCCTTAAAGCACCTGTCCCAGTGGCTAACTACAGCGACAGTCTCTGCCAGCTTCGGGACTTTCCAACTACGTGATCCTTTCACCAACATCCTCTCAGTCCATCATTGAATTCCCTGGGAAACAAGTAGGAGAGGGTTCTAGTGGGAAGGCCGGGGCAAGCAGAGAGCCAAGCATTTGGAAGAATGCTAACTTTAGTGGTAAAAATTTGAGATTGACACATACACAATGCTATATTTAAAAGATAATCAACTTTCAAGAAAGGCTCCCCTGGTGGCTCAGACAGTAAAGAATCTGCCTGTCAGGAGACATAGATTTGATCCCTGGGTTGGGAAGATTCCCTGGAGAAGGGAATGGCAAACTACCCCAGTATACTTGCCTGGAGAATTCCACGGACAGAGGAGTCTGGCAGTCTCCAGTCCATGAGGTTGCAAAGGGTCAGACAAGACTGAGTGACTAAGACTGACACGTCTCACCCCGATGTTCATTGTAGCACTATTTACAACAGCCAGGACATGGAAGTAGTCTGAGTCCCTTGACAGATGAATGGATAAAGAGGATGGAATATTAGTCATTAAAAGAAATGAAACTGGGTCATTTGTAAAGCTGTGAGTGGTACAGTCAAACCTATTTGCAGGGTAGGAATAGAGACACAGACTTAGGAAGCAGATGAGTGGACATGGAGACGTGAGATGAATTAGGAGATTGGGGTTAACATACATACACTATCACATGTAAAAAGGTAGTGAGTGAACCTCTGTAGGCACTGGGAGTCAGGTTGGTGCTCTGTGGTGACCTATATGGGTGAGGTGGGAGAGAAAGGAGAGGGTGGGTATACGTATACATATAGCTGATTCACTTTGTTGTACAGCAGAAGCTAACGCAATATTGTAAAACAACTGTACTCCAATTTAAAACAATGGATAGTCATCAAGGACCTACTGTATAGCACAGGGAACTCTGCTCAATATTATATAACAACCTAAATGGGAAACAAATTTGAAAAAATATATACATGTGTATATATATATATGTACATAGCTGAATCTGTTTGCTATATACCTGAAACTAACATAGCATTGTTAATAACATATAGCCCAATAAAAAACAAAAAGTTAAAAGAAGTCCATCAGCACACGTCTTGGACTTTTCTCAACTTTGTGATTTCTTTCTTCTCCCCTTTTGTTTATTAGAAAGGATCCATTGTTAGACAATACTCTTTTCTCATAGAAAATTTTAAAGTTGCCTTTTGCAGCTGTGGGTTTAGCAAGAAAAAGCTGGAACCCGTTCCTGTGTGCCATCTGTGTAATCTTGCTACTCCTTACTTACTGATGCTGAATGGGTCAGGTCTTCATGCTCAGCATATCATCCCTGGTGCCACGATGCTCCAGGTGGCCTAATCCAGAAAGAGGGAGGCTTCCCAAGACTGTACCATCCAAAACTCCAAACCAAAAGGTGAGGTCATCAGATTAGTCCTTTGGGAATAAATGCCTTTGAGTTTAAGTTATAAGTCACATTTCTGGACTTACTCTTATTATCACCCATAATGACAGAAAGTAAAGGTGCTGTGAAAGAATTAGGACTGAAATGGTGAGACTAGAATTGCATTGGCAAAGATATTTTAAAGAGCACTGAACCTTAGAAGCTTTTATGAAATAAAATAATTTTACTCTTTGGCTTGAACTAGAGGCACTGCAACTTCTGTTTCCATGACATCCACGCACAAAGATGCTGACTTGTTGTTAATATTCTGTAAAACATGCTGTCTTATCCCTGAAAAATCCAGGCAGGGAGTCTTACTGAAAGTTGTGTGTGTCAGGGAGTTGGGGAAGAAGTGTTGAGTGCTTCTATATTATAATTGTAGTGATGTATTATTCCAACTCAAATGAGCCTGGCAGTAATTTTCCCAAAGTTCATAATTGGTCAAGAGTAACTGTGAAATTCAAATCCATTTCTTCTAATGTGAAGCTTTCTAACTCTGAATCCAATTTTCTATCCTCACTAGCCTTGTTGCCACCTGCATATAGAGTGTTCAATAAAGGTTGGCTGAACTGGATTGAATGGAATTTCAGGCTGAAGGGAGCTTTAGATCTGCCTTTCCAATAAACACAATTTCCTCTGGAGTGGATTCTCAGCTTTCTGTCTCTGAGTTCATTTGATAAGAGACTTGATTTGGGCTTGTTTTAGCAGATAAGTTCAGTTAATATTTACTTTCGGAAAGTGGGATTACTGGAGATAGTGGAAAATGAATTATGCATTCTCTGAGCAACTGAAGGTCATTAGGAAACATGCAGCCGCCAGAGATTTCCAAGTGAGACTTGCACAGATAGGGCTGCAGGCGATTTCCAAGTGTTCTGGTTTCTATTTACTGGAGTCACTTTGGAATTGGTGAACTGGGACAATTAGGCTGTTAAACCAAACAAAAGGGAACTTTTTAATAGAGAAAGTGACATGTGCCTGTGTAAACATGAAGATTTCTCCAAAAGGCCTGGGGGGGGGGCAGCGCAGGCACTGGAGGTTGTGGAATCACAGGAGAGGAGCATTTTGTTGAGTCAGTATGTTAACAAGCCAAGAAGAGGAGTGGGAGGCAAAGAGAAACAACTCAACCAGCAAAACAGACCCTTGCAAGGGCAGTCATTTGAATGCAGAGTCTAATCCAGCAATTCCATTTCTGGGCATATACCCAGAGAAAATCATAATTCCAAAAGACATATGCACCCCCAGTGTTCACTGCAGCAGTATTTATAACAGCCAGGATATGGAAGCAACCTAAATGTCCATCAACAGACGAACAGATAAAGAAAGTACAGTACACATATATAGTACTCAGTTCAGTTCAGTTGCTCTGTCGTGTCCGACTCTTTGCAACCCCATGGACTGCAGCACGCCAGGCCTCCCTGTCCATCACCAACTCCCAGAGTTCACTCAGACTCATGTCCATCGAATGTATCACTCAACAATAAAAGGAAACAAAATTGGATCATTTGTAGAGATGTGGATGAATCTGGAGTCTGTCGTACAGAGCCAAGTGCGTCAGAAGGAGAAAAATACCATATTGACAAATACAAGTGAAATCTAGAAAAATGCTGGAGAAAAACCTCTTCACAGGTCAGGATTCAGGTGTAGGAACAGACAGATGGCCATGGTGAGGGGGTGTGAATTGGGAGACTTGGACTGATGTATGCACACTGCCATATGCTTCCCAGGTGACGCTAGTGGCTAAGAACCTGCCTGACAACGCAGGAGGTGCAAGAGACATGGGTTCAGTCCCCTGGAGGAGGGCATGTCAACCCACTCCAGTATTCTTGCCTGGAGAATCCCATGGACAGAAGAGCCTGGTGGGCTACAGTCCACGGGGTCACAAAGAAGTGAACACAACTGAAATGACGGAGCAACAGCTAGTGGGAAGCTGCTATATAGCACAGGGAACTCAGTTCAGTCCTCTGTGAAGACCTAGATGTGTGGGACTGGGGGAGGGAGGGAGGTCCAGGGAGGAGAGGAGATACACACACACATATATACATGAATATATAAGATTTCTGGGAGACATATCAATAACCTCAGATACGCAGATGCACACCACCCTTATGGTAGAAAGTGGAGAGGAACCGAAAAGCCTCTTGATGGAGGTCAAAGAGGAAAGCGAAAAAGCTGCCTTAATACTCAGCATTCAAAAAACAAAGATTATGCATCCGGTTCCATCACTTCATGACAAATAGTTGGGGAAACAATGGAAACAGTAACAGACTTTATTTTCTTGGGCTCCAAAATCACTGCAGAGGATGACTGCAGCCATGAAATTAAATGACAGTTGTTCCTTGGAAGGAAAGCTATTACCAACCTCAACAGCATATTAAAAAGCAGACATCACTTTGCTGACAAAGGTCCCTCTAGTCAAAACCATGGTTTTTCCAGTAGTCATATATGGATGTGAGAGTTGGACCATAAAGAAGGCTGAATGCCTAAGAACTGATGTTTTTGAACTGTGGTGTTGGATAAGACTCTTGAAAGTCCCTTGGACTGCAAGGAGATCCAACCAGTCAATCCTAAATGAAATCAATTCTGAATATTCATCAGAAGGATTGATGCTGAAGCTAAAGCTCCAATACTTTGGCCATCTGATGTGAAGAGCCAACTCATTAGAAAAGACCCTAATGCTGGGAAAGATTGAAGGCAGAAGGAGAAGTGGATGACAGAGGACAGTTTGATGGCATCACTGACTCAATGGACATGAGTCTGAGCAAGCTCCAGGAGATGGTGTAGGACAATGAAGCCTGGAGTGCTGGAGTACATGGGGTTGCAGAGTCGCAAATGACTGAGTGATTGAACAACAAAATATGTACATATCTTCTGCGTGTGTATACGTATGTATGGCACAGTGCTTGGTATATAGGACAGAATATATATATATATATATATATATACACACACAGACACACACACAGACACACACACATAGACACACACACACACACACACACACACATTTATGGCTTCATCGTATAGAGGAAACTAACACAACATTGTAAGCATCTGTAATGGTGGTTTAGTTACTAAGTTGTGTCCAACAATTTTTGACCCCATGGACTTTAGCCCACCAGACTCCTCTGTCCATTGGATTTCTCAGACAAGTATACTGGGGTTGCCATTCCCTTCTCCAGGGGATCTCCCTGACCCAGGGGTTAAAACTGCATCTCCTGAACCGCACCCAGATTCTTTACCACTGACTCACCAAGGAACCCCATGAGCATCTATAACCCAATTTTTCAAAAAAGTATATGCACTTCAGGTAGCTTTTTGAATAAGATTAACACTAGAAATTTCTCTCCAGAGGAACAAAACATCCGAAGAATAATGCTGGAGGTTGCAACTGGGAAATGGCAGTAGCTAGTAAGTCATCCTTCTTGGTCCTATCCTGTATGCCAGGCACTGTTTTAAGTACTTTGCATGGATTAAGACACTAAATCCTCTAAATAGGCTTAAGTGCCAGGGACAAACTTACAAAGTCTACCAACAGGAGAAGATTCTAAAAGTTTAATTTTGGGCTCCAATTCATAAGCCCTAAGTGGAGGATCAGAAATGCAAACATAGATCTGACTGATGTCGATTTTTTACTGTGTATCACATATCAGAGTACCGAAAAGTGCAATACGCTTCTTTGGAAAGGAAAACTGGAAAGCTAACATGAATATTGTTTCTAGTGTCCTACAGGGAGACGGATTTGAAGCACCAAAACAGGGGGTTTTATGGGTTTCCAGAGGCCATTTCTACCAGGAAAAACTCAGTCTTTTAGAGAAGAAATATCCAGATGCCATGAGCTCATGGGGCTGGTGTTCAGTTCAGTTCACTTCAGTCACTCAGTCATGTCCGACTCTTTGTGACCCCATGAATTGAAGCACGCCAGGTGTCCCTGTCCATCACCAACTCCCGGAGTTTACTCGAACTCACGTCCATTGAGTCAGTGATGCCATCCAGCCAGCCATCTCATCCTCTGTCGTCCCCTTCTCCTCCTGCCCCCAATCCCTCCCAGCATCAGTCTTTTCCAATGAGTCAACTCTTCGCATGAGGTGACCAAAGTACTGGAGTTTCAGCTTTAGCATCATTCCTCCCAAGGAACACCCAGGGCTGATCTCATTTAGAATGGACTGGTTGGATCTCCTTGCAATCCAAGGGACTCTCAAGAGTCTTCTCCAACACCACAGTTCAAAAGCATCCGTTCTTTGGCACTCAGCTTTCTTCACAGTCCAACTCTCACATCCATACATGACCACATAGCCTTGACTAGACAGACCTTTGTTGGCAAAGTAATGTCTCTGCTTTTCAATATGCTACCTAGGCTGGTGTTGTGGATCACCTTATTTCTCTATTTAGAATTGACTGACTCAGGAATAGGGCAAGCATGGATTGGTGGTATGGTTGAATGAGGTTCCCGTGAGACAGAGCTAGTGAAAACAAAGGCAGAAGTAAAAAGACTATCTGGGTGTCACTCTCTATTCATTCAATAAATATTTGTTGAGTAACCACCATATGCCATGTGATGTCCTAGGTGTCAGGACACAGTGGATGCTGCAGAGAACAAAACTATAATTTAAAAGGAGAAGAATCTGTGCTGTGCTTAGCTCTCAGTCATGTCTGTCTCTCTGAGACCCCATTGTAGCCCACTAGGCTTCTCTGTTCATGGGAATTCTCCAGTTAAGAATACTGGAGTGAGTTGCCGTGCCCTTCTCCAGGGGATCTTTGCAAACCAAGGATCAAACCTAGGTCTTCTGCATTGCAGGCAGATTCTTTACCATCTGAACCACCAGGGAAGCCCAGGAAAATCCCAGCATTGTCACTAACTAGCTAAGTGACCCTGGATATGTTACTCATTCCCTCTAAGCCTCTGCCCCTTCCTCAGTATAAACCTAATGAAACTCATTTCTAAGAGTTACAAGAACAGAAGAGGATACACGTAAAAGGCATGGGTCATGGTGGACATATACTAAATAGTGATGATGTTTCTATTTATTATTAATGATTTAAGTCTAGGAAAATCCAAGTCTAGTTTTGTTTTGTTTCTCCCCATAATTCAGTCATTTTCCACTGTGCCTCCTTCAATTATTCTATAGAATTTAAATGTTTTGTCTTGTTTTCGAGGGGATGATAAAATATCCATAGATTTCTTGGGGTTTAAATTCTACATTTCTGGGCTCTACTCATCCTTCCTGTCCCTTTTTCCTTCCACAGAGTATGATTGATGCGATGGTTAATTTTATGTGTCGTCTTGACTGAGCCACGTCACTCCTGGACAGTTGGTCAAATGTTATTCTGGATGCATCTGTGAGAGTGTTCCTGGATGAGATTAACATTTGAATAAGTAGTCTGAGTAAAGCAGTTTGCCCTCCCTAATGTAAGCAGGCCTTATGCAAGCAGTTGAAAGCCTTAATGGAACAAAAAGTGTGACTTCTCCTAGAATAAGAGGGCATGGCTTCTACCTGACTGCCTTGAATTGGGACATCGTTTTTGTTTTGTTTTTCCTTACTTCCTTTGAACTTTAACTGAAACATGAGTTCTTCTTGGTTCTTGAAACTATGTGCTTTGCACTGAGACTTATTCCAATGGTTCTTCTGGATCTCAGGTCTTCAGACTAGGACCGAAACATTGCCACTCGTGGGTCAACAATGGTCAGCTTGCTGACTGCAGATCTTGGCACTTCTCAGCATCCAACATTGCATGAGCTGATTCCTTATTTTAAACAGATATATATGTAGATAGATAGATAGATATAAATATGAATATGAATATAAGTTAGTGCGTACATATCTGGACTCCCCGGGGGGTGCTAGTGATAAAGAACCCACCTACCAATGCAGGAGATTTAAGAGATGCCATTCGATCCCTGGGTCTGGAAGATCCCCTGGAGGAGGGCATGGCAACACATTCTAGTATTCTTTCCTGAAGAATCCCATGGATAGAGGAGCTTGGAGGACTACAGTCCATAGCGTCACAAAGAGTCAGACCCGGCTGAAGCAACTTAGCATGCACACACACAGGTACATATCTACCTACTTCTGTCTATCTAATCTATCTATCTATCTGTCTATCCCCTACTGATTTTGTTTCTATCCTAATACAGTTTAGGATACTGAAGCACAGAAATAGGGTCTTCCCAAGGTCATGATAGTACCTAGGGAAGAAAACACAGTAATTTCCCACTTTCTTGGTTCCCAGGTCAGGGCTGCTTCTGTATAATTCTTCCCTTCATGCTTTCATGCTCCCAATAATAGTTACTTCATAAGTAAAGAAGAAGGGAATGCAGGTCCAAGCTCTTCTTCACAAGGTTCAGTTCAGTTCAGGTCAGTCACTCAGTCGTGTCCAACTCTTTGCAACCCCTTGAATTGAAGCACGCCAGGTCTCCCTGTCCATCACCAACTCCCGGAGTTCACTCAAACTCATGTCCATCGAGTTGGTGATGCCATCCAGCCATCTCATGCTCTATAGTCCGCTTTTCCTCCTGCCCCCAATACCTCCCAGCATCAGAGTCTTTTCCAATGAGTCAACTCTTCGCATGAGGTGGCCAAAGCCCTGGAGTTTCAGCTTTAGCATCATTCCTTCCAAAGAACACCCAGGGTTGATCTCCTTTAGAATGGACTGGTTGGATCTTCTTGCAGTCCAAGGGACTCTCAGGAGTTTTCTCCAACATCACAGTACAAAAGCATCAATTCTTTGGCATTCAGCTTTCTTCACAGTCCAACTCTCACATCCATACATGACCACAGGAAAAATCATAGCCTTAACTAGATGGACCTTTGTTGGCAAAGTAATGTCTCTGCTTTTCAATATGCTATCTAGGTTGGTCATAACTTTTCTTCCAAGGAGTAAGCGTCTTTTAATTTCATGGCTGCAATCACCATCTGCAGTGATTTTGGAGCCCCCAAAATAAAGTCTGACACTGTTTCCCCATCTATTTCCCATGAAGTGATGGGACCAGATGCCATGATCTTCGTTTTCTGAATGTTGAGCTTTAAGCCAACTTTTTCACTCTCGTCTTTCACTTTCATCAAGAGGCTTTTTAGTTCCTCTTCACTTTCTGCCATAAGGGTGGTGTCATCTGTGCATCTGAGGTTATTGATATTTCTCCCTGCAATCTTGAGTCCAGCTTGTGTTTCTCCCAGATCAGCATTTCTCATGATGTACTCTGCATATAAGATAAATAAGCAGGGTGATAATATACAGCCTTGACGTACTCCTTTCTTATTTGGAACCGGTCTGTTGTTCCATGTCCAGTTCTAACTGTTGCTTCCTGAACTGCATATGGGTTTCTCAAGAGGCAGGTCAGGTGGTCTGATATTCCCATCTCTTTCAGAATTTTCCACAGTTTATTGTGATCCACACAGTCAAAGGCTTTGGCATAGTCAATCAAGCAGAAATAGATGTTTTTCTGGAACTCTTGCTTTTTCCATGATCCAGCAGATGTTCGCAGTTTGATCTCTGGTTCCTCTGCCTTTTCTGAAACCAGCTTGAACACTTAGCATCTGTGATGCTGCCTAGATGAGAGAGAAGATGGGCCCTGCTCATGTCCAGGGGAAGAGGAGTGGCTGACTGTTTGCTCAATGCATGCCGGATATTCAGCATATTCACACTTATGATCTTTGTATTTTCACAGAAATCTACCTTGTCCCCATTCTTAGATGAAGTTACTCCTGAATCCAGGGCTCACATTCTCACCGTGGTAACAAGCTCACTCCCTAAAGCTGAGCCAAGGACCAGGTGTAAGGTACTGGGGATCTCTTTCTAGAACTCTGAGTGGGAGAGATGCTGGGGGAGCCTGAGGATGCATGAGGAATCTGGGTTCTGCTTATTACTCAGAGTCTAGTCTTGCATCTCCCCTCCTTCCCTCTGTATCACCAGTCCCACATGCCTGTGTGGTCCACATGAGTCTAGGAGGATGCCAGGGCCTGGCAGACAATGCTTGTTTTACAGCCAAGCACACCTGCTTCCTGCAGCCTGCCAGGCTCTTTAGCTGCTGGCTCTTGGGCTGGGTGCTTATCTCACTTCAGACCTCATTCCTGCATTCATTCTCTTTCCATGGAAGAAAGAATCCCTTCTCCCTCTCTCTCACCCCTTTCCCCCGCTCCCCTTCCAATCTCTCTTCCTCTCTCCTTTTCTCCTTCCCCTCTGTCTTTCTTTTCAGTTGGAATTTGTTCTCATTCTATAAAGGTAATGCCGATTTAAAAATACTCACCATCTAAAAGCTGAGTTGTGTTTTATTCGATGGGAATTTCTAGGACTTAAAGCTGGAGGCAGCGTCTCAAGTAACCCTGAGAGAACTACTCCAAGGAGGCAAGGAGAAGAACCAGGTTATACAGAAGTTTTGCAACAAAGGACAGGTAGTTGAAATATTAAAAGACCATCATTAATTAAAGAAAACCAGATATCTCAAGTTATCAAATATAGCACTTTTCTTTGTGTGAGAAGATTCCAGACTCTGGTCTCACTGAAATTCTTCCTTTGATATGCAGCTCAGCCATCTGGGACCTGTTTTCACATCCTGTTCTTCCTTTCCTCAGGGCTTACCATGGGGAGTCACTGCAGTCTGATGGCTGCTAGATAGTATTCTTTCCTTCCTGAATTCCCTGAGGGCTCACCGACTCACCCATGGTGGTGGCTGTAATCACTAAGGACCATGACATCTTTTGTTTGCTGATATGACAGGAAATATTAAATTTCTCAATAAAAAGCAAAACAAAATCTCTTTCTAACATTTTTTTGGCTGAAACATGTAGACAGGAATTATTCTATGCAAAAGCTCTATGCCCTGGCTTCCTATTTTTCATCCTTAATTTGGTACCCATTTCCCCTTGCTGCTTTTTTTTTTTTTTTTTCCCTGAAGAATTCCTACCAACTCCTAAACACTGGTGTTTGTTCTGACTGATGCTCTGCTGTTTGTCATGCAAATAGGATTTTGCTTCAAACATGATTTTAATTTAATGAAGGTTCTGATTGTTTGTCATGGAAGCGAGATCTTGCTGGCACAATATTTTTTTTTAGCCAATTCTGGTAACTCAAGTTCCCACAGTTACTCCAGTCATTTAGTCTTGTTCTGTAAGGTTCAAGATTTTAGGAAATTAAAACCACTTTGATTATATGCATTAAATTAATAACCCTTAACACTTTCACATACCCATACAAATGCATCTTCATCATGAGTTCTTAAATAGCTAAAACTAGCAAAAGCTTTTCAATGTTTAATGTATATATTTGTATGTATATGTACATGGGGCTTCCCAGTTGGCGCTGGTGGTCAAGAACCTGCCTGCCAATGCAAGAGACGCAGCTTTGGTCCCTGGGTCAGGAAGATCCTCTGGAGAAGGAAATGGCACCTCATTCCAGTGTACTTGCTTGAAAAACTCCAAGAACAGAGGAGACTGGTGAGCTAAGTCCATGGGGCCCCAAAGAGTCAGACACGATTGAGCAACTGAGCACATATACGTATGTATGTGCATATATGCACATATGTACTTACCTGTATCTGTATATATATTTCAGTGCTATGCATCTGCAACTACTTTGTATTCACACTCATGAAAATAATGAAGTCTTCTATTTTTTTTTTTTTTAAAGAAAAGAAATCCAGATCTTGGTGCCCAGTTTCAGATGCAGAGAGGAGTAGAAGCAATAAAGATCTGGATTGTTGAGATGCTATGTGCTTGAATGGAAAGGTGTTTGTGCAATGAATCAAAAAATGATGTAATGTAGAGTTGGCCTGTCATATCTGTGGACTCCGCATCACTGGTTCAACTAGTGGATGGAAGGTATTCAGAAAAGATAATCCAGAGATGATTTAAAGTGTATGGGAGGATGTGCTTAGGTATTTGCAAGTGTGTGCCATTTTACATGGGGAAGCTGACCATCCATGGATTTTAGTATTGGGGAATAAATACTCTATGGATACCAAAGGATAACTCTAGGGGTGAGAGATGCAATAGAACAAGAAATAAGCAAAGGAGGTCAGGGGTCAGCCCCAAGAGAAGAGTGCCTCTCATTATCTCAGTTTAACACCTACTGAGATAAAGCCACTTAAAGTTTATCTAGAAATATAGGGACATTGATTTTGGAGGAAATAAAATCAAGTTTGACTGAGATAATGTACAATAAATTGAACTAATAACTATGAAAATAACTTCATCCTATATTTAGAAATGCAAATTGCAAATGCAATCTTGATCTAATTCTTAGAAGGAATAAGGAAAGGATCAAATGTCTTTCACTGTTTTGGATCTGATGCGTGACTTTCACCACAGGATATGAGATCAAGATAAAACAATCTTCACTTGCCAACTGCCTTTCATACTATGATCTTAAAGAGAATACTTTTTAAAAAATATTTAGTACTTTACGCATTGTACCAAATCCCTTTTAGTATTTGGTAATAAAATCATTTTCTCTTGAAATACTTCAAGATTATCTTTGTAGTTTGCCCTTTATTTAATTGTTAATTGATTTAACTTTGCCACCTCCTCATCTATCAGTGGTTTTATAGGAGAAATGGGACCTTCTCTAAGAACACTCATTACTTTCATCAATTTAATGAGATTGTTTGCAAATTTTGCATTTCCTTTGCAATTACTTTTTATTGTATCCCTCAAGTTAGGAATGCCATATCAAAAGAACAAATGCATTTATAACACTTGACAATCTTTGAGAGCCAAACTCAAAAGACATTGATACAATAGATTAGGATAAATGTCAATGTTAAAAGGGAGATGTGTGAGACTAGTGACTCGCTTTGTTTATGACTATTTCACTCATGAACATTTTTTCTATTATTTTAAATCTAGCTTTCCTAGAAACTGTGTACTTTTGGGAAACTGAAGAGAAAGAATTGAATAAAATATAATATTTTTGGTCAAGAATTGTGTCTTAAGTGCTCTGTTGTAGTCTGAAAGCAAGAGAGAATGTTTAATACCCAGAGTCATAGGAAATAGAACAGTGGGCTTCCCTGGTACCTCAGTTGGCAAAGAATCTGCCTGCAATACAGGATACCCAAGTTTGATCCCTGGGTGGGGAAGATCCCCTAGAGAAGGAAATGGCAACCCATCCAATATTTTTGCCAGGAAAATCCCATGGACAGGAGAGCCTGGCAGGCTACAGTCCATGGAGTTGTCAAGAGTCTGATATGATTTAACAACTAAACCGTAAAAGAAATAGACCAGAAATCACAAAGTGAGGATAAATGACTTATTCCCTACGCCTTGGATAAGGCTTACATTTTCTGAATTTGGTTTCTGCTGGGGGCTTATGTATATGTGATGGGCACGTAGAATTAAAGTAATTCTGTAGTTGGGTTCCCTGGGAAACATACTGAAGGGTAGACTGGCAGGCAGGAAGTTTATCAGCTATTAAGGTCTACCCCTGTGGCAGGGAAGGGAAGGGAGCAAGGCTTTGCATAGGGAGAAGTTACTTTGCAACACAATCATGCCAGAAGCCTCAGTCAAACTTCCGAGGCTAGGCTGACTCTTCAGTGATCCTGTGTTGTCAGGGACACAAACTAGTCTCGACCCTCACACTGAGTGCTCATGGCTGTCCCAGGAAGGCCATGTGAATGTGATCAGGAAACTGTTTCAGCAGAGGCAGTTCCTATTGGGTACTAATGGGTGAGGCTATCTTCCGGGATAGTCCATGAAGCTTGGGATGATGGTAAAAAAAACACTCATATTTATTGAAAACTTGCTCTATGAATGGGTAGTACTACTCAAGTTTGTTGTTGTTTAGTCATTAAGTCATGCCTGACTCTTTTGCAACCCCAAGGGCTATAGATCACCAGGCTCCTCTGTCCATGGGATTTTCCAGGCAAGAATACTAGAGTAGGTTGCCATTTCCTTCTCCAGGGGATTTTCCTCACTCAGGTATCAAACCAGTGTCTTCTGCATTGGCAGGTGCGTTCTTTGCCACTGAGCCACCAGGGAAGCCCGTTGATTCATATTGCAGGGGTGGGGAGCAATGAGATTCACGGAGTCATTGGTTTCTGACATTAACCAGTAGTTAATCAGCAACACTATATAACAGGAAAGGTGTGAGGTTAAGGGGAGTCAGTAACAAACAAGTTAGACAAAGTCACTTTCCTTAACAAGGTTATACTCAACTCTGCCCAGAGATTAGGTGACTTTTTCAGTCACAGATATGGTGATGGGCAAAATCAGAACTGACACGGGGAATCTCTCACTCCAGAATCTTTATGCTTGCCCTCATGCCACCTGAATCTTGGGTCTTTGTTATAAACTCCCCTCACCTGGACACAATGGAGAAGTTTCTCTAGGGAAATTTGCTTTGGGCCTTCCAGTCCTCACATTGATATCCTGTGTGGCAAGGTCACGTAGTCATCATTTTCCTGACCGAGTGCTTGAGTCATCTCATCTGAATTTAGTGCTTTTTATTTCTGTGGCTCTTTAGTCAATAAGTCATGTCCAACTCTTTGCATTCTCACAGACTGGAGCCCACCAAGCTCTTCTGTCCATGAGATTTCCCAGGCAAGAATGCCAGAGTGGGGTGCCCTTTTATTTGCCAGTGGATCTTCCCGACCCAGGGATTGAACCCACACCTCCTACATCTTCTGCATTGGCAGGTGAATTCTCTACCCCTGCACCATTTGGGAAACCCTCTTCATCGCCAGCTGATAAAATCAACAGACACTGAAGTATCACTAACTGGAAATAAATAGCCTCGTTTATAATCGTCCTAGAGAGTTGGAATTTCGAATAGAAGGTTTCAATGCAACACCCACCCACAGGCAGAAGCATGAACTGAGAAATGTTAAAAAGTGTCTTTCCCATGCTGTGTGGCTGCTGTCTCTCCTTTAAAAGGGAGAGGACTCAACGAAGTGGGAAAAACCCAAGGACAAATGTAGGTGGTATAGATTTTTAGAAAGATCTGAAATGGTTTAACACAGAACTTCTCTTTATAGAATGGATTTCCACAGGAATAGATCCATTACTGTGTATAGTCATTACTATATAAAGTGGACTACCCAAAGTGAGGCTTTCACTCCTTCCTGTTTGAGGTTTTCTTGGTTGATGGAAGTCGGGTGGCTTTAGAGGTAGTTTCCTTAATCTCTATGAATACATTTTAGTTATGACGATTACATAACTCTTCCCTCCTCAACCACCTGAGCTAAATATATAAAACTATCAATACTTAAAGAGTAAATGCAAAAATATAGATATCCTGGGTCAGGAAGATGGGAAACAGCTACTAATTCTAATACACTGTGTAATTTCAGCTCTGTCATCATTTATTAAAGCCTTGTTTTAATGCCTTATACTTATCCCTTTCATATATATTGAGCAAGTACAAATAATGCTATATAGGAGAATAGCATTTAAACATGTATAATATCATATATGAAACGAATCGCCAGTCCAGGTTCGATGCATGATACAGGATGCTTGGGGCTGGTGCATTGGGATGACCCAGAGGGATGGTACGGGGAGGGAGGTGGGAGGGGGGTTCAGGATGGGGAACATGTGTACACCCGTGGTGGATTCACGTTGATGTATGGCAAAACCAATACAATATTGTAAAGTAATTAGCCTCCAATTAAAGTAAATAAATTTATATTTAAAAAATTAAAAAAATAATGCTGAAAAGTAGAAGTTCTACCATTACTGAGGTCCTACTATGCATCAGAAGCTGTGCAAAGCATTTTGTATGTCCCATTTTATTGACCTTCTACACCTAAAATCAGATTCAAGTAACTTAAGAACTCTTGGACTTTAGGGACTTCTCATCGGTCCAGTGGTTAAGACTCCACGCTCCCAGTGCAGGGGCTGCAGGTTCCATTCCTGCTTGGGGGACTAAGATCCCACATGCTGCATGGTGCACCAAACAAACAAACAAAACAGCAGCAAAGAAAAGAACTCTTAGATTTTAGAGGCAGAATAAGAATCTGAGCACTTGTGTGCACGTAGCTAGAGTGTGATTTTTCCTGATCGTTCCAGCTCTCTATAATATTGGTAAGTGTGCACATGATAAAAAAAAATGTTACATGTACCTTCAACTCAGAGCTCTTCTTAACCATAAGAAAAGACTCTCAGAGGCTGGATGGTCACAACCATTTCTTGAACTCCTACCACTGCCAGGCATTGGACTTGACATAGCAAAAGTGAAAGTGAAAGTCGCTCAGTCATGTCCGACTGTTTGTGACCCCCGTGGACTTTATGGTCCATGGAATTCTCCAGGCCAGACTACTGGAGTGAGTAGCCTTTCCCTTCTCCAGGGTATCTTCCTAACATTGCAAAGGGAAGCATAAAACAGAACTAGATCCTGCCTGCAAGCAGTTTTATTTTTAATTTGTAAGGAAATGGTAACTTACTGTTTAGGAGTGCTATGGCAGACAATAAATGCAAAAATAAGACAAAATACAGCTTATTTTTTTTGGATTTTGTCATCCCAGCCACTTTGTGAGGTAGATAAGCACAGGTATTGAGAGCAAGTATTCTCCTACTTTGGAGTTCCCAGTTGGCTCATTTGTGAAATGCAGTCCCATTTGATATAGTATCTGTCACAGAATTGGAAGTGTTATCATAAGTAGCAGACATTACTCTGTTCCCATGTAATCTCATGTATATATGTGCAAAATTGCTATCATAAAATTAAAAATAAAAATTATAGTTAAAGTGTTATGAGAGCTGGAGGAAAGTTAAGGGAAGAAGGGATGAAGGAACAATATAAAGTGTTAGAGCAGTTTTTCTATTTATGAAGCTTTTTATTTACTCCAATTTTGCAGAGAGAAGGAAAAAGTACAGAGAAATAAGCCATTTTGCTCAGGATTTCATAGCTAGTAAGTGATACATTCAGGAATGAAATTCAAGCCCCTTGAACACTCAAAGCTGGCTTCATCCTACCACATCACATGACCAGCCATGGAGAAGGGCATTCAGAGGAAGCGAGGTTTTTCTGGGGCTCAGGGTGCACCACAGTATCAGCTCTTAGGACAAAGATTAACTTCCTCTTTTCTTCCTAAATGCATGTCATTGTTCAGATTGATAGCAGGCAGCAGTGAGAATCAAGGGATTAGCTTCATATCATTATGAAAGCTTTGACTACTTTTTTTTTTCTTCTGCTAATATTGCTGATAATTGGATCAGACTCTGGCTAGAATAGAAAATAAAGACAAGTGTCCTAGAAAAGATGTCTTATATTCTGTTGCTAAATATAAATATTAACAAAGGAATAACACTTTTTTTCATTTGGAGAATCAGTGCTTGCTGCACAAAAGCTTGAATACAAATCAAAGGAAGGTTTATTTATACGCAGAAAATGAATTTGTCCTCAAAAGAGAAGCAGGCAAGCGGCGAGTCTCTGTTCTGCTTTGGGGGTGTTTCTGCCTGTCTTCTCTGTGGGCACGTAGAAGGGCAGAACGTGTGGTGCTTTTGAAATGGGGTGGGACTATAAGAATATTTCTGCCAGTGGAATATGTGCAAAGGTGATAAAAGACAAATATTCAGTTACCAATGTGAGACTCTGTGCTGTTATTCTGTGTGGTATATTGGCTGGTAACGATTGAGACGGTGAGCCGACTTCTTTAGGCCAAGTTTCTGAACGATTCTGAGAAGAGTCGATGGCTCAGACGGTAAAAGTGCCTGCCTGCAATGCGGGAGACACGGGTTCGATTCCTGGGTTGGGAAGGTCCCCTGGAGAAGGAAATGGCAATCCACTCCAGCACTCTTGCTTGGAAAATCCCATGGACGGAGGAGCCTGAGAGACTACCTACCGTCCATGGGGTCGCAAAGAGTCGGAGATGACTGAGCGACTTCACATCACATCACCCACACCCTCTCTCTACTGACCCACAGTGACCATGTAGACTGAGTTAGAAAGAAGTAAATGTTTATTATTTGTAATATCAAGATTTGGGGGTTATTTCTGCTAGGTACATATCTTAGTCTAGCCAGATTGATACAGGAATAGCCATTGGATACACTCAGTAAAAACGTTAGCATTTCCCCCCCGCCCCCACAATCCTCTGTATTATCAACCTTTCTATTGCAATTTTTTAAAAGTATTTATTTATTTTCTTGGCTGTGTTGAGTCTTAGTTCTGGCACGCCAGCTCTTTCATTACAGTGCATGAATTTTCTAGCTGTGGTGCATGGGCTCATTAGTTGCACTATGCCAGCTGATTTGCATCATGATAGGTAGGATCTTAATTCACTGATCAGGAACTGAACCTGAACCCCCTGCATTGCAAGGCAGCGTCTTAAATGCTGGACAACCAGGGCATTCCTGTGCATTCTTCTAAGAGAGCTTCTAAAACTCTAAAACAGCAGTCCTTGTAGCTGAATAGTACCCCCCTCTTTTCTCTTCCTTCCATCATCTCCATGCCTATTTTTAACATCATAGAGTCAGAAATAGAGTAACAAATCTGAAGGTGTTATTTGTGGATAATTGATTTTGATTGTGGATGAGGATAAAATTTGTGTTCTTATTGTGTGTGGAAAGTGTGCACACGCATGCTTAAATCAGCATGAAATCACATGGGCCAAAAGCCACATCCATCAGTGGAATTACTATATAATTTTGACTTTTAAATATTATTTAGGAATTTTGTTTATGCTGGATGTCACCACCCTGGGAAGCATAATAAAGCATAATGTACTTCAGTATTTTTGCTTGGAAAATTCTATGGACAGAGGAGCCTCATGGGCTACAGTCCATGGGGTTGCAAATTGTTGGACATAACTGAATGACGGAACATACACAAACACACACACACACTGACGTTATAGTCATCTTTTCAAATGAAAGTAGGCTACAAAATGATGGCTTTAGATGACTTTAAACCATGGTTCAAAATTGAGACAAAAAGTTGTTCAGCCGCTAAGTAATGTCTGACTCTTTTGCAACCCCATGTAGCCCTCCAGGCTCCTCTGTCTATGCGATTTCCTAGGCAAGAATACTGGAATGGGTTGCCATTCCTTCTCCAGGGAATCTTCCCAGCCCAGGAACTGAACCCGGGTCTCCTGCATTGGCAGAATTATTCTTTACCACTGAGCTACTAGGGAAGCTCAAGAAGAAAAGTTATAGAAAACGAAATTTCATCTTCAAACACATCAACTTAAAAAAAATCGATACACAAGAAAACCTTGGATTCTTATCAAATATATATATGTATCAGAAACAACGGGGAAAAAGCTTTGTCTTCAACAACTGCTAAGTCTATAGAAGAAAAAAAAAATATTAAAAAAACACATCTGTGCATCAACCACTTAGCTGTTGACAAACAGAGGTAATAGCCACGTGGAATTGAAAAACTAAGCAGCGAGCCCTTCTGAGAAATGAAATGCTAGGGTAATGACTCACAAGAGAAGCAATTTTTAAAGAGAAATCTTGGCAAACTTCAGGACTGGAAAATAACTTTTCTGAGATCTAGGAGAGCAATATTCAAGACTGATAGAAAAGGAAAATATATAGGTAACCTGCTAAGGTTATCTGTTCAACACATTTATTTCTAGACAATTTCAGACAGATGATTCTTTGGAATGCACTATCACATATGTAAATAGCTATTTACTCACACACACACAGCCATATACACACACGCTCTCTAATCCTTCCTGACTTGACTTTATTTTCATATGTATTATTCCTTGTTTTAAATTTGTGTTTATTGCTTAAATACACCTGCTATATCCATTATTATAAATTTCTTTATCATAAATTTTTATTTAATGCATTTCACCTCATTGAATTCTATTTTTCTGTATATGAACTCAAGGTATTTTTGTACATAAAATGTACACAAACACACTAAAAATATTTACATGCATATTCAGCCTTAAATAATTTATAATAATTGTTGTTTATACCTTCAATGCTTCTTTACATCCTGGCTTTTGTTCCCTGAAATTTACCCATTCTGTTAAAACCACCTGTAAATGATTGATGTTGAAGATCTTTGTTACAATGAGAATCATCAGAAGAACTGGGACAGCAACTTCCTTTTCTGGACAGTGGCATCTTGAGATTAAAGCAGCTTTTTAAGCAACTCTGCTGTGCTTTTTGACTCCCATTGAGTTTTCAAAGACTGAAAACTCACCTTGCCTCTAAATTTCAGTTCTGGTACCCAATTCATAGAATTAAAAACTTTTAAACAAGTGGCTAGAAGTCATAAGGATTCAAAAGACATTGGTTATCATAATTGTTATCATCCCCCTTCTCCTCCTCCTCTTCCTTGTTTTTCTCATAATTATCTGCAATCTTTTCATCACTGGCTGCTTTATCCTATTCATGTTCCCAAAGAGAGAGAAAAATAAAGTTCCTTCTTATAGATACCCTCCTTAATCATCTTAGCAAAGCATTACCTGTGTCTGGGGATTCCTTTCTATGGTTTACTATCTTCATAATACTTTTAATAATCTGAAAGTATTTTATTTTAAAAAAATGTACATGACTATTGTCTACTGACTAGAACTTAGGGTGTGTGAGAGCAAAGACTTTTTAAAATTCTGTCCACTATCCCAGTGCCTAGAAAACTGCCTAATTCTAACAGGGCTTCAGCAAATATTTGCTTAATGAGTGAATATTGACTCTTAAATATTTTTAATTCTGTGGTCCATGCTTTCTCTCATAACATTTTATAATTGCAAATTATAATTCTCCAGGCTAGCTAAGAACTATAGACGTGCAGTGGCATTATCAAAGAAAGAAGGAATAATTGTGACTGGTACATTTTAGGATGACATTTTGACTGAGTCTTGGAGAATGACCATACTTTTGACTTGAGGAAACCAGGCACATGAGGATGAGACAGTTTATTGTAAACGTCTCTCATGCAGACATCAGGCAGTGGGTAGAGGGGAAAAGAGCCAGGATTTCTGACATACCCCTACCCAAACATACACACATTCTAGATTTGAAGAAAATTGGTAATAACCAAGAATATGATAAAAAAACATCAAACAAGTACAAATCAATGACACATATTATAAAATACATCATGATTTAATTCATCCAGTCTTGTCATTCTGGCATGTTGGTTATATCAGCATTAATACAGATTTTATTTCCTTGGCTCACAAATTACTAATTCTATAGTTGCTTTGATAATCCAACA
>SJYQ01096451.1:689126-757538 GCA_006410935.1 Redunca redunca | reverse complement strand
CCATCACTTCATAGAAAATAGATGGAGAAAAAGTGGTGATGGTGGCAGATTTTGTTTTCTTGGGCTTCGAAAGCATTATGGATGGTTACTGTAGCCATGAAATTAAAAGATACTTACTCCTTGGAAGAAAAGCTATGACAAACCTAGAGAGCACATTAAAAAGTAGAGACATCACCCTGTCAACAAAGATCCACATAGTCAAAGCTATGTTTTTTCCAATAGTCATGTACGGATGTGAAAGTTGGTCCATTAAAAAAAAAAAAAAATGTAAGCACTGAAGAACTGATGCTTTCAAACTTTGGTGTTGGAGAAGACTCGAGAGTCCTTTGGACAGCAAGGAGATCAAAGCAGTCAACTCTAAAGGAATCAACACTGAATATTCATTGGAAGGACTGATGCTGAAGCTGGAGCTCCAGTATTTGGCCACCTGATGTGAAGAGCTGACTCACTGGAAAAGACTCTGATGGGAGTCTGGTGGGAGAGACTGAGGGCAGTAGGAGAAGGGGGCAATAGAAGGTGAGATGGTTGGATGGCATCATTGACTCAATGAACATGAGTTTGAGCCAACTACAGGAGATGGTGGAGGACAGGGAAGTCTAGCATATTGCTTTCCATGGGGTTGGAAACAGGCAGCTATAGCTTAGCTACTGATCAACATTGGCAGCATGGAATGAGACTATGCATGATCTCTACAATTCTATTAAGCTAGATGTTTATGGGTGAAGGGTTACATGGTCAGATAAAAATAATTGCTTAAGTATAGGCTTTATTTTTATTGAATTTGCCATTTAATGAGACTCTTAATTGGAAAAGATGTTATATGGGACACCAAGGTGTTCAGAATGGTATTCTGTATGTCCATAAGTGGTGGTGCTGATAGAGCATGGTAGGCATCAAGTCCCTATCCAGAATAGATTTTCAAATGAAATGAGTTTTAGTGAAGTGATATGTGTATGAACAAATGGGATTTTAGCATATGATATAAATCAGGATTTTTTTTTGTAATGTATATACATTATTCTCCAAAATCACTGCAGATGGTGACTGCAGCCATGAAATTAAGAGACACTTGCTCCTTGGGAGAAAAG
This sequence comes from Redunca redunca, assembly GCA_006410935.1. Classification (NCBI taxonomy): domain Eukaryota; kingdom Metazoa; phylum Chordata; class Mammalia; order Artiodactyla; family Bovidae; genus Redunca; species Redunca redunca. Next base: position 756,450 of record SJYQ01096451.1, on the reverse strand, counting down.
TTATGACCAACCTAGACAGAATATTAAAAAATAGAGATATTACTTTCCTGACAAAGGTCCATCTAGTCAAAGCTATGGTTTTTCTAGTAGTCATGTATGGATGTGAGAGATGGACTATAAAGAAAGCTGAGTGCCGAAGAATTGATGCTTTTGAACTGTGGTATTGGAGAAGACTCTTGAGGGTCCCTGGGAATGCAAGGAGATCCAACCAGTCCTTCCTAAGGGAAACCCGAACTGAATATTCATTGGAAGGACTGATGCTGAAGCTGAAGCTCCAATACTTTGGCCACCTGATGTGAAGAACTGACTCATTGAAAAAGCCCACAATGCTGGGAAATATTGAAGGCAGAAGGAGAAGGGGATGACAGAGGATGAGATGGTTGGATGGCATCACTTATTCAATGGACATGAGTTTGAGTAAACTCTTGGAATTGGTGATGGGCAGGGAAGCCTGGTGTGCTGCAGTCTATGGGGTCTCAAAGAGTTGGACACGACTGAGTGACTGAACTAAACACATTATTCTCCAACTCCAACTATTGAACAGTCTTTTTATTCAGCACTAATCTTGTATGGTACTCCTGACATATACTACATTTAATATGAGTAAGAATCTATTTCTCAAGCTCCAGTCTATCCCGTTCTGTCTTCCACTTGCATCAAACAATATATTTCCTTCATTGGAACTTTACAATGAGTATTGATATTGTAAGACCCCTCTCTCACTCACGTGGTTAATTTTTGTTTGAAATTTTTGATTGTATAGATGAATTTGGATTTAATTTACCTTGCAATAATAGATTTTACTTTACATTAGCATTCTTGTATATCTGTTTGGGTACAACCAGAAAAAGGAAGTCACTCAGTGAGTTGAATGTTGACGAAAATGAAAACTTAAAGTTTTTGTCAAAAGACGCCTAGAATAAATTTAATATCCAAATTATACACAGGGAGAAGACAGGATTTTTATGATAATAAAGGATTAGTATCAATGTTGTAGAATAATAACACTAGCAACCCAGTAGAAAAATATTCAAGAGATGCAAAGATGCAATTCACAGAGAGGGAACTCCTAGTTAGTAAATATTTGAAAACTAAAAGGGAGATGGCTATCCTTATTAGCCAATTGATATTCCAACCACACATCACTTAACATCTATTATAATGTAGGATGATATCTCTTTTTTTCTGGCTTGAACTTTATTATTGAAAATGCCAAGGTCACACTGTACATGTTTCATATAGTTGGGCTATTTAAAGTGTAGGAAGTGTAAGTATACTAGACCCTCAGCTTGGAGGAGTAAGTTATTTCATTGACAGAAGGTAGAGGAGAACAGTTAAGATTTTGCTTAAACCTCCAAAACTTTTATTTGTGAACCACATTGTCTGAGAACACGTTCCAAGTATCTGCAATTGGCTGAAGTTTTCCTCCATGGTCTGCTGAGTTCTGAGAAACATGAATCAATAGTCAATTGTTCACAGTAATCAAATTCCACCTGAAAATGTTGTAAAATACAGCTCAACATGAAATGCTTGTAGAATGGAGTCATTTTCAGGTTTAATCTTTTTATTACCTACCAAACTGCGAGCACACACACTTCCCTCTGAGCAGCAGAAGTCAGCATTTCCCTCGTCAACCAACTTCACTCACAACAACAAATAGAACGAAATGTCAGGCTCACTCAGTCCCTTGAGCACAGAGATGACTTTTCCTAAACCTCTGTGGTGGGTTTTTCTTTTTAATCAGGAAGAAAATGATCACTACAATGGAATGAACAAACACCAATTTGCTTTTTAAATAGACTGTGGGGTTCTGAGATCAAGAATTTCCTTCTGATCCAACCTAAGCTGATGAATGGTATGTCTAATGGGATGATACTTGATTCGGCATGCAACTAGGATTAAAAAGCATCTGTTGTTTGAGTTTCATAGGTTACCTAAAAATCAATTCTTTCTACGCGAGAGCCTGTAAAGAAGGAGAATTACTTCTAAATGCAAACCTACAGGGGGAAACAGACCATGCATATTGGCCACCTAAAAGTGAACCATAAGATTCTTCCTTTCAATTCCCTCATCTGGCAAAAGGAGAGAAACTCTGAGGATTCTTAAATCCCTGGACTCAGTGCAGCCCTGAATGTAATATCCCTTCCATTTCATCAAAGTTATAACAAAGGGTCTGCATGTTTGTCATCCTCTAGCCTTTGGAATGACAGTCCATGCTGCCACTTTAAGTCTCACTGCCTGACGAGTGCCTGCATAGAAGAAGTTGTCTAACAATGCAGTTGGCAGATTTGAGGTCATCATGGCTGACCACTCAATCTATGGCACCATCAGCATCTCTCTGTTTATTAAGTTCTTACCTTTAGCTCGCGTATATGTTGCTTCATTTTTAATTAAATAAAGCCTTCCATAGGCTTTGTTTCCTGTTCCTGAAGTCATTATATCTTCCTTTATTTTCATTTTCATCTATTAGGATAGCCTCTTCCTTGCTTGTTACCTAGCACATTGCCTCTCTTTTTAAAATTATTGTTATTTTGTTTTGTATTTTTTGCTTATTCATTCCCTACTCCATCCCAGGCTTAAGAGTCAGGTCCAATGTGATTTCATTATTCAGTAGTGCTTTTGCCTCAAGACTTTTAACGGCACCTTTTTTGCTCACCCTAGGCTGGAAAGGTCATTGCTTTGAGCTTCCTCATCACCCAATATTACCTCCACTGTTGCAAATGTGATGTAATTATTCATGCAGTTATCAACCCCACCTTCCCCCTTATACCATGAGCTCCTTAGAGGCAGGGAAAGGATCTGCTTTCTTCACTGTTGCACTGTCTGCAAAGTTCCTGGTATGTACATGTGTGTTCTTTGAATGTACCTGTTAATATACTTACTTGTACAGTGGAATAATCTGAGAGCTATAAGGCCTCCTTCATTTTTCTTGAAGTTCATCACAAAGCTGGGAATACTGTGCTAAAATCTTCTCTTGCTGTCCCTCATGGGATATACCCAACTGAGTTTCCCCATTGGGTGAGGTGAGTTAGGGAAGAGACCTTAGTTACAGAGTTAAGTATTTTGGACTCTGGATTTGGCATGGGTGTATCCCATTGATTTTTTTATCAGACTGTGTAGGTATTCTGAATGTTAGCGTCTTAGCAACATGCTGGCTCAGAAGTCAGAAAGACAATCTAAAGGAATCATTAAATCATATGAGTTAACAAGGGGAACATGAGGTTAACAGGCAATGAAGGTAGAAACTGGAAATGTAATCAGAGGATGAGAGATTGAAACTGATCAGTGGGAAAGATTTAGACACATGACTGAGGGGGCTAATTTGTTTTGTGTATTTTAGGGACTTCCCTGGTGGCTCAGACGGTAAAGAATCTGCCTGCAATACGTTGAGATGTGGGTTCGATCCCTGGGTGGGGAAGATCCCCTGGAGAAGGGAATGGCTTCCCACTTCAGAATTGTTGCCTGGAGAATTCCATGGACAGAGGAGCCTGGCGGGCTGCAGTCCATGGGGTCATGAACAGAAGGACACAGCAGGGAACATGAAGTCCTGTGGGTCACATGGAAGGGGTCTTTGAAGCTCTGGAGAGATCTGGTAACTACTTTTTCTCTCAACTCTTTAGTTTCAAGGCAGTTCCAATGAGAGATTTCATTAACCCCAGATCTTTGGCCTGTTTGTTTTTTAATTCTTTGTTTTGGTCTTTTTTTTTTTTTTTTCTTCAAGGGCTACTCACCACCTGGGAGAAGATAACAGAAATGCACAAAGAGATAAAATATGCATTCTGTAATACTTTGCCTCTTCTATCCCTCCTATCCCATAACTTATATTTTAGTTCACTCATGTTTTCATTATCCTAGGAATAAATTACTAGTGTTCCCAGGGGAGTCTTTGGCGTCTCATAGAGTTCTTCTTCAAAGACACTAAAGGCCAAGTAAACAACAATAACCTCAAGAGATAGGATGATGCCTCATGCCTCTGGCATAAAAAAATCTTGATAAAAAATTTTCTCCTCCTTCCCCGCTCCTTACCCATCTATCCCAAAACAAATCCCTTTAATGTCCAATCACTGAAACCAGTAGACTTTTCCAGATCCTCATCATGATTATTGCCTCTCTGAATTATCATTGAGTCAGCACAATGCCTGACATACAGTAGGGATTTAATAAGTAGAAAGACTCTCTCTTTCCTTTACCTTTACATGAAAACTAAATTAGATTTCTTCTTGCTTCTCCAAACATTTCTGTCTTTGTTGCTCCTTCAAACCTGCATATTTATTATGTCTTTAAAGTCCTGTCTTTACCAGTTATAAAACAGGGCAAAGTCTTGCTTGCCAATCCTATTAAAAAAAAAAAAATCCTGGATGAAAGAAAGTGAAAGTGTGAGTCACTCAGTCATATCTGACTCTTCGTGATCCCATGGACTGGGCCCCACTAGTCTCCTCTGTCCATGGAATTCTCTGGGCAAGAATACTGGAGTGGGTTGCCATTTCCTTCTCCAGTGGATCTTCCTGACCCAAGGATTGAATTTGGGTCTCCTACAATGCAGACAGATTCTTTACTGTGTTAGTCATCAGGAAAGCCCAAAAAATCCTGGACAAGAGCACTATATTTCTAAGCTTTCATTGAAATTAGTTTGGGGATTGACATATGACTAGATTCTGGCTTATAAGAGACTATGTGTGAAAGTTATGTAAGTTTCTTTCAGTCCTATCTACAAAATTCTGGCTTTCTCTTTCTCTCTTCTTTTTTCCCAAGAATGAGCATATAAAACAAGTGTTAAAAATGGTAACACATGGAAGGAGCCTAAATCCCTGAGTCTCTCCCTGGAAAACAGTCACCCAGAGGTAGAGTTCAAAAAAAGTTGGCTGTAACTTGTATAAGGAATACTTTGTTATTGTGTTAAGCTGTTGAAAACTAAGATCATGGCATGCAGTCTCATCACTTCATAGAAACTAGAAAGGGAAAAATCCAAGCTGAGGTTTATCTCTCTGGTTCCAAACTCCTATCCTTAATGTGATATTCATAAGCGGTGGTTATCACTGTGGAGCTTTTCCTTGGCTTTTTTCTACTTCTGCATGCTCGACATGCTGACTTTCTAGCGGTGAGTTCGAGTATCACATCAACAAGCTACCCGGACTCTTTGTTTGATGCCTGAAATAAATGCAATTTCCTTCCTCAAAGCCAGATGTCAGTAGATTGCTTTTCCTGTGCATGGCAAGAGGACCCAACTTGGTTCAGTGATAGAAGGATGAGCATGTGTACAGGGTAGAGGCTGCAGGGAAGCCAGAAGTAGGCTGTAGGAAGTAGAAAGAATGGAGAATAGAAAATGAAGTGGGAAGAAGAGTGAATAAATGAAGAATTGCTCTTCATTTTCCTTGTAATGACCTTTCCCCCACCACCACCTCCAACCTGCCTGCATACTTATCCACCATCCTTTCTCAAACATGGAACCACCGATCATGGGCCTCCTTAGAATGAATGGCCTGAAGTCTTTCCTCCTTCAGTGAACTTAGAGGATTTGCTGCATGGTTTCCTATCTCCTGGGTCTGGAGCACACCCCATCGTCAATTTTTTCAATTTTATTTATAGTTATGAATTGATTCATCTCTTTTCCCCACTAGACAGTAGAGTTCAGATTTCTAGTCAATCTTTAGTAACTACTGAATCTTGGTACATGAGTGGATAGCTTCTTGGGAAACACAAAAAGACACACAGACCTCTTAGAAAAGGATTCCCATTTTCTGGCCCCTGTTCTGCTCTTGTGTGTCTAGAGATCCCATTCCATCTCTCCAGTTTCAGCTTCTCATTCAGTGGAAGGAGAGGCTCGTATGTTCTCTGTGCTTTCTCTTCTAATCAAGCATCACATGCTTTTATGTAAATCCAAGAATGTTATTAAAATGCAAGATGTGGGCTCAGAGTCACGCATCCAAAGAGCATGTGTTCTCAAGCTTCCACTACAAGCTAGAGGTAGTGCTGGCAACAGCATCCATGTCTTCACACCCTCAGACTGAGCCACTTCCCTCTCCAGCACTCAGCCTCTCACTTGCCTGCTTGATTCAGAAACATTTTAAAATATCAGATTAAATTCGTGAAGTTTTAAGATAATTTTTCTAAACATTGAAATATAGCTCAAGCTCTAGAGCAGTACACTTATATCATAAACTAGCTTGTAATTTTCTCCTTTATTAATATTTGTTTGTATTTATTTGTTAAGTGCTCTTTAAATGTTAGGTGTGAAACTAGCAACAGGGAATACAGAAAAGAAAAACATAGATAAAGTCTTCATGTCCCTACTTTGAAGGAGCTTAGAGTAAGAGGGTTGTTGTTTTTCAGTTTCTAAGTAGTGTCTGACTCTTTGTGACCCCACGGACTACAGCATACCAGGCACCCCTGTCTTTCACTATCTTTTGGAATTCACTCAAATTCGTGTCCATTGAGTAGGTGATGCTATCTAACTCTCATCCTCTGCTGCCCCCTTCTCCTTTTGCTTTCAGTCTTTCCCAGCATTGGGATCTTTTCCAATGAGTCAGTTTTTCACATCACGTGGCCAAAGTATTGGAGTTTCAGCTTCAGCATCAGTCCTTCCAATGACTATTCAGGGTTTATTTCCTTTAGGATTAACTGGTTTGATCTCTTTGCAGTTCAAGGGACTCTCAAGAATCATCTCCAGCACCACAATTTGAAAGCATGAGTTCTTTAGTGCTCAGCCTTCTTTATGGTCCAACTCTCACACCCATACACAATTGCTGGAAAAAACCAAAGCTTTGACTAGACGGACCTTTGTCGGGTTGTGAAGCTTGCAAAAACAAGTGCCATTCATAACGACACTCTCTGAGGCAAGTATTATTCTAGAGGTTACAGGGGAGAAGTGGGAGCTGAAGCTAACATAGAAATAAAGCAAGTCTCTGTGAGAAGTCAGCTAGAATAAGTGAGAATGGGGATTGACTGCCATCAGGCTTTATGGCTAAAACTAAGAAGTTACCCAAATGAATAATTCTTGTTTAGAAGAATGCTCTAAAGAAATAAACTTTGCTCAACCTTTTTCCCCTTGAAAGTCCAGAATCAACTGAGCCATGCACGTAGGGAGGAAAATACCAACTTTAGTGTCGGTGAAGGAGGATTAGAGAATGCGGCTTTGATCTGCAATCCAAATCAGGCTTTTGACTCCTTTTCCCTAAGTTTCAACTTTGGGACCCACATGTTTTCATGTGGGTTGTATAAAAGTCATGATCTGCTCACCTCCATAAAACCGAGAGCCTGAAAATGGGTGCAGAAGTGAGCTGACTGAGTTGCCAAGGTCCTTAAACAGGTGTGCATCTCATGTGGCTAAAAAGCTGGAGAAAAGAAAGCTTCTTTTCTGCTGGCTCATGAAGCAAACAGAGATCCCTGAAGGCGCTACAGCAGACATTCTTGACTCTCCATCTCCATCGTGGAAGTAAGACAGATCCACACTTCTATAGAGAGGACAGTGAGAGAAAGAAGGAAGAATCTAACTACTTGCTACATGTGAGAGGGCCCACGCTTCTTCCAGCTGTATGGAAGGAATGCAGAAAGATGGAAGAAAGCTTCCCAAGCAGATATCACATGCTCTGAGGATCTTTAAATCTTTATTTAATATTTCAATAGTCAAAGCTTTCATTTATGAAACACAATATTCTGGCCTCAGGTCTAAGCTTTTTATGTAAATAACCTCATGAAACTTGTACAGCAACTTTATAAATTAGCTACTATTACTCTAGTCAATTCTAGTCCCAAAGAAAGGCAATGCCAAAGAATGCTTAAACCACTGCACAATTGCACTCATCTCACATGCTAGTAAAGTAATACTCAAAATTCACCAAGCCAGGCTTCAGCAATACATGAACCGTGAACTTCCAGATGTTCAAGATGGTTTTAGAAAAGGAAGAGGAACCAGAGATCAAATTGCCAACATCCACTGGATCATGGAAAAAGCAAGAGAGTTCCAGAAAAACATCTATTTCTGCTTTATTGACTATGCCAAAGCCTTTGACTGTGTGGATCACAATAAACTGTGGAAAATTCTGAAAGAGATGGGAATACCGGACCACCTGACCTGCCTCTTGATAAATCTGTATGCAGGTCAAGAAGCAACAGTTAGAACTAGACATGGAACAAACTGGTTTCAAATAGGAAAAGGAGTGCGTCAAGGCTGTATATTGTCACCCTGCTTATTGAACTTATATGCAGAGTACATCATGAGAAACGTTGGACTGGNACTGCAGCCATGATATTAAAAGATGCTTACTCCTTGGAAGGAAAGTTATGATCAACTTAGATAACATATTCAAAAGCAGAGACATTCCTTTGCCAACTAAGGTCCGTCTAGTCAAAGCGATGGTTTTTCCAGTAGTCAGGTATGGGTGTGAGAGTTGGACTGTGAAGAAGGCTGAGCAGTGAAGAATTGATGCTTTTGAATTGTGGTGTTGGAGAAGACTCTTGATAATCCCTTGGACTGCAAGGAGATCCAACCAGTCCATTCTGAAGGAGATCAATCCTGGAATTTCTTTGGAGGGAATGATGCTAAAGCTGAAACTCCAGTACTCTGGCCACCTCATGCAAAGAGTTGACTCATTGGAAAAGACTGCTGGGAGGGATTGGGGGCAGGAGGAGAGGGGGACAACAGAGGATGAGATGGCTGGATGAGATGGTCCACTCTCTTGATGGACGTGAGTCTGAGTGAACTCTGGGAGTTGGTGATGGACAGGGAGGCCTGACGTGCTATGATTCATGGAGTCGCAAAGAGTTGGACATGACTGAGTGACTGAACTGAACTGAACTCTGGTCAAAGCTATGGTTTTTCCAGTAGTCATATATGGATGTGAGAGTTGGACCATAAAGAAAGCTGAGTGCCAAATAATTGATGCTTTTGAACTGTGGTGTTGGAGAAGACTCTTGAGAGTCTCTTGGAATACAAGGAGATCCAACAAGTCCATCCTAAAGGAAATCAGTCCTGAATATTCATTGGAAGGACTGATACTGAAGCTGAAATGCCAATACTTTGGCCACCTGATTCAAAGAACTGACTCATTGGAAAAGACACTGATGCTGGGAAAGACTGAAGGTGGGGGAAGAAGGGAACGACAGGATGAGATGGTTGGATGGCATCACCGATTTGATGGACATGAGTTTGAGTAAACTCCAGGAGTTGGTGAAGGACAGGGAGGGCTGGTGTGCTGCAGTCCATGGGGTCATAAAGAGTCAGACACGACTTGAGTGACTGAACTGAAAACTGATACTCTATAATTTACAAGTGTGGTGATCAAGATTTAGAGAATTGGAATGATTTTGTTCATGGTCGTAGCTACCAGTGCATGAGGTTTGTCTGACTCCCCTTCCTTTCTCCTTGCCTGCTTAGCATTTTTATATTTACTCAGGACATTTTGCATCTTTGCTTTTTAATCTCTGACTCTGTGTTCATCCTTTGAACTTGAGAATGTACTTGTCTTTAAATGTTACTCACTGCAAGGAACATTCTCTTTTCTCTTTCAGTTCTTATTCTGGGCTTTTGATAATATATCATACCACTTAGCATATTATGCATGATTGCTAAGTTGCTTCAGTTGTGTTCAGCTCTTTGTGACCCCATGGGCTGTAGCCTTCCAGGCTCCTCTGTCCATGGGATTCTCCAAGAAAAATACTAGAGTGGGTTACCAATTTCCTCCTCCAGGGGATCTTCCCACCCCAGGAGTTGAACCCACATCTCTTATGTCTCCTGCACTGGCAGGTGGGTTCTTTACCAGTAGCACCCCCAACCCCACCCTGGAAAGCGCATCATATTATACATTATATCGTATCAAGTTATATATGCTGTAGACTGAATTATGTTGCCCCAGATTCACAAAGTTAACCCCTACCCCACAGCATAATAACGTTTGGAGATGGAGTCTCTGGGGAGGTAAATAGATTTAGAAATAGAAATAATAGATTTAGATAGATAATGAAATGGTACCCTCATGATGGGATTAGTGGTGTTGTAAGAAGAGACACCAGAGAGCTTGCTCTCTCTTCACCATGTGAGGATACAGCAAAGGCCAACATATGTAAACTGGAAAGAGAGCCTTTACTAGAACCCAAACATGCTGATGTCTTATCTTGGGCTTTCAGCCTCCAGAACTGTGGGAAAATAAGCTTCTGTTATTTAAGTCACTCAGTCTACATTTTGTTGTGGGAGATCATGAAGACTAAAAAAAAAAAATGTATCATATAATACCACATATGACATAATTACACGTGTTGTGCCACATAAAAATTATGTTATCTTTATTTTTTGTTACCTATTCCTCTTCTGTCCACCTACATTTTTATTTCTCCCCAGAAGCTTGCATATTACCTAGCACATAGTAGGCATATTGGAGAAGGCAATGGCAACCCACTCCAGTGTTCTTGCCTGGAGAATCCCAGGGACGGGGGAGCCTGGTGGGCTGCCGTCTATGGGGTCTCACAGAGTTGGACACGACTGAAGTGACTTAGCAGCAGCAGTAGGCATATAGTAATAATTGGTGGATACATAAAAAAAAAAAAATGAATCTAGTCCTGGCCTCTCTGAATAACCCAGCACTGTTAGTAAATGGATTCTCCAACTTGACTCCACTCTGCTTGATCAGTGTCTGTAGGGAGCCTTCCTTCAGGTCCAGTGCAGGGTTCAACCCTCTGGCTTCTCAATTCAACCAATGCATTTAGTCCATGAGTATTTCCTAAACTCAGTCCCAGGTCTGCAAATATTTCTCCCAAGGATCTTGGGCAAGTCATTTCCCTCCTTGAATTTCGGCTGCTGTGTCCAGATGGAGTGTAATTCGGGACCCCATAAAAATCACCGTCCAAGAGAAAATGAAAATTGCAAAGGGGAGGATGCATCAGGAAATCTTTCAAGTCAGTAATTCATCCTGGAATAAAGTGATGATTCTCCATGTCCAGAGCTGTGGGCCACGGGGGCAGAGAAGGCTGCTGCCTTTTCTCCAGCTGCTGAGCTCCAAGTCTGGGAAACTTGTCAAACCCGGAGCTATGGTTTGCAGTATCTTTCAAAGGCACTGCTCATATAGAGGTGCTGTGGATCGATTTGTGGTGCTAAAGTGCTTGCACCCTTTCCGGAGGGGGCTGTGTCCCTGAATATTTAACAAGGAAAGTAATAGTCTTAAACTGGAGGGTGGAATTGAGTTGGGTGATTTGGGGCAGCCGCAGCCTGGATTATAAAACTGAAAAGAGAAGATGGACAATTTTTATTGATTTGGGGCCTATTTTTTCTTACTTTATTTGCTGCTTTAAAATCTATGTACTTTGCTCCTAGCAGCTTCCTGTGTGGATAATAGAAAAACACTTTCTGTAAGTGGTTAACTTGACAGGTTTTCATTTGTGCCTGGGCTGCCAAGAGCCACTTATGACTCTTATCCTGCACGTTTACAATCCTCTGTATATCCTGGATTCATTTATTCATCCATCCATCCATTCATTCAACTTTGGCTGATCTTATCATGTGCATGAGAAAAAAAATACTCTTTGCCAAAAATAAATAAAAGTAAAAATGTTTCTACTCGGAAGAAGCTCCCATAAGGCAAGACACATTGACAATGCACTGTGTGATGTATTTGAATGTGGTGTGCTGAGCTTCTAGAAATAATAGACCCAACTCCACCTGGCTTGGCTGTCAAAGAAGCCATTTCTGTATATATGTCTCTGGATTGATCTCCACTCTATCCCAGCACTCAGTAGTCAAATAGGTTAATCACTGAATAAATCGGCGGTTCTGTTTTCCAAACTGAATCGGTTAGATTAGGTTTTCACAGGTTCCCAAGCATCCATACAAGGTAAAACTGCATGAGGAACTAAGAGAGACAGCAATTTAGTTCCAGCAACTGTACCAGTGTCACAGAGAACTGGACATCATTATTCAGAATGCAACTGACATTCTAATAGTTTAATAAACCTATACTTTAGTTCCCCTATTTCTGCTTCTTGTTACCTGTTGCTTCTCCCTAGTATGTCAGCATTTCCACCGCTCAAGACTTCTGTTTACTATCTTTCTTTAGATATTTCTCTACAACTTCCTATTTTTACCATTAAGATAAACAGATGATATAATTCCTAGTTTTAGGTTTATCAGTCTTCCCGGGGTTGTGGTGAGAAAATAATTGCTTCCTAGGCATCTTATTTTATTTTTTAAATTAATTTATTTATTTTAATTGGAGGATAATTAGTTTACAATATTGTAGTGATTTTTGCCATACATTGACATGAATCAGCCATGGGTGTACAAATGTATGACAACCCTGTTCACACCCAGAGTAAAGACATTTAGACAAGGACCTAAGCTTTGGATCCCTGCCCCAAGTTTCTGCTTTTGGATTCCTGGGTCAGCTTTTAAAGTTACCATCTAAGAGCTGAGCCTGTGAAAAGTGAGTGACCTCTGCCCAATCACTTTATAAGTAACAGGAACTTTCTACACTACTTTCTGTCTCCTGATTGCTTTCTCTTGAGTTAGGACTGACCTTCCTCTGGCTCACTGCACCCCACACTCCCAACTCTGGTATCTGTAACTAATAAATCTTGTGACTTTACTTCCTTCCCATGAGTGTGTTGAAGCTGTGTGCCTGCTACATGCTAAATTGCTTCGGTTGTGTCCAATTCTTTCGAGATGCTATGGACTAAGCTGACCAGGATCCTCTGTTCCTGGGATTCTCCAGGCAAGAATACTGGAGTAGTTTACCATGCTATCCTCCAAGGGATCTTTCCAACCCAGGGTTCGAACCCACATCTCTTACGTCTCCTGCATGGCATTGGCAGGCAATTTCCTAACCACTAGAGACACACACCTTTTATCAAAGTGGCCCAGGGTTTCATTTTCCCAAAGCTAGAGGAGCTAAAGGAGCTCCCTGCCAACCCCATGAGGGTGGTTGGTGCCTCTTCATTCAGCAGGTCTTAATCGGCATATCCTTAATTTAGCATGCCAGCTACAGGGCCAATGAACACCTGGGTTTAGGACTAATTTGAATAAGAGCCTTATTTCAGCTGTCTTCCATGAAATTCATCACAGTCACTCAGATGGTCTTGTTGAAACTGTTACAGAGAAACAAAGCCAACTTGAAGACTACAGTGGAGCAGATTGGCCAACGACGTGACCAGATCTGTCCTTGCTCAGTATGAGTTCATTGTCAGCACCCAGTCTCAGCCCCACTAAATCAAAAATCCTTCCTCCCGACTTCCCCTTATTCAGATTTTAGGTTAGAACTTCTAAGCAAACAAAAACATATTCTTGGTGCTGCTTATGTCAACAACTATTCTGGGTTCATTTTGGGGAAAATAGTATTCAGTAGAAATAAAAATCTTTAAAAAGAAATTGTGGCTGGATGGGATATTTATATACCTTTATTTTTTCAGGCTGAATATTAAACATTAGAGAAGCAACTCATTAGATAACTGTCAATAGGATATCTTGAGCTCTTTACCTTGGGACTTATGAAACCCAGATATGAAGGCTTTTGTTGAAATAGTAGGTACTTTGCTATGTGAGTAGTTAAAGATCAATCTGTAATCAATATATACCAATAGAAATGCAGTTTCTAGGTCATTGAAAGTGAAAGTGAAATTGCTAGTCTCAGTTGTGTACAACTCTTGGCGACTCCATGGACTTTAGCCTGTCAGGCTCCTCTGTCCAAGGAATTCTCCAGGCAAGAATACTGGAACAGGTGGCTATCCCTTTTCCAGGGGTTCTTCCCGACCCAGCGGTTGAACCTGGGTCTCCCATATTGCAGGCGGATTCTTTACCACCTGAGCCACCAGGGAAAAATCCATATGTAATCGATATGGGTTAGTCGCTCAGTTGTGTCTGACTCTTTGTGACCCCATGGACTGTAGCCTGCCAGGCTCCTCTGTCCATGGGATTCTCCTGGCAAAAATACTGGAGTGGGTTGCCATTCCCTTCTCCAGGATGTAATCAATATATGCCAATAGAAATGTAGTTTCTAGGTCAATAGAACAGCTAAAAATCCATTTACCAAGGGGTTTTCTTTGTGTTGTCGTGTTCTACTGCTCTCTTCTTGGGAGGAGGGGCAAAGGGTTCAATTTTTTTCTATGAGTTCTTTTTTTTTTAATTTTAATTTTTACTTTATTTTGCTTTACAATACTGTATTGGTTTTGCCATACATTGACATGAATCAGCCACAGATGTGCATGAGTTCCCCATCCTGAACCCCCCTCCCACCTCCCACCACATATCATCTCTCTGGATCATCCCCGTCTATGAGTTCTTATATTAAGGATACTTAATTCTTTCATTTTTTTGTGAGTGTGCTGAAGTCTCCATGTGTTCTATTATTGAAACGTTCTCTCTAACCATTCCTGTCCCAGCTGCCCCCATTACATATGAGCTCCTCGTTTTCCTTACTTTTCTGACAATGGTGCTTTTTTCTCATTGATCGCTACTCTGGCTCTCTGGTCTCTTCCTTGATCTTGTGAAGGCATGAGAATTTAAAGTCCATTTCAGAAAAGAGTCGTATCCTCATTGGAGTGCCTGTTGAAACAGGGATTTCATTTACCTTTGTAATACTATTAAATACTTAAGCTATAGTTACCCTGGAGTTTTGTCTACTGTAGACTCTGACTAGAGAGAATAAAGAAGAACCAGGGAGGGCTTTGCACCTAAGAAACTGTTCAAGTTTCAACATTCAAAAGAGTCAGTATAGAAGAGTTTGGTTGACCAACAATGAAGGCATTTCTCCTTCTTGTCTTGTCAATTGAGTCAGTGCCTAAATGCTCCAGACTTCCCACCTTCTAGTGAGGCAGTTTGATAGTGTTTCATGTGACACATGAACTGGGGGAGAACTGAACTCAATTTTCCACAACAATTGGGTTTTTAAGGAAATTAATTTTAGGGAAGATTATTTAAAATAACACATGTGTGCCTTATCTTTGCAACTTATGTGATCACGATTTTTTTAAGAGAAGCTGTTCCAAAGTCTTTATATGTTTATGACTCATAAGCCTTTGTGAAGTATGTACTAATATTCTTAATTAAAAATTAGGAAACTAAAGTTCAGAGAGGTTAGCTAATTTATCCAGTATAAAACCTGCTGGTAGTATGGGGGCCAGGATTTTCATTCAGCTCTGTTAAAAACACAGATGTTACATGCTTTTAGCTACAAAGTGGTACATTGCTGCATTTCTGGGCTAAAGGTGGTTAAAGACCTAAATTAAATTCTTAATTCAATAGTTGATTTAAGACTCTCAGTTTTATCCCATTCATTAGCAAACATCTTATTTTTTCCATATTCTGGTGCTTTTGCTGGAGAAAAGATTTATATCTTATAAATCACTGCTGCTGCTGCTGCTGCTGCTAAGTCGCTTCAGTTGTGTCCGACTCTGTGCGACCCCATAGACGGCAGCCCACCAGGCTCCCCCGTCCCTGGGATTCTCCAGGCAAGAACACTGCAGTGGGTTGCCATTTCCTTCTCCAATGCACGAAAGTGAAAAGTGAAAGGGAAGTTGCTCAGTTGTGTCCGACTCTTAGTGACTACTTCTTGTTTTGTCACCATTCGTCTTAAGCTCTTAAGGGGCAAAATGGTGGAAAATAAAAAAAGGAAAATAGGGAAAAAAGAGAAAGAGAAGATCAAGCCATTTTGAAGATAAATGGCATACCGAAGCCTTCCCAGGAAGCTGAACGGTAAAGAATCCGCCCGCCAGTGCAGCAGTCCCAGGTTGGATCTCTGGGGCAGGAAGATCCCCTGCAGAAGGAAACGGCAACTCATTCCAGTATTCTTGCCTGGAGAATTCCATGGACAGAGGAGCCTGTGGGCCACAGTCCATGATGTCGCAAAGAGTCAGACACAGCTGAGCACGCACACACACAGCATACCTAGAGGATAAAGTTAATCTTGAACTTAAGCCCCTGGATGCGTTTTTCACTTGTTTGTTGTACTTATTTGAGTTTGGTCTGACAGTCATTTGCACCATCAGACAGTTTTGAAATCTATGTTCATATACTGGCATTAATTATGAGTGCCCTACTTTTTGTCCCCAAAGTGAAAGTGTTAGTCAGTCAGTCATGTCCGACTCTTTTGACCCCATGAACTGCAGCCCACCAGGCTCCTCTCTCCATGAAATTCCCCAAGCAAGACTACTGGAGTGGGTTGCTATGTCCTTGTCCAGGGAACCTTCCTGACCCCAGGTCCTGAACCTGGGTCTCCTGCATCACAGGCAGATTCTTTACTGTGTGAGCCACCAGGGAAGCCCCACGTTTTGTTCTAAAGTAATGCTAAACAAATGAAAACAATATTAACTCAATAAACAGGGACCCCACCACAGAAGAATAGGAACTGATCAAAGAGGGAGAAGGTAAGAGGGACACTGAATCAGAGTGAGAGCGTACTGCAACTTACATGGCCAAGGGTGGATACAGACAGAAAGGAATGACGAATTCAGGACATGCTTATAATCCGCTGAAACACAGAAGTCTTACAATATAGATGAGAACATGGAATATATATATATATATATATATATAAGAACATTGTATATATTTACCTTATCTCAGAACCCTGACATTCTGCTTGGCTCAAAATAGCAATGATTTACTGAATCATTTTGACTGTATTAATATAAATCATATATGTTTTGGGGGCTCTGTGACTTTTATTTTCAAAAAAGATTGTTAATAAAGTCCTGAATAATTAAGAGTTGATTGCACCTACATTTCTCTGACACTCATCTTCTTTTTATCATATGTTTGCTTTTTGATTTCTGGAACAAAAGCTATTTCTGCTGTGCGTGTTGCCTAAAGAACTTCACTCTTTATACAATAAATGAAAGAAGTCCCAGAGATACCAGAAGAAAGAGGAAAAGGCATTTATTCCACGAACTAATCTGGAAACCTGTAACTTGCTTGATTTAAAAAGTAGATTTCAAAATGAGGCATTTTCCAGGACTAAAATTTTCGCAAGAACCTCTCAAGTAATATTACATTTTGATATGCATGATCTCATTTGATGAAATATGAAGAGCTGAAATTATGACCTACATTTTAAAGATGAAGAAACCAGTTCACCAAGAGGTAAAGCTGTTTGTACAAGTGAGAGATCAGGGTAGAAATCAAATGGAGTGCTGGGCTTTCTCTAGGGCTCAGGGTAGCCATTGCTTATCAAAGCTATTTCTCATTTCCCATTGAGGCGAGGTGGTTTCTCCATTAAACCTCAATTCAAGAAAAGGGCACAAAATTTCAGAAATTCCGACTGTCTTGTTACCTCCAGGAGACAGAGATATCTATTTGTGAAAAATAAAATGTAGGTCAAAGGGTCAATTTTAGCCTCCAGTTTGAGTTTAACATTTCTTAAAATATATATTTGATGTTGAGGATCTAGGCAAGGAAAAAGTATTCAAAGCTACTCTCTAAACTTTTGATACTATTTCTGTTCTGATTTTGAATTGTGTTTCCCTGTTGCTGTTCAGTCCGTAAGTCACGTCCGACCTTCGTGATCCCAGGGACAGGCCAGGCTCCTCTGTCTATGGACTTTCTGGGCCAGAATGCTGGAGTGCGTTGCCATTTCCTTCCACATTTCTTGTGTGTCCTGCATTGGCAGGCAGATTCTTTACCACTAAGCCACCTGGGAGGCCTATGTGTTTTCTTTAGCCACTTTTAAAATGTGTTGAACTAAAGTGTTACATTTTTAGAATGCTCTCTTATTTACTTATTCAACAAAAAATTATCTTGCACCAACTGAAGCCTGGATATAGTTTTTGATGATACATATAGAAAGAGAAATAAGATTTCTTGACTTAATGAAAATGTGTGAAAGTACTATTTAAAATAACTGGCATTTATTTAATACTACATGCCCTCTTCAGCTTTAATTATTCATTTGTATTAGCCCACTTAGGTCTTTATAGTTCTATGCAGTAGGTATTATAATTATCCTCATTTCATACACAAAAAAGTGGGGTGCAAAGAGGTTAAGTGACTTTCCAAAATTCACTGTCAATAAGTTAGAGAGTTGGGATCCAAACCAAGGCAGTTTGGTTCCTAAGCCTTTGTTTAACTGCTATAAAATATTGATTAGCACACTGCAAAAGTTTGAACATATTATTCCATATGAGTGACATTTGAGTACAACTAATTGTGGAAGCCTCAGTAACTAATATAGCAGAGATATTCTCAACATTCATTTTTTTCCTTCTCTTTAATAGCACAAAACAGATGCTTGCCAGTTACCAAACTGTTTCTCTCTCATTCTCTTCTTGTATATCTCACTCCCCTTTCCCAGAACTTATCTTCATTACTTCAATAAAAGGACAATTCTTCTATTACTTTCATAGCACGATTGCATGTTTGGGATCAAGATGTGGAGTTCTGATTATTTGCCAAAGGAGGTTGCTGTACTTATGGTGTGTGCTTAGGCCAAGGAACTTCCCAGGCGACGCTCGTGGTAAAGAAACTGCCTGACAGTGCAGGAGACATAAGAGACTAGAGTTCGATCCCTAGGTCAGGAAGCTCCTCTGGAGGAAGGCATGGCAACCCACTCCAGTGTTCTTGCCTGGAGAATCTTATGGACAGAGAGGAGACTGTCAGCCTACAGTCTATAGGGTTGCAAAGAGTCAGGCATGATTGGAGCAACTGAGCACACAGGCACACATGTTTAGTCCAAGGTACCAGAAGAGCAAATGTCAACTTCAAGCACTACTGTGCTCTGTGCTTTTTAGGATTTTCCATATTTCACAGAAATCTGCTCAGAGGAAGCAGCTCATTTAATTATTGGAGGATTTGCGTTAATGACATGACTGCCCAGCTGTCGAGAAAAAGTACAGTCTTCAGGGTTCCTTTTCAGTGCCCTTGGCCCAGCTCTAGAACTAAGCTCCTCAGTCCCAGAGTGCCGCATTGCACATGCACCATCACTCTCACCACTGCACCGTTGCTTGGCAACGGCAGTACTTGTTCCACTTGCAAGATGGGAAGGAGATGAATGGATAACCAGGAGAACCCCCAGCCTTGTAATTTCTCATCCCATTGTGGAAAAGCACAGAGTGAGTGTTCAGCTTTAATGCTGTCTCAAAATGGCAGCCTGAAGATAGTTTTTGTTACCAGAAAGGAACCATTAGAATCCACTACACTTAAAATAAAAGGTCCCTTTAGCTCTTAAAACCTTAGTGGTTCAAAAAGTGCTCTTTATTTATAAATCTTACTGTGTTGCTAACTAGGGAGATACTAGCAGTAAATGACCTGATAGTTGAGGTATAGGTAAACTGACACTGAGAAATCAATCAATCAGCCATGCAAACTGTATTGAGGACTTGTTAGGAACACTAATAGCCATCATTTAATGAGTACCTTCTCTGTGTGCACCTCCATGCTAAATGCTCTATACATCACCTTGTTTAATGCTTACAACACTCTTGTGAGATAGGATATATTATTCTTGCCTTAGTGATAAGGAAATTAAAGGTTGAATAAATTGTTTGTTGTCATGCAGAGTGTCAGAGTTGAACCTAGGGCTGTTTGACTCCAAATTCTCTTAACCTCTAAGATCATTTGTCTACTCTACTTGCTACTCTGCACGCCCAGTGCCAGTCTCTGAGATATTTCACAATGCCAGCCATATTTGTCATGCACCTACTCTATGGTAGGCTTCCCAGGGGGCACTAGTGGTAAAGAATCTGCCTGTCAATGCAGGAGATGCAAGAAACATGGGTTTGATCCCTTGGTAAGGAAGATCCCCTGAAGTAAGAAATGGCAACCCACTCCAATATTCTTGCCTGGAAAATTCCACGGGCAGAGATGCCTGGCAGGTTATATAGTCCATGGGACCACAGAGTCAGACACGACTGAACACAAACACACCTTATACTCTATGGTAGCCTGCAAGCAACAAAATGAAGTTGTCTGTTTAACCAATTAAAATTCTGTGCCTCTGCTTTAACTATTTCATACTGTTTTTAATGGTTGAAAGTCAAGGAGGTCTGGGATCAAATATTGACTCTACAACTTATAAGTTTATATAAACATTGCTGAATAAAGTTGTACTGTTTATAATTATCAGCTCATAATTATTTTATCCATCAAGAACTGTGAAGAATCTGAGATTTTTTTCATTTGCAAGATAATAAGTAAATCTGCTATACATAGATGCCAGTGGGAGATAAAAGACTTCTGGTTAGAGGTAAAGGCTTTCATTATTCACGGCGCAGTAACTCAGTGGTAAAGAATCCCCCTGCCAATGCAGGAGAGCTGGGTTCGATCCCTGGGTCAGGAAGACACCCTGGAGGAGGAAACGGCAACCCACTCCAGTGTTCTTATTCTTGCCTGGGAAATCTCATGGACAGGAACCTGGTGGACTACAGTCCATAGGGCCACAAAAGAGTCAGGCATGGCTGAGAGATTGAGCATGATATGATGAGGCATGGTAGGCAGTGTGAGATTCACGTTCACATTGGTTTACTGTGTCCTCAATGTCCATGAGATGATACAGAGAGGCCCACATAGATGCTATGTACAGAATAGGCCTGTATCACAGTGAAGGAACTCCAAGTTTTTTGGGGGGAAGAAAAAAAAAGAAAACTCTAGTCTTTTTCTTTTTTATTTGGGTATGGTTTTGGGCTTCCCAGGTGGCACTAAGTTCAGTAGCTCAGTTGTGTCCAACTTTTTGCAACCCCATGGACTGCAGCACGCCAGGGATTCCTGTCCATCACCAACTCCCAGATCTTGCTCAAACTCATGTCCACCGAGTCAGTGATGCCATCCAACCATCTCACCCTCTGTTTTATCATCCCCTTCTCCTCCTGCCTTCAATCTTTCCCAGCATCAGGGTCTTTTCCAATGAATCAGTTCCTCACATCAGGTGGCCAAAGTATTGGAGTTTCAGCATCAGTGTCAGTCCTTCCAATGAATAACCAGGACTTATTTCCTTTTAGGATTGACTGATTTGATTTCCTTGCAGTCCGACAGACTCTCAAGAGTCTTCTCCAACACTACAGTTCAAAAGCATCAATTCTTTGGCGCTCAGCTTTCTTTATAGTCCAACTCTCACATTCATACATGACTACTAAAAAAAAAAGCAGGTGATGCTAGTGGTGAAGAATGTGCCTACCAATGCACAAGACACAGGGGATGCAAGAGAAACGAGTGTGATCCCGGGGTCAGGAAGATTCCCCTGGAGGAGAACATGGCAACCTACTCCAGTATTCTTGCCTGGTGAATCCCATGGACAAAGGAGCTTGGGCTACAGTCCATGGGCTGCAAAGAGTCAGACATGACTGAGCAACTTGTATGTTATAGTTGCTTTACAATGCTGTGTTAGTTTCTACTTCAAGGGAGTGAATTAGTTAAGTGTATACATGTATCCTTTCCCTCTTGGACCTCCCTCATATGCACCCCATATCCCACCCCTCTAGGTTATCACAGTCCACCAAACCAAACTCCCTGCACTATAACAGGTTCCCACTAGCTGGCTATTTTATACATGGTAGTGTGTATATATGCCCATTCCAACCTCCCAGTTCAAGGGGACTGCTATAAAATGTACCCAACATTTGCCCCATGAAGAGACATTATCCTTCTGGCCAGGAAGCAAACCTCTCTGCTCTGGAGGAAGACACTGCCCTTATCTTCCAAGGATGCTGCTATATGAGCATTCTTAAAAAGCTAATCTAGGACAATGCCTACCCAAGGCATGCAGAAATGTGAGTGCTCCACAGAGAACTGTTTCCCAACAGTAGTATCAAATAATCAAAAGCATGTTATAAGATAACTGCTTGCAATAATATCTGCCAGAGTGAAGAAAATGGATGTGTTTCTTGAGTGAATGAATGAAAAGTGGAGTGATATTAAGATCCAAATAAATGAGAGTGGGAAACAGAAAAAGAGGAAAATATGCACTTGGGAATCAAAAGATCCTGATTTCATAGTTGCTTCCACAGTTTTTATCTGAGATTACAAAGCTCCTTTAAGTCTCATAGTTTTCATTGATATAATGAAAGTCATAACACAACCACTTCAGAGTTATGATTATACTTATATGTGAGACACTGTATACATATACACATATAGCTATATGTTAAACACATATGGCATACAGACACACACACACACCTATATGTATATAAAACCTGTCTCATAGAAGGAAAGCAATATACTCTTATGGACTCTTGCTTTAATGTAATAGAAATCAAACTGAGCAGACTTAAGATATGCAGAGTACATCATTAGAAACGCTGGGCTGGAAGAAGCACAAGCTGGACTCAAGATTGCGGGAGAAATATCAATAACCTCAGATATGCAGATGACACCACCCTTATGGCAGAAAGTGAAGAGGAACTAAAAAGCCTCTTGATGAAAGTGAAAGAGGAGAGTGAAAAAGTTGGCTTAAAGCTCAACATTCAGAAAACTAAGATCATGGCATCTGGTCCCATCACTTCATGGGAAATAGATGAGGAAACAGTGGAAACAGTGTCAGAATTTATTTTCTGGGCTCCAAAATCATGGCAGATGGTGATTGCAGCCATTAAATTAAAAGATGCTTTCTCCTTGGAAGGAAAGTTATGACCAACTTAGATAGCATATTCAAAAGCAGAGACATTACTTTGTCAAGAGAGGTCCATCTAGTCAAGGCTATGGTTTTTCCAGTGGTCATGTATGGATGTGAGAGTTGGACTGTGAAGAAAGCTGAGTGCTGAAGAATCGATGCTTTTGAACTGTGGTGTTGGAGGAGACTCTTGAGAGTGCCTTGGACTGCAAGGAGATCCAACCAGTCCATCCTAAAGGAGACCAGTCCTGGGTGTTCATTGGAAGGACTGATGCTAAACCTGAAACTCCAATACTTTGGCCACCTCATGCGAAGAGTTGACTTATTGGAAAAGACCCTGGTGCTGGGAGGGATTGAGGGCAGGAGGAGAAGGGGATGACAGAGGATGAGATGGCTGGATGGCATCACTGACTTGATGCACATGAGTCTGAGTGAATTCTGGGAGTTGGTGATGGACAGGGAGGCCTGGGGTGCTGCGATTCATGAGGTCATAAAGATTCAGACAGGACTGAGTGACTGAACTGAACTGAACTGGAGCAGAGAGGGAGGCGTATGGATATCTGGTGGAACTCAAGGGCTTCCCTGATGGCACCAATGGTAAAGCGTCTGCCTGCAATGTGGGAGACCCGGGTTTGATTCCTGGGTCAGGAAGTCCCCCGGGGAAGGAAATGACAATCCACTCCAGCATTCTTGCCTGGAAAATCCCAGGGATGGAGGAGCCTGATAGGCTACAGTCCATGGGGTCGCAAAGAGTCAGACAGGACTGAGTGACTTCACTTCACTTCAAGTGTGAAAATGCTTCCAGCTCTGAGGAAAGATGGCAAAGAGGGACTCAAAGAATATAGGAATCCTTTATTCTATTATTACCATTGTTTTTATTTGATTTTCAATATGTCTGAAAGAACACTGAAGAATTGATGCTTTTGAACTGTGGTGATGGAGAAGACTCTTGAGAGTATCTTAGACTGCAAAGATATCAAACCTGTCCATTCTAAAGAAAATCAGTCCTGAATATTCCTTGGAAGGACTTATGTTCTAATACTTGGGCCACCTGACATGAAGAATTGATTTATTAGAAAGACCCTGCTGCTGGGAAAGATTTAAGGCAGGAGGAGAAGGGGACGGCAGAGGATGCTTGGATGGCAGATGTTGGATGACATCATCAACTCGATGGACATGAGTTTGAGCAAGCTATTGGGAGGTGGGGATGGACAGGGAAGCCTGGGGTGCTGCAGTCCATGGGATCGCAAAGAGTGGGGCACGACTGAGTGACTGAACTGAACTGAACTGAATTGAATGTCTGCTGTTGCTAAGTCGCTTCAGCCGTGTCCGACTCTGTGCGACCCCATAGATGGCAGCCCACCAGGCTCCTCTGTCCCTGTTATTCTCCAGGCAAGAACACTGGAGTGGGTTGCCATTTCTTTCTTCAGTGCATGAAAGTGAAAAGTGAAAGTGAAGTCACTCAGTCGTGTCAACTCTGTGCAAGCCCATAGATGGTAGCCCACCAGGCTCCTCTATCCATGGGACTTTCCATGCAAGAGTACTGGAGTGGGGTGCCATCATCTTCTCTGGAACTGAATGTCTAGTTTCTTCTTTTTTCTATTTCACTAACTTGTCTTTATCTGCCTATGGAGAAAGATGTAGTTATCTCACCATGTAAGAGATTATATATTTGGGTTCAGCCAGATGGAAAGACATTTTGGTTCTGATTTGAGTTTTGGGAGAAAGAGATAGTTTTTGGTTCATTGGGTTAGATGTTCACCTTGGATCAATTTACTATGGTCTAAAGCAGGTGGAGGACATCATAGGTAGAAACCCTAGCTGCACAAGCCCACCTCTGTGGTAGAGGGGTGGGTGGTGGGCAACTGCTTGTGAAGAGGGGTAGGTGATAACTCCATTATACAGCTAGTACTTCTATTATTAAACCGTGCTTTGAGAAGAAATTCTATCACTTATTAACTAAAGAGTCTAGACTACTGCACTACAGAATTCACAAAGAAAGAAGAATTGGGATGTGTGTGGGGGCTGGAGAGTCATGCTTTCCAAAGAGAGAATGATCTGTGTGGTGTTATATCTGGGAGAGGAGTGGAAATGAACACACTTTAAAGAGTAGTTGCTTTTCATATGTTGAAACTAGTAAACAAAATAATTAAAAAATTGCACTTTTTAGAGGTGCTCTCTCACTGATGGTAGAACCCAGTGATGCTTCTGAGTCTGTGTGATGGGCAGGACATGAAGTGGGTGGTGTGGTTGGGAGGGAAGATTTAAGGCTCAGATGTTGCAGCCAGCTGTGGGACATGCTTCAGCTTGACCTACCAACATTTAGAAACCATTCAATGGCTTCATACAGCCAAGTTTTCAACATGATTTGGTAAATGGATGAAAGGGAAAGGGGCAAAGACAGAGATAAGTATGATGCCCAGTGTCAATCTTTGGTAATTGACGAATGCATATAATACACTCCCTGCAATGAGAAACCCAGAGGAGGTGGTTCAAGTGAATGCCATCCAATTAAAGATGACGTCCAGTGAAAGTTGGCAGGTTGAAACCTCAGAGATTTGTGAATACCCTAAAGAGAAGACCAGGACATACAGAGCATATAATGTGTAAGGAAGCAGAGGGGAAAAGGTCAACAAAGTAAAATCAGGACTGGAACTTAATATAGAACTATGAACACAGTTCCCTGGTAACTCAGATGGTAAAGCATCTGCCTGCAATACAGGAGACCTGGGTTCGATCCCTGGGTTGGGAAGATCCCCTGGAGAAGGAAATGGCAACCCACTCCAGTATTCTTGCCTGGAAAATTCCATGGACTGGTAAGCTACAGTCCATGGGGTCTCAAAGAGTCGGACATGACTGAGTGACTTGACTGACTGATGTGAACACAGTAGCCCTGTTATCCAGAGTGACGTAAATCAGAAAGAGAAAGACAAATATTGTTTATTAATGCATAGGTATGGGCTTCCTTGGTGCCTCAGATGGTAAAGAATCTGCTTGCAATACAGGAGACTTTGATTTGATCCTTGGGTTGGGAAGATCCCTTGGAGGAGGGAATGGCAACCCACTCTGGTATTATAGCCTGGAGAATCCCCAAGGACAGAGGAGCCTGGCAGGCTACAGTCCATGGGGTCTCAGAGTCAGACACGACTGAGCAGCTAAGCACAGTACAATGTATATATATGAAATCTAGAAAGATGGTACTGGCGGACCTATTTTTAGGGCAGCAGAGGAGATGCAGACATACAAAGAAACTTGTGGACACAGCGGGGGAAGGAGAGGGTGGGACGAATTGGAGAGTAGCATGGAAGCATACACATTCAGTCCAGTTCAGTTCAGTCGCTCAGTCATGTCCGACTCTATGTGACCCCATGAATCGCAGCACACCAGGCCTCCCTGTCCATCACCATCTCCCGGAGTTCACTCAGACTCATGTCCATCGAGTCAGTGATGCCATCCAGCCATCTCATCCTCTGGCGTCCCCTTCTCCTCCTGCCCCCAATCTCTCCCAGCATCAGAATCTTTTCCAATGAGTCAACTCTTCGAATAAGGTGTTTATGGTGAATAGTGTCGAATTCATGATCTCTGAAGAAGATTTAGCTTCAGGACCAGGGAACAAGCGTGATCACTCAAGAGCTTTTGCGTAGCAGAGTTTTATTATAGTATGAAAAGGGACAGGGAAAGCTTCTGACATAGATATCAGAAGGGGGATGGAGAATGCCCCCCTCGCTAGTCTAAGCAAGGGAATTATATACTTTTTAATTGGTTGTTACAATAAATCAAAAGAACATCTCAAGGTTGTAAACATCTTACTAGACCCACTCCCATAGTATACATTTTAAGACAACAGGATTAATCAGAAGGTTTTCAGGAAGGAGAAACACGTCCTCAAGCAGGATACATTATTGTTACTAAGAAATGTAGAAGAAAACGTTTGTCCTTTCCTCCTCCTTGAGAATTGCAGACCCCATCTCTTCCTTGAGAGGCCCCAGGCTCCTTTCTCCTCCTCAGGGACCCCGCACTTTCTATCAATCTGCCTAGGAATTGACTTTCTCATTACCATATGTAAAATAGATAGCCAGCGGAAATTTACTGTATGACTCAGGGAGCTCAAACCCCATGCTCTGTGATAACCTAGAAGGATGGGATGGGGTGGGAGGGACATGCGTATACCTATGGCTGATCCATGCTGATAAGTGGCAGAAACCAATGCGGTGTTATAAAGCAATCATCATCCAATTGAAAGTAAATAAATAAAATAACATCAACAACAATAAAGCCCAAATTTAAGAGTAGCTGGAATCTCATTTCTGTTGCTTAGTAACTTAATAATAACAGCTCTGAAATTTTAAATTCAGGGATAAAGTTGGAACCAGGGCAGTCAGCATAAGTAAACAAATGACTAGTACTAACTTTAGGGACTCCCCTTGGGGCCACTGACATGAGAAATCTGGATGTATTAGGATAAGTCCTTTTATATGTCTACTTATCATTTATGTGTCCACTTATCAGCGCCCTGATGGCCCATTTTATGTGGTTATATTGAATTCCTGGTATTTTCTGTCCTCGGTGGCCAGGACAGAAAATTCTAAGTTTCCCACACCGTCTTGCTTGCTTAGAGAAGCACCAGGACTGCAAATGTGCTTCCACAGTCCGTGGGTCGCTCTGAGTTTGTTATTGTGCCAAAGTAATGCAATAAACACAAGAAGGTAATGCGCCTTTTTGTTCAGGGGTTACAAGATACAGCAGACAGCAGTGTATACAACGCTGCTAGAGCACTGCTCCCGAAAGCAAAACAGGAGTTCAAAGAGAGGACTGAGAGTGGGCCAGCGGGAACCGCTACTGTGTGGTACCAGTTCAGTCCAGTTCAGTTCACTTCAGTCGCTCAGTCGTGTCTGACTCTTTGTGACCCCATGAATCGCAGCACGCCAGGCCTCCCTGTCCATCACCAACTCCCGGAGTTCACTCAGACTCATGTCCATCGAGTCAGTGATGCCATCCAGCCATCTCATCCTCTGGCGTCCCCTTCTCCTCTTGCCCCCAATCCCTCCCAGCATCAGAGTCTTTTCCAATGAGTCAACTCTTCGCATGAGGTGGTCAAACTACTGGAGTTTCAGCTTTAGCATCAGTCCTTCAAAAGAAATCCCAGGGCTGATCTCCTTTAGAATGCACTGGTTGGATCTCCTTGCAGTCCAAGAGACTCTCAAGAGTCTTCTCCAACACCACAGTTCAAAAGCATCATTTCTTCAGCGCTCAGCCTTCTTCACAGTCCAACTCTCACATCCATACATGACCACAGGGAAAACCATAGCCTTGACTAGACTGACCTTAGTTGGCAGAGTAATGTCTCTGCTTTTGAATATGCTATCTAGGTTGGTCATAACTTTTTTCCAAGGAGTAAGCGTCTTTTAATTTCATGGCTGCAATCACCATCTGCAGTGATTTTGGAGCCCCCCAAAATAAAGTCTGACACTGTTTCCACTGTTTCCCCATCTATTTCCCATGAAGTGATCGGACCAGATGCCACAATCTTCATTTTCTGAATGTTGAGCTTTAAGCCAACTTTTTTGCTCTCCTCTTTCACTTTCATCAAGAGGATTTTTAGCTCCTCTTTACTTTCTGCCATAAGGGTGGTGTCATCTGCATATCTGAGGTTATTGAGATTTCTCCTGGCAATCTTGATTCCAGCTTGTGTTTCTTCCAGTCCAGCATTTCTCATGATGTACTCTGCATAGAAGTTAAATAAGCAGGGTGACAATATACAGCCTTGATGTACTCCTTTTCCTATTTGGAACCAGTCTGTTGTTCCATGTCCAGTTCTAACTGTTGCTTCCTGACCTGCATACAGATTTCTCAAGGGGCAGGTCAGGTGGTCTGGTATTCCCATCTCTTTCAGAATTTTCCACAGTCAAAGGCTTTGGCATAGTCAATAAAGCAGAAGTAGATGTTTTTCTGGAACTCTCTTGCTTTTTCCATGATCCAGCGGATGTTGGTAATTTGATCTCTGGTTTCTCTGCCTTTTCTAAAACCAGCTTGAACATCAGGAAGTTCACGGTTCACATATTGCTGAAGCCTGGCTTGGAGAATTTTGAGCATTAACTTACTAGCATGTGAGATGAGTGCAATTGTGCGGTAGTTTGAGCATTCTTTGGCATTGCCTTTCTTTGGGATTGGAATGAAAACTGACCTTTTCCCTTTTCCAGTCCTGTGGCCACTGCTGAATTTTCCAAATTTGCTGGCATATTGAGTGAGCACTTTCACAGCATCATCTTTCAGGATTTGAAATAGCTCTACTGGAATGCCATCACTTCCACTAGCTTTGTTCATAGTGATGCTTTCTAAGGTCCACTTGACTTCACATTCCAAGATGTCTGGCTCTAGATTAGGGATCACACCATCGTGATTATCAGGATCGTGAAGATCTTTTTTGTACAGTTCTTCTGTGTATTCTTGCCACCTCTTCTTAATATCTTCTGCTTCTGTGAGGTCCATACCATTTCTGTCCTTTATCGAGCCCATCTTTCTATGAAATACTCCCTTGGTATCTCTAATTTTCTTGAAGAGATCTATAGTCTTTCCCATTCTGTTGTTTTCCTCTATTTCTTTGCATTGATTGCTGAAGAAGGCTTTCTTATCTCTTCTTGCTGTTCTTTGGAACTCTGCATTCAGATGCTTATATCTTTCTTTTTCTCCTTCTCTCTTCACCTCTCTTCTTTTCACAGCTATTTGTAAGGCATCCCCAGACAGCCATTTTGCTTTTTTGCATTTCTTTTCCATGGGGATGGTCTTGATCCCTGTCTCCTCTACAATGTCACGAACCTCATTCCATACTTCATCAGGCACTCTATCTTTCAGATCTAGTCCCTTAAATCTATTTCTCACTTCCACTGTATAATCATAAGGGATTTGATTGAGGTCATACCTGAATGGTTTAGCGGTTTTCCCTACTTTCTTCAATTTGAGTCTGAATTTGGTAATAAGGAGTTCATGATCTGAGCCACAACCAGCTCCTGGTCTTGTTTTTGTTGACTGTATAGAGCTTCTCCATCTTTGGCTGCAGAGAATATAATCAATCTGATTTCGGTGTTGACCATCTGGTGATGTCCATGTGTAGAGTCTTCTCTTGTGTTGTTGGAAGAGCGTGTTTACTATGACCAGTGCATTTTCTTGGCAAAACTCTATTACTCTTTGCCCTGCTTCATTCCGCATTCCAAGGCCAAATTTGCCTGTTACTCCAGGTGTTTCTTGACTTCCTACTTTTGCATTCCAGTCCCCTATAATGAAAAGGACATCTTTTTTGGGTATTAGTTCTAAAAGGTCTTGTAGGTCTTCATAGAACCATTCAACTTCAGCTTCTTCAGTGTTACTGGTTGGGGCATAGACTTGGATTACCGTGATACTGAATGGTTTGCCTTGGGTTCGAACAGAGATCATTCTGTCGGTTTTGAGATTGCATCCAAGTACTGCATTTCAGACTCTTTTGTTGACCATGATGGCTACTCCATTTCTTCTGAGGGATTCCTGCCTGCAGTAGTAGATATAATGGTCATCTGAGTTAAATTCACCCATTCCAGTCCATTTTAGTTCGCTGATTCCTAGAATGTCGATGTTCACTCTTGCCATCTCTTATTTGACCACTTCCAATTTGCCTTGATTCATGGACCTGACATTTCAGGTTCCTATGCAATATTGCTCTTTACAGCATCAGACCTTGCTTTTATCACCAGTCACATCCACAGCTGGATGTTGTTTTTGCTTTGGTTCCATCCCTTCATTCTTTCTAGAATTATTTCTCCACTGATCTCCAATAGCATATTGGGCACCTACCGACCTGGGGAGTTCCTCTTTCAGTATCCTATCATTTTGCCTTTTCATACTGTTCATGGGGTTCTCAATGCAAGAATACTGAAGTGGTTTGCCATTCCCTTCTCCAGTGGACCACGTTCTGTCAGACCTCTCCACCATGACCTGCCCGTCTTGGGTTACCCCACGGGATGGCTTAGTTTCACTGAGTTAGACAAGGCTGTGGTCCTAGTGTGATTAGATTGACTAGTTTTCTGTGAGTATGGTTTCTGTGTGTCAGCCCTCTGAGGCCCTCTTGCAACAGCTACCATCTTACTTGGATTTCTCTTACCTTGGGCGTGGGGTATTTCTTAATGGCTGCTCCAGCTAGGCGTGTGGTATAAAAGCACCATGTCTTCAGTTCCACAGCTCAGTGGACTCCTATAGAATTCAGGGACTATTAAAAGCTTCTGGAACACACACATTTCTGGGAAAATTCACATGAAGCTCAACTATCTCTAAGCTTGAAAAGCACATACAATATGAAATCACAGACCAACAAAAATATTTCTTCTAAAGGTAGCATTATTCTCATAAACATGCCTTGGGGTAAAGAATGAGACTGAGGTTGCATTCACAGCAAGGTCAAGGAACAGCCTTGCCATTTTTATATCTCTGGAATCCAGTGTTTACTCATTTTTCAGCAGTAAAAAAGAAAACGATAGCTGGCCTAACTCCATAGAGTTTATGCAGGTAAAAGAACAAAGCTTTGGAATACAGTTGCATTGTTACTTTGCAGTTGTACGATCCTGGGCAAATTATTCAAATATATTGTTCCTTATCATTACAATTGAGATGTTAACACATATCTTGTATTGATTCCTGTTAACTCTATAAAGATGTGTCAGGGACATTGTAGTAAGGGCTTAATAACTGTTAACTATAACCACCTTTCCATTGTAAATGAGGAAACAGAAATTTAGAGCATTTAAGAAATGCTGTAAAGTTTCAGGCATGCATGCATGCCTGACATGTCTGACTCTTTGTGAACTTATGGACTGTAGCCCACCAGGCTCCTCTGTCCATAGGATTCTCCAGGCAAGAATACTGGAGTGGGTTGTCATGCCATTCTCTAGGGGATCTTCCCGACCTAGGGATAGAACTTGCTTCTTTTATGTCTCTACCAGTTTCTCTACCATAGAGCCACCTGGGAAGCCCTTTAAGGAAGGTCTCACACATAGCTATAGAAATATTAGAACTTAATCTCAGATCCATTTGGAGGATTTTCCCCCAACGCCTTGCAAATAGTCTCTTTCTAGAATTCATTCAGGAGAGCACAGTTTTGCCCATGACGGAGTCTACTTGTCTCCAGTGGATAATGGGAATTTAGAAGTCTCCCCCTGTTAGTCCCTGTCTGTATTAGTCTCCTTGGGAATTTTATTTATCTGGCATTCATCAAGTATAGAAAAAATAGATGAAACTAATTAATAGCAGTTATAAATTCAGTTCAGAGGCATCAAGATAAGAATCATATATTTGTCAGCTAAAGGAAAAGCAGTTTGAACACTGGCTTCCATGCTTGGGCAATAGAATGGAAATTAATGATCACTGACTACATAGTTCATTTACCCCACAAAATCCCTAGGCAGTCATTTGGATCAAGTATATAGAAAATATTAAGCTGGCTTCTAATCTGACGGCAATGATTATTCATGACACACAAGAAAAGGGTAATTCTTGAAGTAAATTTCAAAGGATGCTGAAGAATGGGGGAAAAGGCACACATTCAAGTGAATTTTAGAATTCAAGATAAATCTTTGGTCAAAGGGAGAAAACCAGATTTTATTGTTTAATTAGCTTAAATTCTACATGGGTTATGTCTAAGCAAGTGTGGATGAGAGGGCATCAACATAGTTATAAACATCTAGTTTTTAAACATGGTTCTCTAAATTGTGTGACCTGGAGCAAATCACATTTGTTCTGTGTGTTTCAGTTTCATTTAGCATAATATAAAATAGTTGGACCCATTTGAGAGATTTCAAAGTTCTGTCTTAGAGATTTTCAAGATCATTCTTTCCCTGCTGGCTCAGTGGCAAAGAGTCTACCGGCAATGCAGGACACCCAGGTTCAATTCTTGGGTTGGGAGGATCTGGAGAAGGGAATGGGTCAGCTCAGTTTAGTTGCTCAGTCATGTCTGACTTTTGCGACCTCATGGACTGCAGCACACCAGGCTTCCTTGTCCATCACCAACTCCTGGAGCTTGCTCAAACTCATGCCAATCAAGTCAGTGATGCCCTACAACCATCTCATCCTCTGACATCCCCTTTTTCTCCCGCCTTCAATCTTTCTTAGCATCAGGGTCTTTTCCGATGACTCAGTTCTTCACATCAAGTGGCCAAAGTATTGCAGCTTCAGGTTCAGCATCAGCATCAGTCTTTCCAATGAATGTTCAGGACTGATTTCCTTTAGGATGATCTCCTTGCAGTCCAAGGAATTCTCAAGAGTCTTCTCCCACACCACAGTTCAAAAGCATCAGTTCTTTGGCACTCAGCTTTCTTTATAGTCCAACTCTCACATCCATACATGAATACTGGGAAAACCACAACTTTGACTAGACAGACCTTTTGTTGGCAAAGTACTGTTTCCGCTTTTTAATATACTGTCTAGGTTGGTACTCTTGCCTGGAAAATCCCATGGACGGAGGAGCCTGGTAGGCTGTAGTCCATGGGGTCGCTAAGAGTCGGACACGACTGAGCGACTTCTCTTTCACTTTTCACTTTCGTGCATTGGAGAAGGAAATGGCAACCCACTCCAGTGTTCTTGCCTGGAGAATCCCAGGGACAGGGGAGCCTGGTGGGCTGCCGTCTATGGGGTCGCACAGAGTCAGACATGACTGAAGCGACTTAGCAGCAGCAGCAGCAGGTTGGTCATAGCTTTCCTTCCAAGGAGCAAGCGTCTTTTAATTTCGTGGCTGCAGTCATCATCTGCAGTGATTTTGGAGCCCAAGAGAATAAAGTCTGTCACTGTTTCCATTGTTTCCCCATCTATTTGCCATGAGGTGATGGGACCAGATGCCATGATCTTCGTTTTTTGAATGCTGTTTTAAGCCAACTTTACCAAGTTACTAAGCAGATGGATTCTTTACCAGCTGAGCCACCAGGTAAGTCCAAGAATACTGGAGTGGGTAGCCTATCCCTTCTCCAGTGTATCTGCCTGACCCAGGAGCCAAACCTGGGTCTCCTGTGTTGCAGGCTGATTCTTTACCAGCTGGGCTACCAGGGAATCCCTCAGGGAATGGTTATCTACTCTACCATTCTTTCTTGCTTGGAGAATTCCATGGACAGAGGAGCCTGGCAGGCTACACTCCACTGGGTTGCAAAGAGTCAGATGCCAGTGAGTGACTAACACTTATTTGCAAGTAAATTACACAGACTAACACACAGTTAATTGCACATTTTAATCAATCAGGCATAAATAAAACTGTCAACTTGGACTTCTTGTCATAGCCAAATAACCCACGTTGTCAAATTGCTTTTTTAATCATTCTGGGCAAATGCAAAGGACCCCCATGTTCAGAATGCCCCAGAATCCAAGAAGATTTAAAATGTGTAAGTGGAAGAATCTTTTTGCAGGAAGGATCTTCTTCTTCTAGGTCACAGAGCTCTAGGACACATGGCCTCATAGTCTAAGTGCCCGATATTACATTTTTGATGGCCAAGACGTCTATTTCAAAAGACATCCTTCTTTTGAATAGACAAGCAGGCACAGTGCCAGCTGTACTAGCTAAACAACTAGATAAAGAATTGGGCTTTCATCACCCATGAAGCTCCCTCTTTCAGAAAGCCCTGAGTCACCTAAATAACTGACCACTTGGATGACCCCATTTCTCCCTTCCCATGCCTTAATCTTCACTGCTGCTGCTGCTGCTGCTAAGCCAACTATGTGCGACCCCACGGACAGCAGCCCATCAGGCTCCCCTGTCCATGGGATTCTCCAGGCAAGAATACTGTAGTGGGTTGCCATTTCCTTCTCCTAATCCTCACTCTTATGCTTTAAATCAGCCAGGAAAGAGTGAATTTGTGAAGCTCTTAGTTGTCCCAGCTTTGGACCCTAGTAAAGGAAGTGGTCCAGTTCCACCTTTCTCTCTGTCTCCCCACCTCACCAGCCTTGCTGTGGGGCCCTTGGGTTATGCCATTTGTCCTCCAGGACCTGTGTGTAATCTGTCTTGTTTCTGAAACTTCCAGGATGGTTTTTGATGAAGTGCATCCTGCAATCATAATAAGAACCACAAGGTCAGGTTCAACCACAAATTTGGTCTTCGTGGGGGAAATTAACTTTGGGAACTCCTACTAGCAAGATGGCCCTGGTGAATGCCTTATGCATTTCTAACCATAGTATCAATGTCAGGAGTGGGAGTAATACAACTGTCCTGTTAGCACCTCCTACCTTCCGTGTCACTTCTATCCCTTCACCCATTGTTCCATAATAATACTAGCTGCCTGTCAATTCTTCAGTGATCCTGCCTTTGCCGCCCCAACACTTCATCCACATGAGTGCTCCTTGCTTATAAGACTCTTCCTCCTGCTTTGGTATAAATACCTCCTTCTCAGAGAAGCCTTTGTGACCACGTTCTCCAAGCTGATTTTCTCTTGCTAATTTCTATCACTTAGTTCAGGTTGATTCCTTTTATTATCATTTTAGCAGCCGTTTCTATGGATTTATTTGTTGTCTGTCTTCTTCATTTGTGTCAAAAATCCTGAAAGATAGCATCCTGTTAGCTTTTCAGTCTGTTTAACCTTGGATGATACCAGGTATAGAGCTGACAAATATTTATTAAATGAACAAAGGCTTAAAAAAGTCTTCATAAAACATGAAAAGTAGTTTGGTTATCTTTTCTATGAGTTATATGAACTTGGAATCTGAGGAAACTGTGTAATTGGCCCTATGGTCCATTCCATCTCAAATAATCTAAGACAACTACCCTCAGCTTTTGTGTTATTGATGGTTTGGCTGAGATAATTCCCTGTTGCAGAAGTTGTCCTGTGTATTGTAAAATCTTTAACTGCATCTTTGACTTCTACCCACCAGATCAGCAGTGCCCAAACAGTTTGACATCAGGGACTGGTTTTGTGGAAGATAATTCAATTTTTCCATAGAATAGGGTAGGGGAATGGTTTCAGGATGATTCTCATAAGGACCGTGCGCAGGTCACAGTAGGGTTCGTGCTTTTATGAGAATATAATGTCGCTGCTGACCTGACGGGAATCGGAGCTTAGGCAGTAACGTAAACCACCGAAGTGGCTGTAAATACAGAGGAAGCTTCCACCACTGGCCTGCTACTCACCTCCTGCTGCGTGGGCTGATTCTTAACAGGCCACGGGCCGTGTGAGTCTGTGGCTCAGGGGTTGGTAACCCCTGTGCTAGATGGCAGTAGCAGACTTAGTTAAGTGTTCCCTGGGGAACAAAGCTGCTCCTGGTTGTTCTGATTTATGTAAGATGACAAATTAAACCAAGAACATTACAAGTTACACGGATTTTGAATATTGTGACTATTTCACTTCATCTATTTTATTAACAGATTTCATTAGAAAGCAACCTTTATGCTAATTGTTTTAGGAATGTTCCTAATCTTGCCATGTGGGTGACGGAGTTTATCATCGAAGAACTGAGATAGCAATAGCAGAAACTTCCTTTGCGTATGTAAAAAGAAGAGGACTTTATCAAATGTCTGTTAGGAACTTCCAGGTTAGTTAGAGAATCAGGGCGAAAAAAGTGGCTCAGATCCAGGAAGGCCAGGCCACAGGAACCCCAGCCAGAACTGATCAGAGCCCCATATAATATTTCAGTTGCCCAAAAACGCTGGATGTGCCAGTTTGCGTCCCTCTTGTGGTCGTCTTGGGTACTGCTACCCTGGTACATGGGAATTGGTGCTGCCCGACCCTGACACTCAGGCACCCCACTCCAGTACTCTTGCCTGGAAAAATCCCATGGACAGAGGAGCCTGGTAGGCTGCAGTCCATGGGGTCGCACAGAGTCGGACGCGACTGAGCGATTTCTCTTTCACTTTTCACTTTCATGCATTGGAGAAGGAAATGGCAACCCACACCAGTGTTCTTCCCTGGAGGATCCCAGGGACGGGGGAGCCTGGTGGGCTGGGGTCTATGGGGTCGCACAGAGTCGGACACGACTGAATCGACTTAGCAGCAGCAGCCCCTGCCACTGTCCCCAGAAGGCATTCTCTGAGGCCCCTGGTTCTTTGTGTCTCTTCTCCCCACTGTGTGCATCTGATTAGCCGACATAGTCCAAACCTGACATGCAAGAGAGGCTAGAAAAATGTAATCTGGCCTTTAGGCTTCTCAGGTGGGAAACAGGTTCTGCCTTCAACCAGGACCATATGGTCGTATGGTCAGCAATTCGTGAAGCAAAGAAAGGGTTTATGTTCCAGACAGCCCCAAAGCAGCTAATATATACTAATCAAAATATAAAATATGGTAATGATCAAAAATATTCACAATGATAGAGAGCCAATTACAGATCCCTCTCATCTGTTGAAGAACTAAACATCGATGAGATGTGGCATGTTTATCCCTTTCCTCCACAGGCATTTGGAAATCTTTTCATCTGGAGGGGTGTGTGTGTAGGTGTGTGCGTGCGTGCGTGCACATGCGCGCAAGCTCGGTCCTGTCCAATTCTTTGTGATCCCATGGACTCTGCTGCTGCTGCTGCTAAGTTGCTTCACTCGTGTCCGACTCTGTGCGACCCCATAGACCGCAGCCCACCAGGCTCCCCCATCCCCAGGATTCTCCAGGAAAGAACACTGGAGTGGGTTGCCATTTCCTTCTCCAATGCATGAAAGGGAAAAGTGAAGGGGAAGTCGCTCAGTCGCGTCTGACTCTGTGCGACCCCATGGACTGCAGCCTGGACTCTAGTGCTCCACAAACAACCTCACTATTATTTCACTGCATTTCCCTTCCTGGTCTATGTCTGGGGCAGGCACTATCAGAGACAGTCAGGATATTCTGGGAATACCCAGCAAAGTCCTAAATGTGTGCTCTACTCCAGGTTGCTCACTCGCTTCAATTGTGTTTGTCTCTTTGTGACCCTTTGGACTGCAACCCGCCAGGCTCCTCTGTCCATGGGATCCTCAGGCTAGAATACTGAAGTGGGTTGCCATGCCCTCCTCCGGGGGATCTTCCCTTCCTGGGGATCTAACCCAGGTCTGTTTTTAAGTCTCCTTCAGCGACCGGCAAGTTCTTTACCACTAGCGAAGAAGCTAGCAAAGAAGCACACAATTGGGAAGCCAAATTTGTGCTACAAGTCCCATTTCCTTGACGCTATTCTCCAAGGGGCATGGGAATGACTCCCAAAGGTGGGCAGGCACGTGACATTGCAGCCAGCAAAGTTCAGCAGTGTGTGCTGGGTTTCCCGTTTGACCTCCTTGCATTTCAGTGTGTGAGCTCATCCTTTGTGGGCCAGGCTGCATGGCAAACTGCCAGAGCCTTCATGGATAATTCAAGCTCCAGTAGTTTCTCAGCTCAGACGGAACAGAACGGCTTTGCTAGAGTGGGAAACAGATTATAAACCTCAAGCTCATTTATTCTACAAATGTTTGCCATACTTAGAGAAGGCAGTTTTCTATAATTTTCTTCATTTCCTTCTTCAGTCGAATTGGCTCTCTTTGAACATTTCCTAGTATAATAAAAGAGCCCCAGTGAATGTTAGAGCTGGACAGAATAAGAGAAATGTGTTTTGTCTGTATGAACACAATGGGGACCTTCTGTGCTGCGTTCTACATTTATCACATGCTAACTGATGGCTCAGCGGGTAAAGAATCTGCCTGCAGTGCAGGAGAGACAGGAGACGTGGGTTCAGTCCCTGGGTTGGGAAGATGCCCTGGAGGAGGAAATGGCTACCCACTTCAGTATTCTTGCCTGAAAAATCCCATGGACAGAAGAGCCTGGAGGCCTACAGTCCAAAATGTCTCAAAGAGTTAAATGCAACTAAGCACACAGCCACAGTTTATTCAGCATTAGCTATTAATAGATTATGTTGTTCAATTGCTAAGTTGTATTGGACTCTGTGTGACCTCATGGGCTGCAGCACACCAGATGTCCATGCTGGGGTCCCAAATTAACCCCCAGATCGCAATGATTTGATCCCATAAAATAATTATTTTTCACTAGAAAGGTATGTCCAACATGTTTTGCAAGGAATTCTGCTTCATGAAGTTCAAAGTCACAGACTTAGGGCATCCTCTAAGCCAAGAGGAGTGGTGCCTCCTCCAGAGTAGACAGGGATAGAAAACTTCTGGAAGAGCTGAGATCTGAGATAAGATACAAGGACAAGAAGGGGTTTGCTAGAATTTGCTTGGCTTTCCTTAAACAGTACCGAAGCAAGGTGTGTGCAGAACACCAGTGCTGCTAATCATAAGTTACAGATACAAAGGAGCAAGAGATTAGACTAAGAAAGTCCAAGTCATCTTCAAGTGCTTAGATCTGACCTTAACATTATATATATTAACCCCCTTTGAAAGGTTTTAAACCAAAGTGTGAAATGGTCAGGTTGTTTCTTCTAAAAATGTCAGCTTGGTTGCAGCATTCAGTTCAGTTCAGTTCAGGTCAGTCACTCAGTTGTGTCCAACTCTTTGTGACCCCAAGGACTGCAGCACGCCAGACTTCCCTGTCCATCACCAACTCCCGGCGCTTGCTCAAACTCATGTCCATTGAGTTGGTGATGCCATCCAACCATCTCATCCTCTGTCTTCCCCTCTCCTTCTGCCTTCAATCTTTCCCAGCATCACGGTCTTTTCCAGTGAGCCAGTTCTTCATGTCAGGTGTCCAAAGTATTGGAGTTTCAGTTTCCAATGAACATTCAGGATTGATTTCCTTTAGGATGTACTGGTTGGATCTCCTTGCAGTCCAAGGGACTCTCAAGAGTTTTCTCCAATACCATAGTTCTAAAGCATCAGTTCTTTGGTGCTCAGCTTTCTTTATGGTCCAACTCTCATATCCATACATGACTACTGGAAAAACCATAGCTTTGACTATACGGACCTTTGTTGATGAAGCAATGCCTCTGGATTTTAATATGCTGTCTAGGTTGGCCATAGCTCTTCTTCAAAGGAGCAAGCATATTTTAATTTCATGGCCTCACTCACCATATGAAGTGATTTAGAGCCCAAGAAAATAAAGTCTGCCACGGTTTCCATTGTTTTCCCATCTATTTGCCATGAAGTGAAGGGACTGGATGCCATGAGCTTCATTTTTTGAATGTTGAGTAGCATAGATCATAGATTTAGCTGGAAGGATCTGGTAGCAAGGAGATTGACAGGAGGCTTTTAGTAATTCAGATTGGAGAAATGAGTAGGAAAACTGGCAAGGATAGAGAGGAGAGAGACTAGATAAGAAATACTTGCAAGTACACGAGCAGGTGATAGGGATCAATAGGCTAGACTCCAGAGGGAAAGGGAGAAGATAAGACTCCTTGGATTTTAGTTCCATAACTGTATGGATAATAGCCCTTAGATGCAGAGTGAGAAAGGATGAGCAGCCCTGGGGAGTAATGAATGCTGACTTGGACCAGTCAAGTTTGAGATGTCAATAAGACATTTTGATGATAATATTGAACAGGCAGTTCGACTCAAAATTTTTAACTCAAGGACAAAGTCTAGGATTAATTTATGTTTTGGAAAGCCTTAGCATACAGGTGGCAGTAGAAATAATACAAGTGGAAAAAAACCCCACCTTTTTAGCAAAAGAATACTGAAGGGATCAGCAGCTCAAGGATAAAACTTAAGGGGTACATAGTGGAATATGCAGTGGAAAATTAAGTGTAGTGAGAAGGATTCCATCATTGAAGTAGGAAAACAACCAACAGTTTGATGGGTCAAGGACATAAGGGATTAGCTTGTTTAAGAACACAGGTCACCCAATGGTGTAAGTGGAATAATCCTAGAAAGAAATGTATTCGTTAGATTTAATAATGATGAAGTAATTGATTATTTTAGTTTGCAATCAGTTGCAGTGGATTAAATCACCAAATATTTATAAAGCAACAACCATATATCATCACTCCCCCTCAAGAGTAGCATGACCAGCTAGGAAAGAGAGTGGAAGCTTTGTCTGGTGGGAGTGATATTATTAACAAAATAAGAATTGATAAGGGTGGGGAAGAGGGTGTTTAAGTAGAACAAGAGTTTGGGGAAAGTATAAAAGTGAGTAGCTATTTAAAAGCAAAGGGGCTATTTGTTTTTTAAAATAAACAAAGAGCTTTTAGATACACATAGGCTGAGCACATTTGACGACCTCTGATTCAGAGACAAGGCAAAGTGGTCATCGTACTTGGTCCAGCACCAAAGTGACACATGAAGGTACCTCTTATAGCTGAGCAGTTCAGTCACAGAGCATGAGATTAAATTCTGGTGAGTGTAAGGTGGACAGAAGTACTAGAAAATACTTCCAGGATTGACCCTTAAATGTTCTATATGACTCTCTGGTCCTTGGCAAGCACAAATTCCAGAGGTTGTATCTCAGAGTCACCATCTAGAAAGGAGCCACCAGGGAAAGCTACAATTATTCAGTTTAGTTGTGATGTGAAGAAGAAATCAATTATTTTTTACTTAAATCACATAAATATCTTGGTGTATTTGTTATTGTCATATTATCTTGGTTATCCTGACTAGAGTGAAAAGGCTGGCTTGAAACTCAACATTTAAAAAGACTAACATCATGCCATCCAGTCCCATCACTTCACAGCAAATAGAAGAGGAAAAAGTGGAAGCAGTGACAGATTTTCTTTTCTTGGGCTCCAAAATCACTGTGGGTGATGACTGCATCCATGAAGTTAAAACAAACAAAAAGCAAAAAACACTTGATCCTTGGAAGGAAAGCTATGACAAACGTAGACAGTGTATTAAAAAGCAGAGCAAAGTCCGTATAGTCAAAGCTACGGTTTTTCCATTAGTCATGTACCACTGTGAGAGTTGATCCATAAAGAAGACTCAGCAGTGCTGAAGAATTGATGCTTTTGAGTTGTGGTATTGGAGAAGACTTCGGAGAGTCCCTAGGACTGCAAGGAGATCAAATCAGTCAACCTTAAAGGAAATTAACCTTGAATATTCATTGGAAGGACTGATGCTAAATCTGAAGCTCCAGTGCTTTAACTACCTGATGGAAAGAACCAACTCACTGGATGAGATCCTGATGCTGTGAAAGATTGAGGGCAGGAGGAGAAAGGGGAAACAGAGGATATGGTTGGATAGCATCGCTGACTCAGGGGACATGCATTTGAGCAAAATCCGGGAGTTAGTGGAAGACAAAGGAACCTCGTATGCTGCAGTTCACGGGGTTGCAAAGAGATGGATATGGCTTAGTGGCTGAGCAACAAGGATGACAACATCCTAACTAATGTAACCACTGTTAAGATCTTGCATTAATTTATCTGTAAGATCATAATCCAACAATTACTATTGCTATATGATTATTACTATTTGCTGTTTAGTTGATTCTGCTGTCTTTCCATCAGGAATGTGTTTAACAAGGCACTGTTGTGCTTATTACTTGAGTGTCCTGACACTTAGAAGACACTGGATAAAGGTCTGAAGCATAGAATTTAGGCAAAGATAGTGCTTCTTAAAAGCACAGTTTGTCCCATTCATAAGATCTAACACTCAACTCCTCGGCCCCATTTCCCAACCTATCTCTTTGCTTTCAAGATCAAATATCTCCTTTCTATGTGTTCCCCAGAACATAGGTATCCTCAGAGTGGTAGGTATTGATTGACAAAGACAAAAGGAAAAAATACTTCTATTTCTTGCAATAAATAACTATACCTTCCAATTATCTCTGACAGAATAGAGCACATATTATGAGGCCTTTCAGAATCCTAGAGTCTAAGATTATAGAACTTAAGGTCCATCGACTTTAGCCCTTATTTCTTTACATATCAGGATTTTCCTAACCCCATTGTTCTCTTTCTTGAATGAAACCCCCAAGACTCTCTACTCTCTCTCCCACCATGGGAGTTTTCCCATTATTCTCAGTATATATAAAGCACATTGCCAGGCTTAAGAGTGCAGGTTTGCTGTTGGATGAATGATTGCTTGAAACCCATTTCTGATCAATTTTCCTTTGTGATTTAAGGAAATTTCTAAAAATAAGTGCTCATAATCTTTGTGTAATCTCTTTGAGCCTCATTTCCTCATCTGTAGAACAAGAGTATTCCTGTTCTCATCCCCTGTGGGAGTGAAAATTATGTTAAGCAATATATGCAACATATTCTGTACATATTTTGGGATAGTCTGAAAGGTTAGTTATAATGAGCAAAAAGTTACTTATCATCTATGAGTACCCATATGTACTGGGTGTTTCTCATTTTTAAAGATTATGTCTAATCTTTAAAAGAATGTTATCAAATAGAACTTTAAGTGAAGTCGGTAGCTCAGTCGTGTCCGACTGTCTGTGACCCTATGGACTGTAGCCCACCAGGCTCCTCCATCAGTGGAATTTTCTAGCCAAGAGTACTGGAGTGGGTTGCCATTTCCTTCTCCAGGGGATCTTCTTGACCGAGGGATCGAACCTGGTCTCCCGCATTGTGGGCACACACTTTACCGTCTGAGCCACCAGGGAATCCAATTATCCCTTTAAAAAAATTATTAATAAGTATTTTTGGCCCCGCTAGGTCTTTGTGTGTGGGCTTTTCTCTAGTTGCAGCGGGCGAGCGCCACTCTGCAGGTGTGGTGCATGGGCTCACTGCAGCGGCTTCTCTTGGTGCAGAGCCTGGGCTCTAGGGAACGTGGGCTCAGTAGTTGAAACTCCTGGGTTCCAGGACACAGGCTCAATAGTTGTAGTGCACGGGCTTAGTTGTTCCATGGCATGTGGGATCTTCCCCAGCTAGGGATCGAACCCATGTCTCTTGCATTGGCAGGTGTATTCTTTACTGCTGAGTCACCAGGGATACCCCCAAATAGAATTTTTTGTGAGGATGGAAATGTTCTATATCTGTGCAGTCCAACAGGAGAGCCACCAGCACGTGTGGGTACTGACCACTTCACATGTGGCTAGCTCAACTGAGGGATTGATTTTTAATGTCATTTAATTTTAAATAGCAAGTTTTAATAGCCACCCAACCTTAGAACCACCACCAAAACAAGTTCCATCTTCCTTTTATAAAATATATTGGGGTCTTTCAGCCAGCAGAGCAATGAGCCGGGATGCAAACCTGTGCGTTCCTTGGCCATCCTCCCCTCCTCTCTTCTTCTTGTCGCTTCTGAGAACTTATCATTTATGTGTATGTCAGTTCCTTGTGAACTGTTCCATGTGCAGTACGTTTGCATTTATTAATTTTCTTTTAAACATTTTATTGGAATATAGTTGCTTTACAGTGTTGTGTTAGTTTCTGCTGTAAAGTGAATCATCCATGCTGCTGCTGCTAAGTCACTTCAGTCGTGTCTG
Organism: Redunca redunca; assembly: GCA_006410935.1. Classification (NCBI taxonomy): domain Eukaryota; kingdom Metazoa; phylum Chordata; class Mammalia; order Artiodactyla; family Bovidae; genus Redunca; species Redunca redunca. The sequence continues at coordinate 712,706 of SJYQ01096451.1, read as the reverse complement.
ACTCTGTGCGACCCCATGGACTGCAGCCTACCAGGCTCCTCCGTCCATGGGATTTTCCAGGCCAGTCATTCATATGTATATGTATATTCCTTTTTTGGATTTTCTTCCTATTTAAGTCACCGCAGAGCACTGAGTTGAGTTCCCTGTGCTATACAGCATGTTCCCATTAATTACCTATTTTATGCATATTAATGGTATCAATAGTGTGTATATGTAAATCCTAATCCACCCATGCATCCCACACAACCCCTCCCCCTCCCCAGTGTCCATACTTTTGTTCACTTTGTCTGTGAAAGTGAAAGTGTTAATTGCTCAGTCATGTCCTATGCTTTTATTCTACATCTGTGTCTCAATCTCTGCTCTGCAAATAGCTTCATCTGCACCATTTTTCTAGATTCCACAAATACCTGTTAGTATGCTATATTTGTTTTACTTTTGCTGACTTACCTCATTCTGTGTGGACATCCATATCTAGGTCTCTAGGTCCATCCACATCTTTGCAAATGGCAGAGTCTGGCTCCTTTTTCTGATTGAGTAATATTCTGTTACGTATATGCCAGATTTTCTTTATCCACTGATGGACATTTAGGTTGGTTCCATGTCCTGGATATTGTATAGTGCTGCAATGATCATTGGGCATGTATCTTTTGGGATTATGGCTTTTTCTGGGTATTTGTGTAGAAGTGGAGTTGATGGGTCATCTGACTGAGTTGCTGGGTCTGATGGTTGAGCCAGATTTGTTTTAAATAGGCTTTCTTGAGTCTATAAGCATGAAATACAAAGCCTGTCAAGTAGCTTCACTTGATTTCTTTCTCTCCAACTTGAGACTATTTTCTTTATTTTCCCATAGGTGATCTTCCAACATCTTCTTAAATACTACCAGTGTTTGGTGGCTTATGACCTCACAATGTCACCTATGGTCTTTTTGTAAAATGCTTCCTTATTCCACATTAAACTGCAACGTGATCCCATGTGCCCTGAGATAAATGGGTGCAGTCATATGAAGCAGCCAAAGCAGTGTCTCCTTACATCATCAAAGTCAGTGTCCAGTGATCAGACTCCTGTTTCCGTCAGTCCTATACTGTGCAGGTTGGAAGGATCCAGTAGAGAAGAGTAATGCATGGGGAAGCTATTGGACGCTGCAGGCCAGCCCTGCAAATTTATGCTGATGGTCTGTGCTGATACAAGGACATTTTGTCAGCCCAAAATCACTCACTCATATGAGTGTGCTCCTGTTATGACTAACACATTTGGCAGAAACCAGAGTCCTAGGCTTAGCCGAGTAGAAAGAGAGGGAGTGGGCAGAGGAAGTGAAGGCTGGAAAAATAATTGTACAGTTGATCATATATGAGAACCAGCACATCCTGATTTATAATAAGAGTACTGGTTCCTCTTCACTTGGAGGGTACAGCTTCTATCATGGCTTTGCTGGAGGGCACTGGGAGGGACATTTTTTCCAGTGGAAAACATTCAAGCACAAGTCAGAAATCTCAGCTCTGCCTGACACTTCCAGGTTTCCATACCCACTTCTTTCTCTATAATAGGTATTTCAAACTTCCCTGATCCTTTCTAAACTTTGACACTTTGTCATCTCGCTCCATCACACTTACTGGAGTTTTCTGTATTGCTGTCTTCTCTACATTAAAAAGAAATCAAAAGCTCTTGAAGCTGTTGGAGGATCTTCCAGTATCCACCACTAAACTTGCAAACCCATCCTCCTAGCATTTCCTTTTTCCTTCTTCTTAAAATGTTGATGCTTACCCCTGTCTCCATAAAAGTAATTCCCCTGTCCTCTCAAGGACCTCAATGTGTTGAGTTGATATCCTCTACTCTGTATCTTCAACATTTCCCTCTTTGGAGACACATTCCATCAGACTTGAACCTGCTCAAGTCTCTTTTATTTGTATATAACACTGTACACACACGTGCATGTGCACGCACACACACATACACAATCCCCTCAAAATTTCATTTCAACTACCTCTCTCTCCTCAGCTCTCACTTAACTCTTCACCTTCACATTAATCTTCTCAAACACATCATCAACCCTGGCTGCCTTTATGTCTTTTCCTACATATTCTTCAAGCCAGTGCAGCTCCTGTTTAATGCCACTGTTCTGTTAAACTGTCCTTCCTAAAGCTACCAAACACCAGTGCATTCTTAACCCAAAGGGCCTATTTGGTCTTATTTCTGAATGAACACTCAGGGGAGTATACCCCACTTATTACCTTCTCCTCTAGGAAACGCTCCCCTCTGTGACCCACACTTTTTTCTTTTTACCTTTTCTCTGTCTGGTGGTCCCTCTTTAGTCTCCTCTGTGAGATTCTGCTCACCTACTTCCACTTAATATCAGGACGGAGAGAAGTCTTGGTTTAATCTGCCATATAAATGCTGCTGTTGTATAGAGCTTTATCCTGTACACTTTCATTTTTTTCCCTTTTTACCCTATTCATCTTATTCTCAAGGCTTCAACTACCTTTCCAAGCTTTCCATGTCAACATCTTTTACATCTAGATCTAATTCAATCCCTACTGAGTTCTCTGTCCATAAATCAAATTGTTAGTGGGCATCTCTTAATGTTTCAATGCCTAAAAGGAAATTCATCATCTTTGAGCCATCAGAAAATAGTCTCATTTTCCACCCAGTTCCCTAAGCTTGAAATTTGGGAAAGATCATGGTTTTGACTTTCTTTCTTATATCAACAGTCAATCCTTCATTAAACTATCTTGATTTTAGCTCTTTAACACTTCTTTAAGAATCTCTTTTCAATCTCTTGGTCTTCCCTCATAGCTTAGTTGGTAAAGAATTCACCTGCAATGGAGGAGACCTGCGTTCGATCCCTGAGTTGGGAAGATCCCCTGGAGAAGGGAAAAGCTACCCACTCCGGTATTCTGGCCTGGAGAATTCCATGGTCTATATAATCCATGGGGTCACAGAGAGTCAGACGAGACTGAATGACTTTCACTTACTTTTTTGATCTCAGTTTCAACATTACTCTAGATAGCTGTCATCATTCCTCATCCTAACTACCACAGATAGTGAAAGTGCTAGTTGCTCAGTTGTGTCGAATCTTTGTGACTGCACGGACTGCAGCCCGCCAGGCCCCTCTGCCCATGGGATTCTCCAGGCCAGAATCCCGGAGTGGGTGCCATTCCTTTCTCCAGGGGATCTTCCCCACCTGGGGACTGAACCTGTTACTCCTGCCCTGAAGGCAGATTCTTTACTATTTGAGCCTCCAGGAAAGCCCCAAACTACCTGAACCACGCACCGACTTTTCTGGGTTTCTGTATTCTTTCTTGGTCTCTTTGAATTCATTTTCCACACTGTTTTCGAGTGCTTTTAGTTTGCTTTTTGCGTTTGTTTGCTGTTGGCTATGCTGGGTCTGTCGCTCTGCAGGCTTTTCTCCAGCGGTGGCGAGCAGCGGCTCTTCTCTCGTTGTCGTAAGGCTTCTCATCGTGGTGGCTTCTCTCGCTGTGGAGCCTGGGCCCCAGGGTTCACGGGCTTCAGCAGCAGCAGTAGATCAGGGATCGAACCTGTGTCTCCTGCACTGGCAGGTGGATTCTTTACCACTGAGTTACCAGGGGATCCCTAGAGTGCCTTCTAAAAAGCCACGCTGAGTATGTCATTTTCTCCATAAACTAATTGAATGGCTTTCCCATTACCCTATTTTACAATTCAAATTTGTTGAATAGTCTTAAATGGCGCTCTGAAATCTATCCTCTACTTCATGACAGCTATATCCTCTGTCTTTCTCCTAAAAGGACTCTAACTTCTAAAGGCTTCCAAACATCTTTATGTGTCTCTATCACAGGGTAGCTCTAGTTTTCTAAGCTATGCTCACTTCTAAGATAAGACCAGTCATTGCAAAAGATTACTTGTTTCAATAGGAATGCCGAAGGGATCAGGCATGATTGTCGCTACTTGCAGAGGTTGCCTCTCAATTTGTATTACTCTCCTTATTTCCCTCATGTGCAGTACATGAGGTCAAGTATTTCTTCCTTGATGTCAAAGATAAAAGGAACTCAGAGCCTGGTGATAGGCTGATACTCTTTTAGCATTGGCAGAATAGAAAGTTTCTCACTCAGAATGAACACCTGGAAGTTCTTGGTTCACAAACTATTGAATCCTAGCTTGGAGAATTTTGAGCATTACTTTGCTAACATGTGAAATGAGTGCAATTGTGCAGTAGTGTGAACATTCCTTGGCATTGCCTTTCTTTGGGATTGGAATGAAAACTGATCTTTTTTAGTCCAGTGGTCACTGCTGAGTTTTCTAAATTTGCTGGCATATTGAGTGCAGCACTTTCACAGCATCATAGTTCAGCTGGAATTCCATCACCTCCACTAGCTGGATTTAGAAAGGCAGAGGAAACAAAGATCAAATTGCTAACATCAGTTGGATCATAGAAAAAGCAAGATAATTCCAGAAAAGCATCTACTTCCGCAAACTATTGACCAGGTTAAAACCTTTGATTGGGTGGATCACAACAAACTGAAAAATTCTTAAAGAGATGGGAATACCAGACCACCTTACCTACCTCCTGAGAAATCTGTATGCAGGGCAAGAAGTGACAGTTAGAACTGGACATTGAACAATAGACTGGTTCCAAATTGGGAAAGTACGGCAAGCCTGTATATTGTCACCCTGCTTATTTAGCTTATATGCAGAGTACATCATGAGAAATGTGATGCTGGATGTCCCTGCAGCCAAGACTGCAGGGAGAAATGTCAATAACCTCAGATACACAGATGAAACCGCCCTATGGCAGAAAGTGAAGAAGAACTAAAGAGCTTCTTGATGAAGGTGAAAGAGAGTAAAAAAGATGGTTTCAAACTCAACATTTAGAAAAATAAGATCATGGCATCTGGTCCCATCACTTCATGGCAAATAGATGGGGAAACAATGGAAACAGTGAGAAACTTGATTTTCTTGCTCTCCAAAATCACTGCAGATGGTGGCTGTAGCCATGAAATTAAAAGATGCTTGCTCTTTGGAAAAAAAGCTATGACAAACCTAGACAGCATATTAAAAAGCAGAGACATTACTTTGCTGACAAAGGTCTGTCTAGTCAAACTATGATTTTTTCCAGTAGTCATGTATAGATGTGAGAGTTGGACCATAAAGAAAACTGAGTGCTAAAGAAATGATGGTTTTGAACTGTGGTGTTGGAGAAGACTCTTGAGAGTCCCTTGGACTGCAAGGAGATCCAACCAGTCAGTCCTAAAGGAAATTGATCCTAAATATTCACTGGAAAGACTGATGTTGCAGCTAAAGCTCCAATACTTTGGCTACCTGATGTGAAGAGCTGACTCATTCGAAAAGACCCTGATGCTGGGAAAGATTCAAGGCAAGAGGAGAAGGGGATGACAGAGGATGACATGGTTGGATGGTATCACCGACTCAATGGACATGAGTTGGGGCAAGCTCTGGGAGATGGGGATGGACAGAGAAGCCTGGAGTGCTGCAGTCCATGGGGTCGCAAAGAGTTGGATGTGGCTGGGTGACTGAACAACAACACTCAAAATGACACCTGGCCACTTATTCGCTGGACAGTTTGAGCATGGAAACTTCAAATGCTAGCTGGAAAAGAGGAAATGATGCTGATTGCTACTGGTTGGGTTTCAGTCAGGAGGTTATAATCTGGACTTGGCTACTGTTATCGCCAGGGGCAATATCCACTGGCCTAGGGAGGGGGAAACTTAGAAGACTGAAGAAGAGAAGGGAGACCAGAGCATCCCTGACGATTATCTCCAGCTGAGCTATTTGCTCATCTCTTGCATTGCTTCTGTGATAATCAAGGCGATGTGAAAATAGAGCAGTTTGTTTTTTCACCACATCATACTGTTCCCCATCAGATAGGATCTTAATGAGTTGTTTCTTCCCTTTGCGATTACTTCTGTAATAGATTTTGGCAGGGTAATTACAATGGAGGAGCTAAAACAAACAAACAAACAAACAGACTCTGCACAATAAATTTAAAGCCAGTTTAGGTGAACTAGTGTTATAAAATTTCTTTTACTGTGTAATCTCTCTGTTCCGCAAGTCTGTAACCACTTTAAATAAACATGACTAGCCAGCAGAATACAGCTGAAGAATGATGCATAAGGAATCACTCTGAGTCCAGAGACACTGATATAAGAGTGCTTGGGTATATCATGGTGCAGTTCGGTCACTCAGTCGTGTCCAACTCTTTGCGACCCCATGGACTGCAGCTCACCAGGCCTCCCTGGCCATCACCAGCTCCCAGAGTTTACTCAAACTCATGTCCTTCGAGTCAGTGATGCCATCCAACCATCTCATCCTCTGTTGTCCCCTTCTCCTTCCACCTTCAATCTTTCCCAGCCTCAGGGTCCTTTTCAATGAGTCAGTTCTTCATATCAAGTTGACAAAGTATTGGAGTTTTAGGTTCGCCATCAGTCCTTTCAAAGAATATTCAGGACCTATTTCCTTTAGGATGGACTGGTTGGATCTCCTTGCAGTCCAAGGGACTCTCAAGAGTCTTCTCCAACACCACAGTTCAAAACCATCAATTCTTCGTTGCTCAGCTTCCTTTATGGTCCAACTCTCACATCCATACATGAATACTGGAAAAACCGTAGCTTTGACTAGACAGACCTTTGTTGGCAACGTAATGTCTCTGTTTTTTAATATGGTGTCTAGGTCGGTCATAACTTTTCTTCCAAGGAGTAAGTGTCTTTTGATTTCATGGCAGGAGTCACCATCTGCTGTGATTTTAGAGCCCTCCCAAATAAAGTCTGTCACTGTTTCCACTGTTTTCCCATCTATTTGCCATGAAGTGATGGGACCAGATGCCAGGATCTTAGTTTTCTGAACGTTGAGTTTTAAGTCAAATTTTTCACTCTCCTCTTTCACTTTCATCAAGAGGCTCTTTAGTTCTTAGCTTTCTGCCATAAGTGTGGTATCCTCTGCATATCTGAAGTTATTGATATTCCTCCCTGCAATCTTGATTCCAGCTTGTGCTTCATCCAGCCCAGCACTTCTCATGATGCAATCTGCCCATAAGTTAAATAAGCAGGGTGACAATATACAACCTTGACATACTCCTTTCCTGATTTGGAACGAGTCTGTTGTTCCATATCCAGTTCTAACTGCTGCTTCTTACCCTGCATACAGATCTCTCAGGGGACAGCTAAGGTGGTCTGGTATTCCCATCTCTTTCAGAATTTTCCACAGTGTGTTGTGATCCACACAGTCAAAGGCTTTGGTGTAGTCATTAAAGCAGAAATAGATGTTTTTTTATGAAACTCTCTTACTTTTTCAATGATCCAGTGGATGTTGGCAATTTAATCTCTGGTTCCTCTGTCTTCCCTGGTGGCTCAGAGGTTAAAGTGTCTGCCTGGAATGCAGGAGACCAGGGTTCAATCCCTGGGTTGGGAAGATCCCCTGGAGAAGGAAATGGCAACCCACTCCAGTACTCTTGCCTGGAGAATCCCATGGAGGGAGGAGCCTGGTAGGCTACAGTCCATGGGGTCGCAAAGAGTTGGACACAACTGAGTGACTTCTCTCTTTCTCTCTGTCTTTTGTAAATCCAGCTTGAACATCTGGAAGTTCTTGGTTCACATAATGATATGTCATGGTAACTCATGGCAAAGGATGAACTCTTAGGAGTTCTTTGTATTGAATATTTGAAGGAAGGGATTTTAGTAAGCCTCCGAAGGCAGAGAGAACTACAAGCATGGCAGATGCCTTTGCTTCATCCTAACCGCATGAATTCAGCCCTGAGGTCTCAGGAAGGGTGATATAGTAGAGTGGTTATAAATGGGGGCTCTGTACTCAGCTCTCCTGGCTACCAAACTGAGTTCAGTCATTTGCTGGTTCTGAGACCCTGGGCAAGAAGCTTGCTCTTTCTGAATTTTTTTTCCTTATCCAATTAAATGTAGAAAAATTAAATGTAGAAACTGAAACAAAACCTTCCATGTTTAGAATGTAGCACAGACCTTGCAACAGAGTACGTACATAATGATTATTAACAATTAGGGATTATGGAGAATCATCTGGCACAATGGAAGAAATTCCTAAGAATATCCCTAAGAGATCAAGGCATAGGTGGCTATTGCTTTGGTTTTAAAGTGTGATAGTGCGTGGCATGAGGATCCTTAAACACCACTCTGGGAAATTTAGCTAAGTTCTGGTATCACCAAGGGAGACATTGTTAGGAATTCCAGGAGAAGCCCCTTCTCTAAGATAAACTTTGGTATTCTCCAAAATCACTGCAGATAGTGACTGCAGCCATGAAATTAAACAACGCTTACTCCTTGGAAGAAAAGCTATGACAAACCACAGTGTACTAAAAAGCAGAGACACCACTTTGTTGAGAAAGGTCCGAACTGTCAAACCTATAGTTTTACTAGTTGTCATGTACAGATGTGAGAGCTGGACGATAAAGAAGGCTAAACACTGAAGAATTGATGCTTTGAAACTATAGTGCTGGAGAAGATTCTCAAGAGTTCCTGGGACTGCAAGAAGATAAAACCAGTCAATCCTAAAAGAAATCAGTCCTGAAAATTCATTTGAACTGATGCTGAAACTAACGCTCTAATAATTTGGCCACCCGATGTGAAAAGCCAATTCATTGGAAAAGACCCTGATGCTGGGAAAGATAGAAGGCAGAAGGAGAAGGGGACAACAGAGGATGAAGGTTGGATGGCATCACCGACACAATGGACAAGGGATTGAGCAAACTCTAGGAGATAATGAAGGAGGGGAGGCTGGTGTGCTGGAGTCCATGCGGTCACAAAACGTTGGGCACGACTGAGTGATTGAACAGCAACAGCAACAATTCTCTCAGAGAGCCCTGCACACGTTGGTGCGGATGAGCACTCTGAACTCTTTGTGGGCAAATAACACTGATAAGGGGACATAAAGAAGGGTGTAGCTTAGGGGGCAGCTCTCTTAACTCCCTGGTGGATCTGGAGGTCGTTAAAAATCTAGGGTAAACCACTGTGGTGAGAATCAAGAAAATCTGAGTTGTTAAAGTGACATCTTTTATCCCCAGAGGTGAAAGGTTTCCCTGCAAACAGGGGTTAGACGTGTTTTAGCATGTTGCATCGGCCTGTCTAGCAGATGATCCAGTGTCTCTAGATGAGATTTGCAAGTCAGGAGTCTGTTTATTCCCCTGTATTGGTAATTTAGCACACAAACTCTTCTCAATTTAATCCCAGCTCTGCCTTTAGAGTTTCATATTCTACGCTTCGCTTCCTCCACACGATTTATGGTCTAGCTACATACACCCAGAATGCCACTCTCAGGAACTGCTCTCCTTTCTTACATCACTCTCTAAGCTCTCTGCATGTGGTGTGTCCTCTTTTTGGAATACTTAGGCTCTCCCTGTGCTTTGGGCTTCAGTTCAGGAAAGGTTCAACACGGAAAAGAGTTATTTCTCCCAACTTCCTTGACCTTTACTGCAATGCAGCTAGATTAGGAGTGCTCTCCTCTGTTCCGGTGTGTTACCTGTACAATCTGCATAATATTTACAGCTTATCTCCTTGCAAACAAATTATGTGCCTGCTTGTGCACTAAGTCTCAGAAACGTTGGGCTTGCAATTTCTTCTACTTGAATAGCATTACTCCGGATGCTCCTTATGGCTGCCTCCTTTTCACCATTCAGGCATCAGGTCAACTGTCACTTTTATTTGCTATTTTTCAGTCACTCAGTTGTGTCCAACTCTTTGTGACCCCACGGACTGCAGCACACCAGGCTTCCCTGTCCTTCACTGTCTCCCAGAGTTTGCTCAAACTCATGTCCATTGAGTTAGTGATGACATCCAACCATCTCATCCTCTATTGTTCCCTTCTCCTCCTGCCTTCAATCTTTCCCAGCATCATGGACTTTTCCAACGAGTGGGCTCTTTGCATCAGGTGGCCAAAGTATTGGAGCTTCAGCATCAGTCTTTCCAATGAATACTCAGGGTTGGTTTCCTTTAGGATTGACTTTTATAGAAAGGTCTTTTATATAAAACAAAGAAGACCCGCCCTACGCCAGTCATTCTCAATCACTCTCAACCATTCTCTCTCACCTTACCTTATTCTACTCCCACCTGATGTCATCTTATTACTTGGGTACCAATTTATTGGCTTCCACCAGAAATAAATTGCCTTCAGGGCAATGATGGACCCCCCTTTTTTTTTCAATTGTTGCACATCTAGCAACTTGACAATGCCTAATGCATAGTAGCTGCTCAATAAAACTTTTGTTGATTGGCTGACTGTCATCTCTATTAGACACTGAAACTTTAGGAGAAAAACATTGTCCCTTTTCATACCAGCNTGTCTTCTGCAAAGAGCACACCAACCTCAATACCCAGCAGACAGCATTTACGCAAATGATGCTGTGGTCTACAGCATTAATATTCAGTGATTGTCTGTCATAGACACCTTACTGTACATCTGTTATGCAAATGTATGTTAATTCAAACTCACTGACAGCTGCCTAGCTTCCCTCCCTAAAATGATCTTTTCCATTTTGAAGTTTGCAATCTGTTCCCAAAAATGTTAATCCAACAATTAGCTGAAAATTGCTAAACAGAAATTGTACATGTTCAGTCTAAAATAGAAGGTAGCATTTTAAAATAGATGGTGAACCTTCTTCCCACGCCATTTATTTCATATGTGCTTCCACACACTGTAAACACTGATCTCTGCACAGCTTGGCTTGGGGCAAATGGAGGGTTCGTCTATCCGGATACTAGGAGTTTGACAAGAAGGAATGGTATCACCATCCCCGTCATTCATGGAACTCTGGCATCAAAGATGCTTTTAGGGACACACAGTGTTTCCCTCCAGGTCTGAAATGTCTCTGTTATCTACATTAAAATAATTAGTATCAAGCGCTCAGATATTAATACATGAATAAAGTGATGAATGATTGAGGAAATAGATCTAAAGAGAATATCCCATGAGACACAGAACACAATAGACACTCTGTACATATTTGATGGATGTTAAAAAGATGCTTTTATATTTACTATCTCTATCATTTTGAAGAATAAATGAAGGGCTTTGGAACAACAATAAAGCTATCTATTTAGATTTTGAAAGGGATTATGGTAGTTAAAATAGGGCTTTCCTGGTGGCTCAGTGATAATCTGCTTGCCAGTGCAGTAGATGCAAGCTCAATCCCTGGTCTGGGACGATCTCCTGGAGAAGGAAATGGCAACCCCCTCCAGTATTCTTGCCTGGAAAACCCTGTGAAGAGAGGAACCTGGCAAGGTACAATCCTGACATGACTTAACAACCAAGCAAAAACAGCAACTTGAGTTGCTTGAGTATATTAAAAAAAGAAGATTACATTAAGCACTTAGTGAAAACCTACCAAGATCAAGCAAGCACTAAGCACTTATATTGGACCTGCCATGTGCTAGTCAGTGTGTTGGCCACATGAGCTAACTTTTCACGACATTCTTGGGAGGTGAGTGTCATTATACATCTCATTTTAATCATGCAGATCGAAGTGAGGAGTGACATCTGCATATCCCTAATTCTCTGTATCAAGGAAAGTGAGTGAGTGGAAGTCACTCAGTCGTGTCCGACTCTTTGTGACCTGATGCACTGTAGCCTGCCAGGCTCCTCTGTCCATGGGATTCTCCAGGCCAGAACACTGAAGTGGATAGCCTTTCCCTTCTCCAGGGGATCTTCCCAACCCAGGAATTGAATTCAGGTCTCCCGTATGGCAGATTCTTTATGAACAGAGCGACCAGGGAAGCCCAAGAACACTCGAGTGGGTGGATCAAGGAAACACACAGACAAATGGAAGACTAGAGAGTGTGTGCAGGCAATGAGATGCTGCAGCCTGCTTTAGCCAGGGTGTGTCTGACTCTTCTCAGGGGACATCTGTTGGTTGGCCTTCTAGAACACCTAAAGCCCAACTGAGGGAAATGGACTTGAATCTACTCAGCTCCAGTGATCTCTAGGACCCAGGTTCTACAAGGGTGTTTATTTACAGATGGGATTCCTCTCTCACCATTAAGAATACAGTCCAGTTCTAAAATAATGGTGTTGAACCAGATGGTTCCAAGATTCTACACTAGCCTAACAATTTTTTCTTTGTAATTCATTTCTGCATTAGTAATGAGAGAATGGATGAATAAAATATATTAAAGATATCTTGGATAGATGATATGTCTTCACTCTTTTTTAGTGACTCCTTCACTGAGATGGATACAGTATAACAAACACTCATCATTTCTCAGAGGAATTCTTATTACTGTTTTGAGAGATTTCAAGATTTTCATATGTTGCAACTCCATTTTATTTCCACTTCATTCTAATAAACTTGATTTTAGGTTCTATAATTATTTGTTATAATTTCTCACATAAGTGCTATCATTTAATTAGCATAAGGTACCAAAATTTCATAAATAATTCTGAAGGAATTCTGTAAATTTATTTAGATACTGGATTTTTAAAAAGCTAATATATAGAGAGAACTAATTGCAAGACACTAATCAAGTTCTAGTATCATATAGAATGAAGCAGAAGCATTAAGAGATTAAATATTTTGTTCACATTTATATAGCTAGTAAATAGTAAAGCTGGGATTTGCCCCTACACTAAGTCTCTTTAGTGTAGGAAATCGCAACCCACTCCAGTATTCCTTCCTGGAGAATCTCATGAACAGAGGAACCTGGTGGGCTACAGTCCATGGGGTAGCAAACAGTGGGACATGACTGAGTGACTAACACTGAATCTCTTTTTTTCATATTGCTACCCTATGTACTAGCTTCTCAGTTATTTTTTTTCAAAGAAGAGAAGATTAAAATAAATTGGCAGTGTATCTTCTAAATGTTAAATGGTGTAATTTAGTTTTTCTGTGTGTGTTGTCTTGGCATTTGGAGGTTCAGATTAGAGGATGGTCAATTCTCTTTATTGAACATTCAGTTAAGACCTTCATTCTCTTTCTTTATCAGGATATCATATTTCAGACCACAAGACACCTACCTTAATCATCCTGGTCCAGGTACCAAGCAACCAAGGGCAACGTCTATGCCCCAAAGCCTGCTGAAATTCTTTACTTTAGCAGCTAATCCTAAGCTTAGGCACCCTGCCTTGCCCATTTATTCCTGTAGGAACCAGAATGAAAAGTTCTTGCTCACAGGTTTTCTCTCTTTCTGCCTTGTGATCGTCCCTGGTGCTTCCCCATGGGACCCAACACTTTTCTGTGTTCTCTGCAGGGAATGGTGACTAAAATAAAACTTGTAAACCTCTTTTTGATTTCTCTCTCTTTATCTACATCTATTCTCACTACACCTCACTCAAGGTAATGTGGTTACAACAGGCAGTAGGTGGTTTAGGGATTAATAATTCACCAACATTACTTATTGCAGCTCAGAAACTCTAAAAGCCTCGGGAACCTGGCCTCATGGTCAGTGAGGGACAGACCTCCAAGTATTATCTTGTTTATCTGTGAAAATGGGAATAATTTCCCATCTCAAGAGAGTTGGTGTGAGTTTCCAGTGAAAAGGACACAAGCTACAAAAGCTAGTCCTGTGCTTGGCTCGTGTTAGATGCTCAAAAAGCACACCCAAGGAAAGGAAGGGGGGCACATCCTCTCTCGAAAATTATAGTCAAATATACATATTTGTCAGCGTGTGTATTTTTGTTTTGTATTTTACAAAGTACTTTCTTAGATACTTTCCCAGTGGCTCAACATGATGCAGGAGACTCGGGTTCAATCTCTCATGAGGAAGATCCCCTGGAGAGGGGAATGGCAACCCACTCCAGTATTCTTGCCTGGAGAGTCCCATGGACAGAGGAGCCTGGTGGGCTACAGTCTGTGGGTCACAAAGAGTTGGACACATACTTCCTAGATACTATCTCATTTGATTCCCTAAAGTCTCTGCAGAAACAAAATATTTTAATAAAGTCCACTTTGCAGATAGAAAAACTGAAGCATAAGAAAATTAACTGCATTATCTGAGATCACTTGCTTGAACTGAATAGCAAAATAAACCAAAATAAAAATAGCTCATATTCACTCAATGGAAAGCTCAGTAATCATTCACTTTTACATACTGCATTTTTGGTGGAAGTTAGTAGCACTGGTTAATGGGTATATCCCTGCAGGGGTCAAGAAAACAGGGTCAAGATCACCGTTCTGCATTTCTATGGGAAATTAGTATCTCCTTTACCCTTTGTGATGATTTACAGCACTGAAGTAATTATATTCATCACTTGTACTTTTTTTTATTTTTTGTGTTTAGTACATTATTTGATAAAACATATATTCTCTGAACTTCACAGTTAGGGATTTGGAGTGATTTTTGTTGTTCTGGCCACTTAACTGCTATTCTTCTTTGAGTTTCTGACCAAAGCTGTTATACAAACCATGAACAGTCAGATGGTAAAGTGCACAGAACCAGTGGCTGGAATTTTATTTCCTGATTCAAGGTTTCATGTAAATGAAATGCAAAGATGAGATTTGGAAGCAGAATCTATTACCTTACTCCTACTCTTCAATACGTAGAAATGCCTGGGCTCCAAATTATGCCAGAGAGAAAGTCTGCCTTCACTAGGAAGAAAATCTTACCCTATTCGATTTACTATGTAAGGATGGAGACCACATATAGATTTTGATGGTTAAGGCCCACTAGTAAAACATGCTCCAGTAAATGTCTTCTATCTACAAATTAGCACCTTTGCCTCACTTTGAGGAGCTGCTAACGGGGAGAGTGCAGAGAGACAAAAACTTGGGAAGGAGGCAGAAAGTTCTTTCCAGAAGAGATGCAGGAATGGTCTCTGTTACCAATGTTTACAGGAAATTTCTGAGGCAGGCAAGGTAGAAATTTTAACCCTCATTTTATAGTTGAAGGAAATTTACACCCAGAGCAATTTTACTACTTGCCTAGAATATTCTTACTGGAAAGAGTCACAGCCAAGCCTCAAAGCCAGTTTTCCTGACTCCTGCTTCACAGGTTTTTCCACATCCGCAGATGGTGTCTGTGGGCTTGGCTTTCACTTTCAAGCTTCACTGACCCTGGATGATGATATGGGCATCCGAGCCCAGAAAGAGGTGGAGGGGCTAGACACACTGTGGGCAGTCCACCCACTCTTGCTGCAGTTCAGCGGACCCTCCTGATGCACGTCCTACCCTGGAATTGTGGTTTATCCCAGAGACAAAGCACAAGGCGCACCCACTATCTGGAGAAGCTCCCAGAAGACAAGGTCCCTCTGCACCCGCCGATGTGGCTGTTCCGCTGCCTTGGACAGTGTATTGGGGTCAGAACGGGCAATCCACAAGAAGGAGAACACTAAGTGGAAAGACCCAGTGAGTGCAGCCATGCCAGACTTAGTGTGTATCTGTCCCCACCGTGGATTTGATCGCCCTACCCCTGCCTTTGACATCAATTTTGGAAACTTTTTTTTTAGTTATTTTATACTGCAGGAGCAAACCTTTCATGTGATATCATTGAAACTAATCACTGCTCGGCTAATCAAGAAGGTCAGTTAAATTGAAGAATCATGAGACATCATATATGCCTACCTTAAACATTTCAACTTAGTACAGTATGCATTCATTTAGTGATGATTTGGCAAAATCTTTGACCTGTATACAGGTCTCTGATTGGATTTTCACATTGTATTTTCATTGTAAACGTCATTCCTAAAGAATTCTTTAAGGCTTCCAATTTCAGTTTCCTTTAAATGGGATAAGATTTAAAGACATTTCTGAGAGAATAAAAATTTAGATTATTTCTACATAATACTTTTATTTTCTATTTTTAATGTAATATTGCCATTTTAGTGACTTACCAAACTCATTTTATGCAAAACATTAAATTAACCTGGTTTTTATAGAATTAGAAAAAATTTGTTCTAGGGAAGACAATGTGGGATGGCATTTATATGCCTTTGAAAGGGTCTCACCATTTTCCAGCAGAACATGCTTCAGCAAAGTGTTTTATCTTATTAAACTCTAGTTGCTGGTGACAATGACAATGATGAGTAACTACCTTGCAAGGCTATTATATAGCTTCAGTGAGTTGGTGCTTGTGAAAGAATTTGGATGCTTGAAAGGCCACAAAATTATAAGAAAATGTGGGATGAAATGTGCTTCTCAGGTGCTGCTTGTGGTAAAGTATCCTCCTGCCGATGCTAGAGATGCAGGAGACACATGTTTGATCCCTGGGTCAGGAAGATCCTCTGGGTGGAAAATGGTGATCCACTCCAGTATTCTTGCCTGGAAAATTTCTCTGGACAGATGGGCCTGGCAGACTGGAGTCGCAAAGTTGGACACAACTGAGTGAGTGAGTATACACATGCATGAGATGAGATGGGAAATAAAGGACAATACAGGAAGCAGCAAATAGGGCATGAGAAAGATGATTGTCCCTCTCTGCATTCATTCTTGCCATCAGTTAGGTCAGAGTTACAGACCTGGATATCACTAAATAGCCATATAGTAGTGCATGCTGAATACCAATGAGTGTTGTATAGAGTTTATGCCTGAAACATTAATAAGGGTCACATTTTGGACCACTGGAGAGAGTGAGGTCAGTGTGCTTTGCCAGGAAACAAGCGTTACACTAGGAAGAAGAATCAGGGTTGTAGATTGAAGAAGGAAAAAAAAAAATAGTGGAGACTTTCTAAAAAGAAGATCCATAACTCTGGCCATGAAGCATGATAGATTTGGCTGAGTTTTGGGGATGGATGGATGGTACTTCCAGCAATAATAAGTATGCCAAACAAGGAAACTGTACCACGTGCCTCATGGAGAACCATCAAACAAAATCATGATAGCGCTCCTGAGAGCTTTTGCTATTCCCCCATCTTTTCTGTGCAAAGTTAGCCTTTGATTTAATCTCTTTATCCCCCCAGCTCTCCACGGGGTGTAAACAAACACAAGTCTGATTCACAGGGCTGTTTGTTTTTCCAGCACAAGCAATTGCTGTGGAGAATAAAATGAATTCAGAAACACTTATAGAACTGGAGAGAGGTGTCATTGGCATTTTCAAGTGTTCATGCAAATTACCAAGGGCCTAATTCATCCCATGGTCCTTTTCTCAAAAGCACAGCTTGATATCAAAGAGGCAAAATAAATGTGCCTGAAAAAAGCCAGCATCCGCTCTTGCTGTCTAGCTGGAGAGATCTAGAAAAAAAAGAGAAGAAATATTCCCAGATCTCCCTGTTAATCATGTATCTCAGGCTTTTGACCCAGGCGATGCAGCTTCTTGATAAACAATATCACTTTTTAAAGAAGAGGAAATATTTCTTCAGAGATTGTTCTGACAGGTTCCTGGTCTGAGGAGCTGAGTCATTTTTCCTGTTCAAAACTCACTGATAGATTTAAATAAGGCACAGTAGAAACTTGAGTCTACGAAAATTGTGCAGTTCACAGAACACATATTTGGAGACTTCAGCATCCATGTCTCTTGGTTTATACCACACGTGATGTTTTTGTTGTTGTATAGTCACTAAGGTGTATCTGTCTCTTTTCGACCCCATGGACTACAACACTAAGTGCTTATATGTAATCCTCATAAAAAATAAGCCAACTGCTCCATTACAATCTACACTCACACGGACATGAGCTGGAGGGGCAGTGGTGATCATAGACCTTCTGGCTTTAAAGCAGAGGCTGTTGAAAGCTGTTTCTCCCAACACTTCCCTCCTAGATACCCTGGGGTGGTGATGGTGAAAAGTCCCCGTAAAAGACCCCTCATCCCACCACGGCAAGAGAGGGCAGTGCTTGAGCACAGGTCTGACAGAGATCTTCCCCGACCTCACCTTGACCGGCCTCATGAGGGTGCCAGGCATCCATCCAGACCCTTGGCTGTCAAGCCGCCTGGTGCCCCCATGGATCCTGCGATCAGGACCCTTCACACAGGCTGCTGGCCCTCCAGCCTTCCTTGGTCACTTGTCTTGAGCCCCGTGACTTCTTCTCCGTGAGCTCCCTCTCTCTCTGCTTTCTTCCCACGTCTGCTTGGCTGCCCTCTGCCCTCTTGGCTTTGTTTTCCACTCCAGCTGCTCTGGCTCTTTCTCTGGCTGAGCCTGACTGCACGCAGCCAGCCCACACCCTGATCCTTCTGTCCCTGGCAGCTTCGGCCAAAACTCCCGCTTGACCAAACTCCAACCCCCAGCGCCCACGTGGCCCCTAGGGCGGGATTCCTCCAGTGCTTTTCACACGGCTGAGCAGGTAAATTGTGTGGTGGGTTAAACAGCTCTAGCTCCAGAGTGGGAGACGGGGATTAGAAAGCCTTTGGTATCAGACTTGGGCTGGTCTCCCAGCCTCACCTGTCACCTACTTCTTGGTTCCCCCAAAACTCCTAATCTCCCTTGTCTGAGGGACTTCACACATGAGATTCCCCCTTCCTGGGAGACTCCCCAACCCCACCCTCCACCACTCTGACTCTGGCTCGTTCTTTGGGCTTCAGTTTGATGTCACCCCAACCTTGGGGAGCCCGCATTGCTGTGTCCCCCAGCCTTGGCCTGAATCACATAGGTGCCGTTTCTTCCTTCTCCTTTGTCACCCAGCACCTCTCCGTCACCTCCATGAGAGCTGGCATGCCTCACTGCACAGCACAATTTAAACTTCTATACAAGAATTCGCTCAACTGATTCTCCCCCACAACCCCGAGACAGATACCATTTTTAAAATATTTTGATTTCTTTATACAATTATTAAAGGTTATATTCCATTTACAGTTATCACAAAATATTGGCTGTAATCCCAGTGTTGTAGAATACATCCTTTGTAGTCTATCTTCCACCCAATCGTTTGGACCTCCCACTCCACTCCAAACCAACCGGTGACCCGTTTGTTCTCTATATATCTGATAACCACACACTGGTAACCCTTAGTTTGCTCACAATATCTGTGAGTCTGCTTATCCTTTAATATTGACTTACCATTTTTATATACGTGTGTAAGGCTACACAGGCAATTAGGTGCAGTCAGGGGTCAAACCCAGGCCGTCTTTCTCTGGAGCCTCTTGTTGTCATTATTCTTACCTTCCTCTTCCGTGTGGCATTTCTCACACCACGTGGCACTGTCTGATAACCGCTGTTTTATTCACAGCTGCATCCTAGCATGAAGTACATATCCTGATGAAAAATAAGCTCAGTTAATGCTTTTTGTGCGATGCATACCTGAATTCTGGTTATAGATATTTTGTGTCTCACAAATTCAAATAACACATTCCTGATTCTTGATCTGATGAGATCAAATGTGACAGAAAAACAAGGGCAACCGGCTGACAGGTGTGTGGTCTTTGGTCCCTTAACGATCTCTATGTTAATTAATCTTATTTGATAGGAAAAATTGCAGCCAAAAGGAAAGTGTTGTCTATCTCAGCCCCACATTTTATGCAGTCAGACGGAGGCGGATCATTTAAATGACTTGTACAAGGTCACACATGGAGCCGGTGACAAACAGGATGCCAGGTTGGCTGACTTCCAGTCCTGTGTCCTTTCTCTGCACCTGGTCAAATAGAAATGACCGTCACATGAAGGTGAGCAGGTAAAACAAGCACCAAATATGCAACTGGCTTGATTCTGACTACAAATAACACCAACAGGCCCCTGGCTCCAGTGCTCCCTGGGACGGTGATCAGCCCTGAGTAAACATAGGGCATCTGATAGGGAGGCGCGATTGGGCCAAAAAGGGCTTAGGCTCTGCAAAGCTCTAAGAGTGTTTTGCTTACAGCTCAGTCTTTATTGCTGAGTGAACTTGAGTGAATTCTTTTACTTCTCTGGTCTCCAGTCCCTTCTGTAGTATGACACGATGTTTTGAACTGAATGTTTGCACCCCCCTCAAATTCCATATTGGAACTCTAACCTGGAATGTGATGATGTTTGCAGTAGGCCTTTGGGAGGTAGTTAGGTTTATCAGGTCCTGAGTGCAGGAGACCCTGTAAAGGAATTTAGTTGTTGTGAAGTCACTAAGCCATGTCAGAGGACTTCCCTGGTGGCTCAGACAGTAAAGCGTCTGCCTACAATGTGGGAGACCTGGATTTGATCCCTGGGTTGGGAAGATCCCCTGGAGAAGGAAATGGCAACCCACTCCAGTACTGTCACCTGGAAAATCCCATGGACAGAGGAGCCTGGAAGGCTACAGTCCATGGGGTCACAAGGAGTCGGACACAACTGAGCGACTTTACTTCACTTCAAGCCATGTCAGAGTCTTAATGACTCCTTGGACTGCAGCATGCCAGGCTCCTCTGTCTTCCACTATCTCCTGGAGTTTGCTCAGATTCATGTCCATTGAGTCAGTGATGCCATCCATCAGTCTCAGCCCCTTCTCCTGCCATCAGTCTTTCCAGTATTAGGATCTTTTCCACATCAGGTGGCCAAAGTATTGGAGCTTCAGCTTTAGAAACACTCCTTCCAATGAAAATTCAGTGTTGATTTCCTTTACGGTTGTCTGGCTTGATCTCCCTGCTATCCAAGGGACTCTCAAGAGTTTTTTCCAGCACCACATTTCAAAAACATCAACTCCTGAGCGCTCAGCCTTCTTTATAGTCCAACTCTCACATCTATACATGACTTCGGGAAAACGATAGCTTTGACTATATGGATCTTTGTCACAAAGTGATGTCTCTATTTTTAAATATGCTTTCTAGTTTTGCACCCACTCCGGTATTCTTGCCTGAAGAATGCTATACACAGAGGAGATTTGCGGGCTACAGTCCCTGGGGATGCAAAGAGTCACACAACCGGGCGACTATCACTTCACTTCACTAGATTTATCATCGTTTTCCTTCCAAGAAGCAAGCATCTTTCGATTTCATGTCTTCAATCACTATACACAGTGATCTTAGAGCTACCCCCCCCAAAAAAATTGTCATTGCTTCCACATTTTCCTCTTCTATTCATCATGAAGTGATCAGACCAGAGCCATGAACTTTTTTTTTTTTTTTAATGTTGGATTTTAAGACAACTTTTTCACTCTACTTTTTCATCTTCATCAAGAGACTCTTTAGGTCCATTTCACTTTCTGCCATTACAGTGGTAACATCTGCCTATCTGAGATTGTTGATATTTCTCACAAATGTCTTGATTCCAGCTTGTGATTCAGCATTTCGCATGATGCACTCTGCATAGTAGTTAAAAAAGCAGGGTGACAATATATAGCCTTGTCATACTCCTTTCTGAGTTTTGAACCAGTCAGTTGTTCCTCATCTGGTTCTACCTGTTGTTTCTCGACCACATACATATTTCTCAGGAGACAGGTAAAATGGTCTTGGAGTCCCATCTGTTTAAGAATTGTCTGTAGTCAAAGGCTTTAGCATAATCAATGAAGCAGAAGTAGATGCTTTTCTTGAAGTCTTTTATTGTCTCCATGACCCAGTGAATGTTGACAGTTTGAAGTCTGGGTCCTCTGCCTTTTCTAAATCCAGTTTGTACATCTGGAATTTCTTGGTTCACTATTGCTGAAGTACAGCTTGAAGGATTTTGAGTATAACCCTGATATTGTTAATAATAGCATGTGGAAGGAGTGCAATTGTACAGTAGTCTGAACATTTTTTGGCATTGAATTTCCTTGGGATTGGAAAGAAAACTGACCTTCTCCAGTCCTGTGGCCCCTGCTGAGTTTTCCAAATTTGCTGACATATTGAGTGCAACACTTTAACAACATCATCTTTCAGCATTTTTAAATAGCTCAGATGGAATTCCTTCACCTGCACTAGCTTTGTTTCCTAGTAATGCTTCCTAATGCCCACTTGATGTCACACTCCAGGATGTCTGGCTCTAGGTAAGTGACCACAGCATCATGGTTATCTGGGTCATTAAGACCTTTTTTGTATAGTTCTTCTGCATAGTCTTGCCACCTATTCTTAATCTCTTCTGGTTCTCTAAGATCCTTGTGGTTTCTGTCCTTTGTTGTGCCCATCTTTGCATGAAATATTTCCTCTTCAATTTTCTTGAAGAGTTCTCTAGTTTTCCCCATCCTATAGTTTCCCTCCATTTCTTTGCACTGTTCACTTTAGAAGGCTTTCTTATCTTTCCTTGCTATTATCTGGAACTCTGCATGAGTTGGCCACTGATCATGCCACCATCTATTTAACTAGAAACCAGTTCAGTTCAGTTCAGTTCAGTCGCTCAGTCATGTCTAACTCTTTGTGACCACATGAATCTCAGTACGCCAGGCCTCCCTGTCCATCTTCAACTCCTGGAGTTCACTCAAACTCACATCCATCAAGTCGGTGATGCCATCCAGCCATCTCATCCTCTGTCATTCCCTTTTCCTCCTGCCCCCAATCCCTCCCAGCATCAGAGTCTTTTCCAATGAGTCAACTCTTCACATGAGGTGGCCAAAGTATTGGAGTTTCAGCTTTAGCATCATTCCTTCCAAAGAACACCCAGGGCTGATCTCCTTTACAATGGACTGGTTGGAACTCCTTGCAGTCCAAGGGACTCTCAAGAGTCTTCTCCAACACCACAGTTCAAAAGCATCAATTCTTCGGTGCTCAGCTTTCTTCACAGTCCATCTCTCACATCCATATGTGACCACTGGAAAAACCATAGCCTTGACTAGATGGACCTTTGTTGCCAAAATAATGTCTCTGCTTTTCAATATGCTATGTAGGTTGAAACAATTACAACTCATTCCTAGAAATCTGGGCTGTTATAAAAAGAAGTATATCAGTGAGCTTACCAATATTTTTTTGTGCTCTCAAATAGTTTCATCTGACTTTGGCACCAAACGTATTTTGAAAAGGCACTTTTTTTCAGGGAAGTCAGAAGTTTACCCCAGATCTCCTAATACCATAGTGTTCACCACACTAGGTCTTCCTGTAAGGATGTTGAATTTAATTTTTGTCCCAAACATATATATTACATTACACATTTAGGGGGCAATATATAGAAATAGGTGTATATTCTAAGGTTATTAACCAGAGAGTTGAGAAAAAAAGTGATATCATACCAATAATTACAAGAGTAGTTACCAGAATTGAGGAATTTCTCTGTGCCAGATGAATTATACACATCATTTCTAACAAGTCTTTCCTGAAATGTGCTCTGAGGACTATTACTATTAATTACTAAATATTACTATGTAGTCTTTTCCCTTAGAGAGTAGATCTTATAGAGAACACTCTGCCTATAATTCACCAGGATTACTTGTTCCCTCCTCCTGCCAGAGCACTTAACAAGCTCCAGTCTTCACTGTTGGCACCTGCTGGGATTCCTAGAGGTAAAACCCTAGAGGGAAATTGGGTATTCCCTCCTAAATCTGTGTTCCCTCACAAGTTTCTTCCTCATGCTAATCCATACTTACGCCCTAGAAATTAGTCAAAATCACTCCTTAGGATTCCTCACCAGCTTATGGTGCCAGGGCTTTGCTTCAGATAAGCAGATCTCAGCTGTAAACCTCTGGATTCAACTGTCTCGCCAGACTTGGTTTGTAGTGTGTTCTGTGACCTCTGTTCAATGATGGATTCAAGAAAAGTCCTTGATGTTCAATTTGTTCAGTTCTTCTTGTAAGGATGGAAGTAGGGATTTTCAAAGCTCTTTACATGTTGGACCTGAAGTCAAATATTATTTCCTTAAATCTTCAATATTTACACTAAATACAGAATTTAGGGCTTTTTTGTTCTTTCAGTATTTTAAATATGGCACTCC
>SJYQ01096451.1:630396-677227 GCA_006410935.1 Redunca redunca | reverse complement strand
TAAAAATATGAACTGGCATATTAATAGCTGTCATTATCATGTGGCAAGTTGATGGATAAAAGTTTTCTTGCCTATTTTTTTTTATATTTTCTAAAATTATTTACTCCATTACTATCAGATGGTGGCTCATCAGTAAAGAATTCTCCTGCAATGCAGGAGACACAGGAGACTCAGGTTTGATCCCTGGGACACACACACACACACACACACACACACACGAACGAGTGAATTATTCATAGTATTTTTGAAAGTTAAAGTCACTTGTCGTGTCAGACTCTTTGCGACAGTCCATGGGATTCTCCAGGCCAGAATACTGAAGTGAATGAGTAGCCTTTCTCTTCTCCAGGGGATCTTCCCAACTGGGGATCGAACCCAGGTCTCCCACATTGCAGGTGAATTCTTTGCCAGCTGAGCCACAAGGGAAGCCCAAGAATGCTGGAGTGGGTAGCCTATCTCTTCTCCAGCATATCTTCCTAACCAAGTAATCTAACCTGGGTTTCCTGCATTGCAGGTGGATTCTTTGCCAACTGAGCTATCAGGGAAGCCCTTCACACCTTGTGAAATTCTATTAAAAATTCTAACAACAAGATTGATAAATGAACAAAGTATATAAACAAAAATTTCACAGCAGGAGAAAAGCAAATGTCCAGTAAATATATAAAATAAATATTTAATATTACTAACAATCAAATAAGTGTGACAATCAGAAAATGTCATATTTTTCACTCAAAGTAGCAGTGTGAAAAAAATTAACAGTCACACTGAAGGTGTGCATTGAGAAATTCCTTAATCATGACCAGTAAGAATGTAAAATTGAGCAATATTAAAAAAAAATAATTTGCCAGTATTTATCAACACCTTTACTAACAGTTACTTTTTAAGTCTGTAAGGACTCTTGGAATATATCTTGGATTAGTTTGGAATTGAGACAAAGATGCATCTGTTATATTCATGAGATTATTTTTTTTACAATAATTAACGATGGTAACAAACCTATGTCTTTAACAGTGGAGGAATGATTCAACAAATAATATTGTATAGACAGGACAAAAACGATGCATGCTTTTTCAAAAGAGTGTGTGTGTGTGTGTGTGTGTGCACATGCATGCTCAATAATATCCATCTTTGTGACTCCATGGACTGTAGCTCACCAGGCTCCTCTGTCCATGGAATTTTCCAGAATAGACTACTCGAGTGGGTTGTCATTTGCTCTTCCAGGAGATCTTTGTGACCCGGGGTTTGAATCCATGTCTAATGTGTCTCCAGCAATGGCAGGCAGATTCTTTACCAGCTGAGCCACCAGGGAAGCCCTCTAAAAAGAATAAAGACCAAATAACCTATAAAATAAGACAGTATTCATATTATTCCCATTTTGAATATTTATTTGTGCATAAAAACATCAACATGTGGAATGTGGTTCTCTTTGTATTATATATAGGATTATTGGAAGCATTACTACTTCTTTATAAAATTTTTTTGTTTGTGTATTTTAGAAATATGTAAAATAAAGGTCTTAAAATTCAGATCAAGGATGTTAAGTGACCTGGACATAAAGAGCAGGGATGTTTATGCCAAAGTTCAGACTTCTTCCTGTGTTTGCTGTGTCCACTATACAATGTTGTGTCACAAGGCTGGATGCTTCCTATATGAAACCATACTATTTGCAGGGACATTATGACCCAATACAAAAATTCTGGCTTTTAAATTTTTCAGTTTTAAAAAGATGGCAGATTTCCTCATCCTTTTCCAGACCCTCATCTAATTTCTGAGTATAGACTCTTTCTAGCTCCCAAATCTAGAGACTGTTGGGAATGAGGGATATTGGTATGAAGTTCAAAAGTGAGTGAGTGGTCACTCTTTGTGACCCCACTGGAGCCTGCCAGGCATCTCTGTCCATGGGATTCTCCAGGCAAGAATACTGGAGTGGGTTGCCATGCCCTCCTCCAGGGGATCTTCCCAACCCGGGGATTCAGTCTGTGTCTCTTGTGTCTCCCGCAATGGCAGGTGGGTTCTTTACCACTAGAGCCACCTGCTGCTGCTGCTGCTGCTGCTGCTGCTAAGTCGCTTCACTCGTGTCCGACTCTGCGACCCTACAGATGGCAGCCCACCAGGCTCTGCCACCCCTTGGATTCTCCAGGGAAGAACGCTGGAGTGGGGTGCCATTTCCTTCTCCAATGCATGAAAGTGAAAAGTGAAAGTGAAGTCACTCAGTTGTGTCTGACTCTTAACGACCCCATGGACTGCAGCCCACCAGGTTCCTCTGTCCATGGGATTTTCCAGGCAAGAGTACTGGAGTGGGGTGCCATTGCCTTCTCCTCTAGAGCCACCTGGGAAGCCTCAAATCCATTTCTATTAGAGGTTTATTTTTAAATATGAAAAAAAGGTTTTTTAAATACTAAACAAAAATAGTATGTTGTTGTTGTTCAGTCTCCAAGTCATGTACAACTCTTGTTGACTTCATGGACTGCAGCACACCATGCCAGCCTGTCCCCCACCATCTTCCAGAGTTAGTCCAAGTTTCAGTCAATTGCATCAGTATTGCCATTGACCCATATCATCCTCTGTCACCCTCTTCTCCTTCTGTCTTCAGTCTTTCTCAGCATCAGAGTGGTTTCCAATGTGTCAGTTCTTCGCATCAGGTGGCCAAAGTATTGGAGCTTCAGCAACAGTCCTTCCAATGAATATTCAGCGCTGATTTCCTTTAGGATGGACTGGTTGGATCTCCTTGCAGTCCAAGGGACTCTTAGGAGTCTTCTCCAGCACCACAGTTGGAAAGCATCAATTCTTTGGTGCTCTTCCTTCTTTATGGCGCAGCTCTCCCAACCAGACATGACCGCTGGGAGGACCACAGCCTTGTCTAACAGACCTTTGTTGGCAGAGTGATGTCTTTGCTTTTTAACACACTGCCTAGGTTTGTCATAATTTTCCTACCAAAAAGCAATCATCTTTTAATTTCCTGACTGCAGTCACTACCCACAGTGATTTGAGAGTGCAAGGAGAGGAAATCTGTCACTATTTCCACCTTTTCTCCTTCTATTTGCCATTTAGTGGTGGAACCGGATACCATGATCTTAGGTTTTTTAATATTTAGTTTTAAGCCAGCTCTTGCACTCTCTTCCTTCCCCCTCAACAAGAAGCTCTTTAGTTCCCCTTCACTTTTTGCCATTAGAGTGGTATCATCTGCATATCTGAGGTTGTTGATATTTCTCCTGGCAATATTGATTCCAGCTTGGACCTCATCCAGCCTGGCATTTCTCATGATGTGCTCTGTGAATAAGTTAAATAAACAGGGTGACAATATACAGCCTCGTTACACTCCTTTCTCAATTTTGAACCAGTCATTTGTTCCATACAAGGTTCTAACTGTTGCTTCTTGACCTGCACACAGGTTTCTCAGGAGACAGGTAAGATGGTCTGGTATTCCCATTTCTTTAAGAGTTTCCCACAGATTTTTGTGATCCACATTGTCAAAGGCTTTAGCGTATTCAATGAAACAGAAATAGATGTTTTTCCTTGAATTCCCTTGCTTTCTCTAAGATCCAGCATATGTTGGCAATTTGATGTCTGGTTCCTCTGCTGTTTCTAAACCCAGCTTGGACATCTGTAAGTTCTTGGTTCATGTAATCCTGCAGTCTAGCATGGAGGATTTTGAGTATCCCTTACTAGCATGGGAGATGAGTGCAACTGACCAGTGGTGTGAACATTCTTTAGTACTATCCTTCTTGGGAACTGGGGTGAGGATTGACCTTTTCCAGTCTTGTGGCCACTGCTAGATTTTCCAGAATTGCTGACATATTGAGGGTAGCACTTTGATAGCATCATCTTTTAGGATTTGAAATAGTTCTGCTGGAATTTCATCACCCATCCTAGGTTTATTGACAGCAGTGCTTCTTAAGTCCCTCTAGACTTAACAATCCAGGATGTTTGGCTCTGGGTGAGCGACTACACCATAGTGGTTATCAGTGTCATTAAGATCTTTTTTGTACATTTCTTCCGTACAAAATAATAGTATATTGTATAACAAAACCCTACATTATTTTATAGAAATATACAAACAATATACATCTTTCAACACAATTTACTTATGGCGTGATTTCAGTTTTGTGAATAATTTTGTGTGTGAATTAATATGTTTATGGTATAAGAGTAGAAAAATTTGAATGAACAGATTAACTATTCTTTGTGCTACGTTTATAGAACAAATTTTTATTTATTGCTCATTTCTTATCTTCTAAAAGTAGTTAATAATTATATTTTTATGATAGAAAGCTATATTTTATAGCTTTTTAAATAATATAAACAGTGTGGGTGTTTAACATAACATAAAGCTTACATTGTTGTTTTTTGTTCAGTCGCTCAGTTATGTCTGACTCTTTTGAGACCCCATGGACTGTAGCCTGCCAAGCTCCTCTACCCATAGCATTTTCCAGGCAAGAATATTGGAGTGGGTTGCCATTTCCTCCTCCAAAACATTATATAAAAAGCAGAAAATTGTATTTCTTGTATGTTCTATAAACACTGTAGGATTTAATAAAAATAAAAGTTAAATGTCTCATAATTTGTGTCAGAGTTGAAAGAGTAAGCATTAGAAGTACTCATTGTGTATATTCCTTCATTATAAACAACAGCAGGTTTACATTTTAGCCTTGCCTTTTTAGTTTCTCTGCACTCTGATTTCAAAGTGGCAATACTGGAAAAAAAAAAAAAAAGAAAGAAAGAAACTCAGCATCCATTATCTCCTTTGTCTCAAAGATAATATTCTATTAAACTGACTTCCTGCTGAAGGATGCATTGACACGAATGTTACTCAGAAGCAGAAGAAAGATTAGGATCATCCCCACGTAGGCATGAGCGCCATCTGGACCAGGGCTTCTCTGTAGACCAGAGTCGGTTCAGTCACCCCTTCATCACAGATCCAGACCTGACAGATTTCTAATACACACAGCCACCTGGAAGCATAACACTGCCCAAACCCAGCTGAGCTTTCACTCTGTGGTTTTTATTCTCTTGTATTTGATGTCCAGCACTCTTCCCTCTGATGTCAGCTTCCGAATTCCCTGACTTACGATCAGCGTTAGAGAGAACTGCAGTGATGCTCAGATGATTTGCGAAGAACTGCAGCAGCAAATGCCTTCCCGTGTTCCCCAGATCCCACACTGTTCATCACTTTTCCTTTTCTCTTTTTTCCAAACAGCATCTATTTCCAAGCCCTTTCTCACATTCATTCTTAAATCCTAGAATTTAAACTCTCAAAAGTATTTACATTTAAATGGAGTGTGGAGGCCTTTTGGTGTTTGAAAAAAGCTTGTGAGATTTTTTAATGAGCTTCTAAGAGGCACTTGGATCGAAGCATTGCTAGGAGTAGGTCTATTTGGAACAATGGGAAGCCTGGGTCCAATTTAGAACTAGACGGTCGTCAATTCAGGACAAGTTAGAGCCTCCAGAGCTCTGCAATTGTTCCTGCTCCTTAGCCTTGCGTTCAAGACCTTTGCCAATCGGTTCCCGCTTACTTTGTCAAGCTCATCTCTGACCCGACAGGAGCCACAGCAGCCTTCCTGCTACTCCTCAGATGTTTCTGCTTTCCCATTATCTTCCCTCCTCTCTTCATCAATTGCCTTTTCAAAATTCATGGGCGAAGTTCGATATCACCTCCATCATGAAATTTCTCTTTGCTGCACATGGGTGGTTTAGGGAAAAGTGCATATATTACTCCCAGAAATTTCTAATTTTATAGCTTATACAAGCCCTCAGAAGTTATATAACTAAGACACATGTAATACAGCTCTATTTTAGGTACGATAAAACATCCTTTATTTTGTATAACTTCTGTGTAAACAAAGTCATACTCATTTATGTTGGAGTCTGATTTACAATGTTTTGTTACTCTCTGCTGTACAGTGAAGTGAATCAGCTATACACATATATAAAATATATCCACTCGATTTTAGATTCTTTTCCCATACAGGTCATTACAGAGTGTTGAGTAAATTCAAAGTCATGTTTATGAAGTTCTTGGGATGTAATAAATATCTCCATAGCTCTGGAAATTGGGTAAAGTTATTTACTCCATCCCTGCACCCAGAATTTCCACTCCTGAAAAGCAATCTTCAAGAGATTGTAATAAAGATTAAATGAGGAAATCTACATAAAAATCTTAAGAGAAATATCTGGCAGATAACAGCAGTTCATTAAAACATTTTAACAATTCTTATTAACCAGTGTTCTCTTCCTGCCTCTACCTGTGTGTACTCAGTCACTAAAAGTCTTGTTCAGCTCTGTCTCCCATCGCTCACCGGGCTCCTCTGTCCATGGTATTTCCCAGGCAAGACTACTAGTGGGGGTGGCCATTTCCTGCTGGAGGGGATCTTCCTGGCCCAGGGATCAAACCCACAGCTCCTCTGTCTCCTACGTTGCCAGGCAGATTCTTTACCCACTGAGCCACCTGGGAAGCTTGCCTGAGTCTGCTTATTTCAATAAGCTCTTAATGGTGGTATTTAGCGCACCTGTGTTCAGGTTCCTTGCCTTCTCCAAATACCACATTCTATTTGATAACAAGAACCATATGAACACAAAGCCCAAGATCATGTGTGGTGCATTATAAGCGTTTAATACACTGTTCATGCAGTACAGTCAAACTAAACCCAGAAAAAATATAAGTCCTCTGCTATTTTAATGACTCCATATTGTTGTCTGACAACATGAAGAAATAGATGTACTAAAGGATGTGATTGATGAAGTCAGTTTGACTTTCAAATAAACCTCATTTTCACTTAGCTCTCACTCTGTTGCTTCTTTTGGAAAATGAAAAAAGAGCAACGTTTCTCCCAAATAACATGCTGATTCCTTTGACTTTTGGCTGCTTTATTTTTTCTTTGGAAGGCAGACCACGATAGGGTGCATGTTATGGGCAGATGACATTTCTTTTTGTAATTTAGATGAAAGGACTATGAAATATTGGTATTTGGTTGAGCATACTGGGCTGTTCCAAACAAAGACTTTTGATCCTGAGTGTAGACCTGCCAGGACTCTATATTTCAGATTGATGGATGATCTTTCCAGCATCGTATTTTCATTATTTTCTACTTTCCTGTTCTATGTGTCAAACTACCATTAAATCACAGATACTAAATGCTGAATAAAATAAAACATCTATGAATTAGAAATGAGCCCTTTCATTTCCTTAATGCAGCTCTCTCATCCCATGCTGCATTTTACATCATTCATCTGGTTTTCCCAGTCTCCTGGTATATCCTTCTTTTGAACTTTCAGTTCCTCACATTTTAACAAAGTCAGCATGAGGGAACAAAATGGCTTTGAGCTGAGTGTCAAAGGACTTGACCATAGTCTCAGATTTGCTTCAGCTTGTGTGGTGCCTTGAGAATCTCTTTTCTCATCTTTCAATAAGAAAAATGTACAACATGGTCTTTAAGTCATTGAAACTCTATGATTTCTGATTTTTATCTAGAGCTCTGCCCCTTGATATTCTGTTTTGAAAAAAAATGGATCCTTTCCACACCTTTAAAAAAAATTCATGTTGACTAGTATTTTAATTATGTCTCCTTTTGTTTATTTTCTACTGGGGCTGCTTTGAAAATTAATAAAATAATCTGCAGTAAATATTCGAGCATAATTTACCTTCTTTTCTAGTTCTAGTTAAGTTCTGCCTCCTCTACTTCCTCTATATCATATTTGTTTTTATTCTTCTTTTATTCTAAAGTCCTCTTTGATTCTCCCAATATTTCACAACCTCAAATTTAATTCATTAGCATATTCTTTTATAAGTTTATTCAAGTACATAGCTACTGTGGGCCAAGACTGGGTTATTTTGCTGTTTGGGGGTGTTGAATAAATAAAATTCCCATTCTCTGCCTGAGCTTGAAATTAGTTGAGATGTAGATTAAAGAAGATGAGATGAAGATAAGTATAGCCCGTTGAAGCTGTTGGAAGATGCTGCATTTCAGTTCAGTTCAGTTCAGTCGCTCAGTTATGTCCTACTCTTTGCGACCCCATGAATCACAGCACACCAGGCCTCCCTGTCCATCACCAACTCCCGGAGTTCACTCAAACTCACACCCATTGAGTTGGTGATGCTCTCCAGCCATCTCATCCTCTGTCGTCCACTTCTCCTCCTGCCCCCAATCCCTCCCAACATCACAGTCTTTTCCAATGAGTCAACTCTTTGCATGAGGTAGCCAAAGTACTGGAGTTACAGCTTCAGCATCAGTCCTTCCAAAGAACACCCAGGACTGAGCTCCTTCAGAATGGACTGGTTGGATCTCCTTGTAGTCCAAGGGACTCTCAAGAGTCTTCTCCAATACCACAGTTCAAAAGCATCAATTCTTCAGCACTCAGCTTTCTTCACAGTCCAATTCTAACATCCATACATGGCCACAGGAAAAACCATAGCCTTGATTAGATGGACCTTTGTTGGCAAAGTAATATCTCCGCTTTTCAATATGCTATCTAGGTTGTTCATAACTTTCCTTCCAAGGAGTAAGCGTCTTTTAATTTCATGGCTGCAATCACCATCTGCAGTGATTTTGGAGCCCCCCAAAATAAAGTCTGCCACTGTTTCCACTGTTTCCCCATCTATTTCCCATGAAGTGACGGGACCAGATGCCATGATCTTCATTTTCTGAATGTTGAGCTTTAAGCCAACTTTTTTACTCTCCTCTTTCACTTTCATCAAGAGGCTTTTTAGTTCCTCTTCATTTTCTGCCATAAGGGTGGTGTCATCTGCATATCTGAGGTTATTGATATTTCTCCTGGCAATCTTGATTCCAGCTTGTGCTTCTTCCAGCCCAGCATTTCTCATGATGTATTCTACATACAAGTTAAATAATCAGGGTGACAATATACAGCCTTGGCGTACTTCTTTTCCTATTTGGGACCAGTCTGTTGTTCCACGTCCAGTTCTAACTGTTGCTTCCAGGATAGTGGTATTTCTCCCAGTTATTCTCCCAAACATCTCAGTTAGCCAGGTCTCTCCCCTGTTCCCTACAGAATATGCATGGGAGTAGAAAAGCGAATGGGCAAGAGAGAGGCCAGTGTTACTGATGTGGGTTCTGCCTCAAAGCAATGTGAATGTGTGGATTCTAGTGTCTACCAACACAAAGGCCTGGGGACTTTGCAGTAAGTCACGCATGAGCATCACTTTTGTGGAATTTATAGTTTGCATAAAGAATATGGAGTTTGAAACATAGTCAGAAATGTGTAAGTGTGTGATGCAGAAATATGCCAAGGAATGTAAGACAGGGAAGCTTACCTCCCCCACAGGGAGTCAAAGAAAGCTTCTCTTAGGAACTGATGCATGAACAGAAGCCAAGAAGCTCACTGATGGGATGAGAAGAGGGTTCCAGGCAATGGGAAATGCACAAGAAAACTTGTGGCACCTTTGGAGAATGGGAGTGAAAACAGGGTCTGGACTAAGAGTGTGAATGGCACCAGATGAGGAGGAAGGGAAGAGCTGAGCCCCAGTTATGCAAGCTAGAGCTTAGATTGTATCCTAAATGACAGCAAGAAGACTCAGAGATTTTGAGCATCTGCAGAAATCCAAGAAAAGATGTCCAGTTGTCAGTTGGGTGATCTGGATATCTGAAGAGAGGACCACTCAGAAAAGAAACACGGTTGCCTGTTGAATAAGTATTGAAAGACTAGAAGAGTCTTCGCATGATCCCCAGAAACCCCAGCATTTAATGACTGGGCAAATAAAGCTAGAGAGTTAAGACCAAAATGAGAAACCAGAAAAAAAAAAAAAACAAAAACAGAGTGTTTGGAGATGGAAGACACCACCACTGTCGAGTGCTACCAAAGAGGTCAAGCAGGATGAGGACTGAAACAAGCCCACAAGCCCACTTTAACCTGTACCCATTTTTCTTTCTGCCTACAACAGGGAAGAGAGAGATACTATTCCATTTTCCCCCTATTTTTCTATACTTCATATCTTCATTGCTCATTTGTTGATTCATCCTAAAATATTTTGGGTGAAAATGTTTTTCTAGAAACACTCTTAAAGGCAGTTCAGCTTTGTCTCCTTCATGTTGACTGCTCAAATGCAACTCCTGCCAATGTTGCCAGAAATATTTCTTAAGGGAAGCTATGAGTTAATAGCGGAAATGTCAAATCTTTTCAGTTTTGTGTTTTTTTAATTTTTTTGTAAAGTATATGAAAGTGTTATCTACTAAAAGTGAAGGGGGAAGAAGAGGGATTTGACCTTACAACAGTGAAAGGATAGGATAACTAGAAATGTGTATTTAAATATTTGGGGGCAGATTGTTTTTTACTTCCATATGGCCATTTCTTTTGAATATTGAAATATGTGGATGTTTCAATTAAATAAAAGTGAAAACGATTCCAGCAGAGAAAGCTTCATCAGAGTCAGATTTATATATTGATGAGATTTTCTTCTCCTCATCTTTTCTTGTTTTTTTTTTCATTTTCTCCTTCTTTCTTTTCTTGTACTACCTTCTGTCTTCTTTTGTCCTGCCTTCTCTTTTCCCACACTCCTTCTTCCTCATCTTTCCTCATCTTTCCCCACCTTCATAGCTGGTGGATTATGAGGCATTACCAGGGAATTAAGCTGCAGCTGGATAGAGCTAATATTGAGGAACTGTTTATTAGCTTCTCTGCTGAGGCTCAGAACACTTGCCCTTCAAGAGTGCATCTACTGAAACTCTTGCAGCACCATTTTCTCCAGGTCATTGCCATCTCCCTGGTGTCCACTCTCTCTATTATCTTCTTTGATACTGTTCATTTGGGGAGTTGGTCTCATTCCTATCATTACATCATTTCTCTTTTGATCCTCTTTCCTTTCTTCTAGGTTTCTCTCTTGATATTCCTTTGGGGCTTTACAATGCTATATTTCCCCCACTACAATCTCCTCCAGGGTAAGACCCAGAATCATTCTAACTCTTGCCTTTTTACAAATGTCTAATCTGCCCCAACAATATATAATACAATAGAGGGACAGAGACCAATAGGACAGGAATCTTGACCTCAGTGAGGACACCGTATAAGAATGTGGATAGGGGAGGGGGTAGGTGGATGGGACCATGCAGAATCCTGTAAATGCAGAAATGGGCAAACTCACGAAATAACAGGATAGTGCAAAAGGAAGAAGCTATTAGAACTGCTTTTAAATATCAAAGAAGAGTTCACTGCAGAGAAAGTCCTTTATTTAGATGAATAAATGTAGAAATGGAAGGAAGGGATCTCAGATAGTGTCTAGCATCAGCAAAAGCACAGAGACACATCATTTAATGACAAGTTTGAGGGGGAATTTAAGTTTTTAAGTACAGCTGAAGCAAACAGGTGAACACTGGGGGAAGGGCCTAGAGGTTGGGGAGCATATGCTCATAATGGGAGCATAATGTGAGACTGGTAAAAGTGGTTCCCAAGACTGTGCTTTGTGATGCTAAGACACTTGGATAGCCTGGGAAATCTCAATTTCACATTTTTAAGGCAGGATGTCAACATGAAAAAAAAAATAAGATCAAGGCATCTGACCCTTCAAGGCAGATAGAAGGGGAAAAAGTGGAAGCGGGGACACCTTTTCCTTCCCTGGGCTCCAAAATCATTCTAGACAGTGACTGCGGCTGTGAAATTAAAAGGTGCTTCCTGCTTGGAAAGAAAGTTATGACGAACCTAGACAGCATATTGAAAACCAGAGATATCAGTTTGCTGACAGAGGTCTGTATAGTCCAAGCTTTGTTTTTTTCCAGTAGTCATGCACAGATATAAGAGTTGGACCATAAAGAAAGCCGAACACCAAAGAGTTGATGTTTTTGAACTGTGGTGCCGGAGAAGACTCTTGAGAGTCACTTGGGCTGCAAGGAGATCCAACCAGTCCATCCTAAAGGAGATCAACTCTGAACATTAATTGGAAGGACTGATCCTGATGCTGAAGCTCCAATACTTTGGCCACTTGATGCAAAGAGCTGACTCATTGTAAAAGACCCTGTTGCTAGGGGAAAGCTGAGGGCAAGAGGAGAAGGGGGAAGCAGAGGATGAGATGGTTAGAAAGCATCATTGACTTAATGGGCATGAATTTGTCCAAACTTGGGGAGCTAGTGAAGGACAGAAGAGCCTGGTGTGCTGCAGTCCATGGGGTTGCAAAGAGTCAGACATGATTTGGTGACTAAACAACAGTAACAACAACAAAATGAAGACACATACGTGTCAACATGGAAGACACATCACATACGGAGATGCTAGTCATTCTCTTACCTCACTGGGTGATCTTAGACGAGCAAATAATTGTGATACAGAGAATGGAATAGGAAACCTGTTATAAAACAACAAGGACACCTTTAAAGGATCTGCCTTTCCACATTAATGATCCATGACAAATACCTGCAACTTGTGTTGATTCATAGACTTCATACCTTCTATTTGAAAGGAGATGGAAGGTTGCAAATAATAAACAAGTTTTAAATGGCAAGTCATAATCACACAGTAGAATATTTATGTGTGTGTGCCTGCCAAGTAGCTTCAGTCATGTCCAACTCTTTGCAACCTATGGATTATAGCCTGCCAGACTCCTCTGTCCTTGGATTCTCCAGGCAAGAACACTCGAGTGGGTTTCCATGTCCTCCTCCAGATCTTTCCAACCAGGGATCGAACCCATACGTCTTATGTCTCCCGCATTGACAGGCAGGTTCTTTACCACCAACGCTACCTGGGAAGCCCAAGTCAGCTATACATACACCTCAGTTCAGTCACTCAGTCATGTCTGACTCTTTAAGACCCCGTGGACTGCAGCACACCAGGCTTCCTTGTCCATCACCAACTCCCGGAGCTTACTCAAACTCATGTCCATTGAGTCGGTGATGCCATCCAATCATCTCATCCTCTGTCATCCCCTTTTCCTCCCACCATCAGTCTTTGCCAGCATGAGGGTCTTTTCAAATGAGTCGGTTCTTTGTATCAGGTGGGCAAAGTATTGGAGTTTCAGCTTCAGCATCAGTCCTTCCAATGAATATTCAGGACTGATTTCCTTTTGGATAGACTGGCTTGATCTTGCAGTCCAAGGGACTCTCAAGAGTCTCCAACACCATAGTTTGAAAGCATCAAAAAGTATTAAAAGTATCAAAAGAATATTGATAATCACACAAATAACTAATTGATAAGAACTGTGTTTCCTGGAATCTTCAGAGAAGTTTGGTTAACTCATTGAATTTAATGAATCATTCACTATACAGAAGTTGGATACTTTGCACCTTTTGTTTTTTCTTCCTCAGCAACTGAAAAGCCAGATCCGAGTAGAATGAGGAGTTGAGCAGAGAAAATTCCCAAGTTTCTCTTTCTCCAGCTTTTGTATGTTGGGTTAAGAAGTCTGCAATCTTTATTTCAGCTTGCCTCAGGAGAAATCATAACCCTTCCAAACAGAGACAGATTCCATTTCTCTGTACATATCTGATAAAAGGAAGTTGGAAATTTCCTAGGCCTTGAATTGCTTTAAATCTCAACTTGAGTCACATATCAAGAACTAATGCCTTACTTCCTTTGACCATCCTGTTCTTGTTTTTCTTACATGATTTTAGATCTAAGACTTGAGAAACAAAGATACTGTCAAGTTTATAGAAGATCACACGTCACCTAGTTTTAAAAGAACAACTTTTAACTGGCTTTTGATTCCTTGAAAATAGCTTTGGTTTGGCAATTCCTCTAAGGAATGATAGATGCCTTAGTTCAACTCACGGAGTTTGTGAGAAAGGAAACAGAAAGCATCACGAGTTTTGAGAGTGAACACTGGCTCATGCGACAGGAGAAGTGGGTTCTAGTCTTAGCCTTGCCTTATCTGTGTGACTTTTGATAAATTGCTCTTTGTTTCTGGACCTCAGCTGCCTTATATATAAGATCAATGTTTGCTTTAAATNATATATATATATTATTTTTTTTTTACAAATACTGTGCATAAAACAAACAAGCACAAAAATAAATAAAACTTTTTAAACCTTACAGTACAGTACCTTGAAAAGTACAATAGTACGGTACAAGAGCTGGCATACAGGGGCTGGTCTTGAGTGAAGAGGCAAGAAGAGTTACAGACTGGAGGTGGGAGATGGTAGAGCTGAAGGATCGTCAGCAATTAGGAGATGGAGGGCAAGCTGCAATCTCACTCATGGCTGACGTTGATAGAACACGTGTTGGCATCTTTGAAAGTTTACAACCTGAAGGTTCATATGTAAGGGACTTATTGTACTTCTCTATGCCAATGCCAGGCCTATGCGCCCACATTTTAAGTGCTGACATTTGACTTTTCTTTTTGTAAAGCAAGTGCCTGACTTAAGTTTTAATTGTCAAGTCTGATTCTTCAAAGAGAGCCATCTAGAATAAGCACACCACCAGCCACTCTTTGCGTCTGCAGTTTCCTTTGCTTTAGAGGTTTTGTTGGCATCAAGAACTGATCATTTGGGCTCCAATTTTTTCTCTCCTTCATCTTTAAACTCCAGTCTTATGTTTTAAGTTCACCAATAGAGTCAGCCTCCAAAACCCTACATCCTCACCCTTGACCTCAGGAAAGCAGAACCCTAGGCCCATATGTGTGTTCCTTCTCTGTCTCTCCATGTGACCTCACCGTGTGCACTCAGGCGTGCTGTGCAATTTCAAGGTTCTACAAGCAATAAACCCTTATTTTCCCCAAATGTCCTAATGCGTATTGCTGAAGGATGTCTTACTATCGTGATAAGCTCCATAAGGGCTGGTCCAGGCACAGCACTGATTACTGATAGCCTGAGACCAGCACAGCTCCATGGTAGTGTTATAACACTACCTGGTGGCTGTTGTTTAGTCACTAAGCTGTGTCTGACTCTTTGTGACCCCTTGGACTGTATTATACTAATTATTATAACCCCAGTTTTTGCATTAATGTTACATTATTATGTCTCTTTTACAAAAGAGAAAAAAAGGAGGCTTAATAAGGTTGAGTGGTTGTCCAGGGTCACAAATGTAGTCGGTGGCAATGCATGCATGCTCAGTTATGTCCAACTCTGCAACCCCATGGACTATAGCCCACCTGGCTCCTCTGTCCATAGGATTTTCCCCGAGAATACTGGAGTAGGTAGACATTTCCTCCTTCAGAGGATCTTCCTGACCCAGGGACCACACCTATGTATCCTGCATTGCAGGTGAATTCTTTACCACTGAGTCACCTGGGAATCCCAGTAAGTGGCAATAGTCTGTTTATAGGAAGTTTTAATGAAACAAGTGGATATTTTTGTTTAAATAACCACTACTGACTTACCACAAAGTCAGTTAGGAAGATGCCACAGAAACAGAATAATTTATTACCAAAGATCAAGTCAAGCAGACATCAGTTGGCTCCCCGTCATTTATTAAGAGAAAACAGGCTTGCTCAGATGTCGTTCTTTTTTTCTCTGAAAGTCTGATACAATTCCCAGGATTTTGGCAAGTCCAGAGTCTTTTGCTCATTGCTCATCATCGTCTCTCAACTGGTGTGTGGGTTGTCACTTCAGCTGTGTCCAACTCCCATGGACTGTAGCCTGCAAAACTCCTCTGTCCATGAGATTCTCCAGGCAAGAATACTGGAGCGGGTTGCTGTATCATCCTCCAGGGGAATCTTCCCGACCCAGAGATTGAACCTGCATCTCTGAAGCCTCCTGCATTGGCAGGTGGGTTCTTTACCACTAGCACCACCTGCTGAAACTCCCTCAACTGGTACCTGATTCTTTTTAACCTCTTAGGAATTACTTTTGGCATACAGAAAGCTGTACTTATTTAATGTACATAATCTGATGTATTTGAAGACAGATACACACCCATGAAATCATCACACATTCTGTTCCACAGACATATCCAATACCTTCAAATATTTTCTCCCATCTTCTTCACTTAATATTTTTTTGTAAAGTAATTTATTTTAATTGGAAGCTAATTACTTTACAATATTGTAGTGGTTTTTGCCATATATTCAAATGAATCCGCCATGGGTGTACATGTTTTCCCCATCCTGAACCCCCCTCCCACCTCCCGCCCCATCCCATCCCTCAGGGTCATCCCAGTGCGCCAGCCCTGAGTGCCCTGTCTCATGCATCAAACCTGGACTGGCGATCTGTTTCACATATGATAATATACATGTTTCAATGTTATTCTCGCAAATCATCCCACCCTCACCTTCTCCCATAGAGTCCAAAAGTCTGTTCTTTACGTCTGTGTCTCTTTCACTGTCTCGCATATAGGGTCATCGTTACCATCTTTCTATATTCCATATATATGCGTTAAAATATCGTATTGTTGTTTTTCTTTCTGACTTACTTCACTCTGTATAATCGGCTCCAGTTTCTTCCACCTTATTAGAACTGATTCAAAAGCATATGATAAAAGCACACCATTATTAGATTTATACTCTCAGCAAAATTGTATGTATACAATGCAGCGCTGTTAACTACAGCGCTGTTAAACACAGGCCCTGTGTTTACAGATCTCTAGGTCTTATTTATCTTGCTTAACTGAATCTGTGCTCAACAGCACATATGTGTATCATCTCCTGTGGCTGTTTTCTTTCTTTGTCCGAGTTAGCCTCAGTCATAGAACATTGCTTCTTTGCTTAGATTTTCCCAAAGTACCATTTACAGAAGGCATTCATGTGGAGGAGAATTTTACAGGAGATTTGAGTTCAATGGCAGACATATGGAGCTGTGCAAGAGGAGAGCAGAACCCACAGCTGAAAGCCAATGGTTAAATCGTACTCTTATTTAAAAGCTCCTTCACTCACACCTGCCAGGGGTAGTTCCCAATTCTTTATTCCTTCCTTCCTTCACTCCCTCCCTCTCTTTCTTTCTTGTTTTCTTGCTTTCTTTCCTTCCCCTGGCTTCAGAGTTTCATCTTCATTTCTCTCTCCACCTTCCTTCTCTTACACTCAAGAATTCCTCTGCAGCGCTGATGCAAGGTATTTTATTGATCTCTCTATTTCACTCTGGCACATTTTGATTTGTCCCCAAACATTCCAATTAAGGTGAGCTCTAATATAAGAGAGTCTGTTCCCCCTGAGTGGAATCCAATCAACCTCGGCTACTGTGGGTTTGCTCCTTCTTACCTCTCTTTTCACTGTCTTCACCTTCTTCCTTCCTCTTTTACCATGCTTTAAGTAGATATAAATGTATGAAGGTGTATATTTCTTGGGGAAAAATCGATACTGTCCTTTGATAACTGCCTTAAGATTGTCTTTCTTTGTTTTCCTTACCCTTCCATCTGTGAAGCTGAGCTTTGATGTCTGTGGCTGAATCTGAGACCTCATCATTCATCAAGTCAGTATGAAAATAGGCTTATAAAAGTCACACAACTGCCTTGTGAATGGCAGTTCTGTCAAGCCAGTGTGGCTCGCCTGCCAGGTTTAGTATGGCAGGCTGAGATAGGGCTGTCCTTTGATTTCATGCTGCCCCAGGTAAGGATGGCAGTGACATTATATTTTCAGTTTGTATGTATATTATGAGGAAATATAAGCCTTCACCCAACTCACCTACTTGTGTCTTTGACCTTTCCTGCCTTCTAGTCGTGCCTACCTTCTGGCACTGAATAAGTCCTCATGGGGCACAACTATGATTTTTCCACTTCTGAATTCATGAATTTTCCATAACTCAGCTTTTAAACATGGAGCCAGAGGACTTGGCATTATATCTTGGCTTCTTATCCAGGATTCTGTGACTTTGGGTAAATCACTTCCATGACTGAATTTTTGTGTCCATATCTTTCAAATGAAAGTGAAAGTGTGAGTCTCTCAGTTGTGTCTGATTCTTTGCAGATCCATGGACTGACTGTGTCTTGCCAGACTTCTCTGTCCATGGAATTCTCCAGATAAGAATGCTGTGGGTATCCAGGCAAGAGAGTGGGTAGCCATTCCCTTCTCCAGGGGATCTTCCTGACCTAGGGATCAATTCTGGGTCTCCTGCATTTCAGGCAGATTCTTTACTGTCTTGAGACACAAGGAAAGGATGAACCAGCAACACTGATTCAATGGACATGAGCAAATTCCAGGAGGTAGTGAAGGACAGGGAAGCCTGGCTTGCTGCAGTCCATGAGGTCACAAAGACTCATCCATGACTTAGTGACTTAATAAAAATAATTTTTAGAATGGGCACATTCTCAGACCATCAGAGGTTTATTGTGAAGATCCACTTTTGAAATATGTTCAAGAGCTTATAAATGCAAACAAATTATGCAATGTAAGTTGTAATTCTCACAGGATGAAACAATTCTCTGAGTCTGTTGTTTGAAGCTTCAATTATGTATCTACTCATATCTTCAACTTTCTATCATCTTACATTCAAAGGGAAAAGTTTGAGCAGAGGACAGAGTACTGGAAAGTACACTTTACATTGCAATTTACAGTGATCTATTACAGAGGATCCTATGTTTCATGAGCTATATGACCTTGGAAGAGATAGCCAATGTTACTAAGTGTACATATCAACACCAATAAAGTGCTTACTTCTATAAACATACCTACATTCCCGTATCATCTGTTAAGTTATATAAAATAATGGTAAATAATTAAAGTCTATCAAACAAAAAATCAAATTTGTCTTCCTTTAGAGGGTTCCACTGTGCCTAGCAAATTCTTAGATATATAGTAACTTCTCACATTCCATAAATCCAATGCAAGAATTCAGTCTCTTCTTGCCACAGCACTGTTCTCAGCTTCAGCAGATAGTCTCAATCTCCTAACTAGAAACATTTATGACGTTTTCCACACTTCCTTCTCCTTCTCCGTATACTGTCAGTCACCAAATCCTGTTGATTCAACTGACTGGGTCTCTTTGAAATCCCCCTGCTCTTTCCTGCTACCTCTTTTTATTAGATCCTCAAAACTTCTTTTCTTATTGGCTTCACCACACTTCTTTCTGGTCTTTCCTATTTAAATTTATTTTCATTGTGTTATGCCACCTGTCGTGTGGTTATTGAAGTGACCATTTTCAAATAGAAATCTGATATGGCTTTCTGCGACTTTGGATGTACTGTACTGTTGCTTGAGTTTGGAACCAAACTGTCTGAGATTCTGCCACTTTTTTTTTTTTTTAATTTTTTGAAATTTTTATTTTAACTTTAGTTTACTTTACATTACTGTATTGCTTTTGCCAAACATTGACATGAATTCACCATGAGTGTACAAGCATTCCCAAACATGAATCCCTTCCCACCTCCCACCCCATACCATCTCTCTGGGTCCTCCCCTTGCACCAGTCCCAAGCATCCTACATCCTGCATCGGATATCGACTGGTGATTCATTTCTTACTTGATAGTATACATGTTTCAATGCCATTCTCCCATCTCATCCCACCCTCTCCCTCTCTCTCTCCCCCAGAGTCCAAAAGTCTGCTCTATAGATCTGAGTCTCTTTTGTTGTCTCGCATACAGGGTCATCATCCCCATCTTTCTAAATTCCATATATATGCGTTAGCATACTATACTGGTGTTTTTCTTTCTGGCTTACTTCACTCTGTATAATCGGCTCCAGTTCCATCCATCTCCTTAGAACTGATTCAAATGTATTCTTTTTAATGGCTGAGTAATACTCCATTGTGTATATGTACCACAGCTTTCTTATCCCACTTTTTATCTCTGTGGCCTCAATGGAATTATC
Organism: Redunca redunca; assembly: GCA_006410935.1. NCBI lineage: Eukaryota > Metazoa > Chordata > Mammalia > Artiodactyla > Bovidae > Redunca > Redunca redunca. The sequence goes on along the minus strand of SJYQ01096451.1, from coordinate 657,626 downwards.
TCCATTCATTGATTTCTTTCTGTGGTGACCATGAGTGTGTGCCTTTCAGATCTCCAGTTGCATTGGGGCTCAGATGGACTGATGGCCCTGGGTGTTGCTCTCTGAAATACAGGCGCACATTCACACTGAGGCCACGCTTCCCACAGGCTCCACCGAGAAGGGACTGAGAACAGAAGGGCTACTGAAGCAGGCACACTTCTGGGGTACGCAACATTCCTCTGAAAGTTCTGTCTGGTCTGGAAACATCCCACTGGCTTTGTGGAACATCCTCAAATTCACTACAGTGTTAAACTCTTCCACTCAGTATTTCTTCCTTCCTTTTCATCTTCACAGAGGCTAGACTTGCACTGTGGTCTGCACAGCTCTGCCAGCGTCCACTGATCCATTTCCTTTTTCCTCACAGATACTTCCTCTAATGAACTTCTTACATATTGAATTCTGTCTTGATATTTTGCTTCTTAGAGGATCTAGACTAGTCCACTTCATTTGTAAAGTAAATGTAACGATAGTGTCTCCTTCATAGGAATATGATGAGTATCAAATATAATATGGATATAAAACACTATAAAATAGCTTGCTGCTATTATGATCATTATTTTGCACTTACTCAACATAGCATACTGTATCATGTATCAATTATATATACACATACGCATCCCTCTGCCAAAAAAAGAATCCCTTTTATTCCAGTCATGCAGAGTAACAACTTATCCATCAGGGTCAAGCTCTTTACTCATCATCTATGTCATGCTGTCTTTTTTTTTTTTAATTTTATTTTTACTTTATTTTACTTTACAATAGTCTATTGGTTTTGCCATACATTGACATGAATCCACCACGGGTGCACATGAGTTCCCAAACATGAACCCCCTCTCCTGCATCCCTCCCCATAATATCTCTCTGGGTCATCCCCATGCACCAGCCCCAAGCATCCTGTATCCTGCATCAAACGTAGACTGGCAATTCGTTTCTTACATGATAGTATGTATGTTTCAATGCCATTCTCCCAAATCATCCCACCCTCTCCGTCTCCCTCAGAGTCCAAAAGTCTGCTCTACACATCTGTGTCTCTTTTCCTGTCTCGTATACAAGGTCATCATTACCATCTTTCTAAAGTCCATATATATGTGTTAGTATACTGTATTGGTGTTTTTCTTTCTGGCTTACTTCACTCTGTATAATCGGCTCCAGTTTCATCCATCTCATTAGAACTGATTCAAATGTATTCTTTTTAATGGCTGAGTAATACTCCATTGTGTATATGTACCACAGATTTCTTATCTATTCATCTGATGATGGATATCTAGGTTGCTTCCATGTCCTGGCTATTATAAACAGTGCTGCGATGAACATTGGGGTACATGTGTCTCTTTCTATTCTGGTTTCCTAGGTGTGTATGCCCAGCAGTGGGATTGCTGGGTCATAAGGCAGTTCTATTTGCAATTTTTTAAGGAATCTCCACACTGTTCTCCATAGTGGCTGTACTAGTTTGCATTCCCACCAACAGTGTAAGAGGGTTCCCTTTTCTCCACACCCTCTCCAGGATTTATTGTTTGCAGTATGTCATGCCTTCTTTAATTCATTTTTGTTGTTGCTGTTTTCCTCTAGCCCTGGACATATCACCCTTCTACTACTTACATTAGCACTAATCCCATTGTTTGGCCACTAATTAATGTGGCTCCGTCTAGACTCTAAGTTCTTTAATGGTTTGTATCTTGTCATATCTTGTGGTGTTGATAGTACTGTGCACATTTTAGAGGCTAACATAGTAGGTTTTAAACAATACATTGAGCAAATGGATGCCTGTATAAATGTATCATGTTGATTTGGTGGCAATATAAGGGATAAAATAATCCATGATATCACTCATGCTGTGACATCTGGCTCCCTTTGTTTCACTAAAATCTGTTACACGTGGAACTTCTTAAATTTTTCAGTATCAACCAAGTTAAATTGCTGTCCTTGGTTTTAGTAGAAAGGCACCTTAATAAAAAATAGATGCTATTCTTCCATAAATCACTTTGTCCTTCTACAAGTTTCTTCAGGCTCTAACAAGCTATAATTCTAAGTCAAAGTCAGGCAAAAGCTGCTGAAAACTCAGCATCAGTCTTAGTTTCATATTTTTATCTTGAGCCTTCAACAAGGAGTTTAATACAGGCTCGAGAGGATAAGGCTGGAGCAATGTAGCTCCTTCACTTTGATCCCAATCTTTGCCCCATATTCCTGTCCAGTTGATTCTACTTTTAGTGTGCATTTATACTCCAAATTATGCCTTCTGATATGAGAACTAGTAAATGAGTAATTGGAAGGAGGTGTGATCAGAGAGATAACAAAGAGCTAAACTGAGAACATTTTAAAGGCCCTAGATTGTGCCTCAAGTGAGATAAAGAGACGTTGAAGGCCTTTTAAATATGTCTTCAAGGTTTCCAGGTACACACCGAGAATCGCAGACTTTTATGTTCCTCAGTAAAATGAACACGTGGATCTAGGAACCCGTGGGTAGAAGCAGGCATGGCACTTTAACTATCACTCCCAATGATCCACCTGGAGAATTTAAGCTTCCTTTTCCTGCAGCTGTACACTCTGCAATGGTATGGATTCTAATTCGTAAAGTGGGAACATTTCCACAAGTGGACAAAACTAGAGTTTTATGCTGAGCTATGATTTGTGCCCAGGAGCTTCAGGTTTCTTGCATCCAGGGACAGCAGACAAGAGGACTATACAGTCCATGGAATTCTCCAGGACAGAAGGCTGGAGTGGGTAGCCTTTTCCTTCTCCAACAGAGATGGTAGCTGAAGGAAAAGGGGATGCAGATTGGAGAAAGGAGGATGGAGATGAGTGTTAGTTGTGGCCCCAAGACTAATTACCTAGGCAAGAACTGTAGGTTTTCCCACTAACATCCCTCTTTAAGTTCTTCCTCAGGAATCCAGGAGTTACCCCTCCACCATCCAGTGGATATGACTGTACTTTGGGAAATGCTGATGCATCATACAGACCTTCCTTCAAAGAAGGACTTACTGGCTTACTCCTGGACATGCTGTAAGTACATAGCTTTCATGTCTGAAACTATGGTGATGGTGGTTTAGTCGCTAAGTTGTGCCTGACTCTTGTGACCCCACGGACTGCAGCCTGTGAGGCTCCTCTGTCCATGGGATTTTCTAGGCAAGAATACTGGAGTGGGTTGCCATTTCTTTCTCCAGGGGTCCAAAACTACAGGTCTTGCTTTACCAGGCCCATCTTTCTCAAAGGAATGCTTTTCCCAGGGAAGCTTATTTTAATGGCTGATTGAGATGGAAGAATAATGGTCCAGATATTTTGGTCCAGTGTGGGGCAGTTCGAATAGGATATTGTATACCCAGAGTTTCCTGTGTGCTGAGTAGAGTTTATCAAAACCATATCTCAGCTGTACATCTCTCTCTGCTTGATCCTGCTTCCCTTCTTCTCTTTCTACAGGTGTTGGTCACAAGGGCTTCTATAACAAATATTCTGCTTGATAAACTTTGTCTGAATCTGTTTATCAAGAAGCACAACCTGTGACCAGTCAATAGGTGACTTCTGTTTCATGAATGGCCTTTTTTTTTTTTTCCCCTGGTAATCGCTTATTGGTATCAATATCAAATCTTAGAGGCAAATGGGTGAATTGGGGCTGGAGATAGCTCCATTGGCCCAGCCTAAATATCTAGAAAACATGAGAATTTCTGGGGCTAATTTTAGAGGGGTGGAGAGAAAGAAAGATAGGTGAAAAAGAAGAAGAGGTGAGTCAGAAAATGGTATAAGGCTGGGACTACATGGGGAGGAGCAAGTCACTGAAAAGAATTTGGATGGTGATGTGGTCAAAAGAATGATTTTTAGTAGAAGAACATCTGACAAATATTGTGTATTTACACAGTGTAAATACAAATTTACGTTGTATGGTTTATCTGGAGTAAATTGTTCCTCATCTTTGAGTTTGCATGCTGTTTCTTCAGTTGTGTCCTTCATCTTCAATATCCTGTAAAAGTCTGTCATATAAAGAAGCTTTACGTGATAATATTTGGGAGACTGAATCATGCCTGGATTAGTATCGTATTGAACAGGGAGCAAGCTGACCCATTAATGTATCAAATCCATTGGAATTGGGAACGCAGAGCCATAGGGGACCGTGGTGACACAAACTCCAGGAGTCAGGATCGAATCACATCTAAATCTTAAGCAGTACTTGGTTTAGCCCTGTTCACTTATTTGTTTTATCCTCTGATTGTGCTTCCTTACAGCGGTTCCCATCATGCGACATAATGGCATGTTCATAAATAACACTTCTGAAATGTTTGTGGAATAAATATATATGGATACACATTAGTATACTTGGTTGTACAAGTATCTTTCTTCCTACTCAACGATGAACCCCGGTGAATCTGAGTCTTTTTTTTTTTTTATTACCCAAAGTGCCTAAAACAATGCTTGGCTCACAGTAAATCAGTTACTTGTTAACAAGAATTCCTGAAAGCTGAATGTCATCTCAAAGCAAGACACTGATGCCAGCTATCAATTTACTGCCTCTCAGCTCTTCATCTACCCTTCATTGCCTACTCTATGATGATAGAGATGACTTCTGTGAATGTTCCTTCTTTGCTGCCTGGCACAATGCCCAGTTCTGTTAGTAGAGGGCGCTGGGAAGGCACTGAAAGAGGAAGAGTTGCTTCTTGGTTCTGGTGTGCTCACTTATCAGGATCTCATTTTGCACCTGGTCCCTACAGCACACACAGCTTCTCAGGACCCGGCTCCTGTGGTGCATGCTGGTCAAGCCCACCCAGTGGCCAGCAGCTTGCCCAAGCAGCTGCTCTTCATCGTATACCCTGATCAAGTGGGGTATATCCCAGAAATGCCAGAACTCTTCAACATATGTAAATCAATCAGTGTGATAAACCACATTAACAAACTGAAGAATAAAAACCATATGATTATCTCAGTAGATGCAAAAAAAAATGCTTTTGACAAAATTCAGCATCCATTTATGATAAAAAAATTTCTGGAAAGTGGGCATAGAGGAAACATTCTTCAGTGTAATAAAGGCCATATGACAAGTCCACAGGAAACATCATTCTCAACAGTGGAAAAACTGAAAGCATCTCCTTCCTCTAAGATCAGGGATAAGACAAAGGTGTCCATTCTCTCCACTTTCATTCAACATAGTTTTGGCAGTCCTAGCCATGGTAATCAAAGAAGGAAAATGAAATAAAAGTAACCTTGGGTAGGTTTATAGTCGAATGCCTCCAGTGAGATACCTACCTGTGAAGTGTCTTTCTCAGGACCTTCAAAGATGGCCTTCTAGCAAGTTTTAGAAGAGGGCTTTTCGGAAATTTCCCCTGGCATGGCAGTACGGTCATCTTGTCATCTATCATCTAGTCATCTGTCATCTGATGAGTCCCTGGCATGCCCTCTCTGAGAAAGTCTGGATCTCAGCTCTGAGGGTCTTCTGTGTCAGTCCTAGGGACACCAGTTGGCTTTTATACTTGAAATTCCTGTATTCTTTAGCATTCACTCTACTTATTGCTGGGCTTCCCAGCTGTTGCTAGTGGTAAAGAATCTGACTGCAATTCAGGAGCTGCAGGAGCTGTGGGTTTGACCCCTGGGTCGGGAAGATGGTCTGGAGGAGGAACTGGCAACCCACTCCAGTATTTTTGCTGGAAAATCCCATGGAGAGAGGAGTCTGGCAGACTACAGTCCATAGGGTTGCATAGAGTTGGACACAACTGACAGGACACACACATGCTCCTTATTGTCAGTATGTAATTATTTCAAACCCCTTTTTATAGTGAGATTCTTTATATTAAACTTTACCCTTTACCCTAAGTCACTGTGAGATTTCTGTATCCTGATTAGATATTGACTATATAGTAACAAACTCAGGACAACTCTGAATGGAAAATTCACTTTTCCACATATTTTAAAATTTCAGATATTTTTCACAGGGTCCACAGAATTCAGCAAACTTAAAATCTAGAGGAAATTCAGATTAATGAGCTGTTCTCTAAAGTAGTAATAGAATTCATAGATCAATTATCCAGAAATATAGGCATGTATGTCAAATGTAATAAAAGATATGCATACTAGGTACAAAGAAATAGATTTTGGTTTTGGCTTTAGCTGTGAGACTTTCTCAAAACTTATATCATGCCAATGTGAAATATAAACTTCTGAGGGGTGGATGCTGTACCAACAGTTTCCAAAGTCCATTTAGCCACATTCTCTGACCTTAGCATCTTACCAAACATGTGGTTCTCAGATGTGTCCTGAAAAGTTGCCTGTAGGATTGTCTGGTAGGTGGCTCATTTACCAGCTTCAGCGTCACCTGAGAAATAGTTGGAAATGCAAATTCTAGGGCCCAGTCCATCTTTCTGAATCAGAAACTCTGAGTGTGAAGTCTAACAATCTGTACATTGAGACAACCCAGAGGGATGGTATGGGGAGGGAGGAGGGAGGGGGGTTCAGGATGGGGAACACGTGTATACCTGGGGCGGATTCATGTTGATGTATGGCAAAACCAATGCAATATTGTAAAGTAATTAACCTTCAATTAAAATAAATGAATTTATATTAAAAAAGGTCTCTAAGTGATTCTATCTACATCCATAGATATGCACTCAAGTTTGAGGCATTGGTTTAATTTACTGCTGCTGCTGCTGCTAAGTCGCATCAGTCGTGTCCGACTCTGTGTGACCCCTTAGACGGCAGCCCACAAGGCTCCTCTGTTCCTGGGATTCTCCAGGCAAGAACACTTGAGTGGGTTGCCATTTCCTTCTCCAATGCATGAAAGTGAAAAAGTGAAAGTGAAGTTGCTCAGTCGTGTCTTACTCTCTGTGGCACCATGGACTGTAGCCTACCAGGCTCCTCCTTCCATGGGATTTTCCAGGCAAGAGTACGGAGTAGGTCGCCATTGCCTTCTCCAGATTTCAGTTCAGTTCAGTTCAGTCGCACAGTTGCGTACGACTCTCTGCGACCCCATGAATCGCAGCACGCCAGGCCTCCCTGTTCATCACCATCTCCCGGAGTTCACTCAAACTCACATCCATTGAGTTGGTGATGCCATCCAGCCATCTCATCCTCTGTCATCCCCTTTTCCTCCTGACCCCAATCCCTCCCAGCATCAGAGTCTTTTCCAATGAGGCAACTCTTTGCATGAAGTGGCCAAAGTACTGGAGTTTCAGCTTTAGCATCAGTCCATCCAAAGAACACCCAGGGCTGATCTTCTTTAGAATGTACTGATTGGATCTCCTTGCAGTCCAAGGGACTCTCAAGAGTCTTCTCCAACACCACAGTTCAAAAGCATCAGTTCTTCAGCGCTCAGCTTTCTTCACAGTCCAACTCTCACATCCATACATGACCACAGGAAAAACCATAGCCTTGACTAGACGGACTTTAGTCGGCAAAGTAATGTCTCTGCTTTTGAATATGCTATCTAGGTTGGTCATAACTTTTCTTCCAAGGAGTAAGTGTCTTTTAGTTTCATGGCTGCAGTCACCATCTGTAGAGATTTTGGAGTCCCCCAAAATAAAGTCTGACACTGTTTCCACTGTTTCCCCATCTATTTCCCATGAACTGATGGCACCAGCTTTAACTCATTACTATTCCCTTATGGTGAGGAAGCACGATCTCAAAAAAAAAAACAAAAACAAAAACAAAAAAACCCAGATACTTCCTGGTTCAAAAAACTTGCAGAAAAGAAAAATGTTCTATGTTCAAACAAATTTCCATTTCTGGTTCTTTTTTCTATGTTCACCTTCAGTTGTGACTGCCTCTGAAACCTTCTCTTAATTATTACTTTCCATTTTTTGTGTGTGTGACAGGAAAACAGCAAATGGGCTTTCATGTATTAAAAAGAACAAGCAAACTGTATAAATATAAAATAGCATTTCAGATACAAGAAGCAATTTGCCCCTGAAGGGCTCAAACACTAAAGCAATAACCATTTGCTGGAACATGGTATAGAGGAGTCAAACATCAAATGAAGTTTGGACCAGAAGAGATGATCTTTAAAGACCATTCATTCATGTGATTTCTCAGTTTCATGATTTCATAGTATGATTTTTTAAAATCTTATCAAATAATCTCAAATGTTCCTGTGAGAAGAGAAATGTTTTGAATTGAGATAGAATCCTACTGATCTCTGCCTCCCCTGGCTCTCTCCCCACAAAAATGTATGCTGGTCCAGATGCTTCTTCTCATTTTCCATTTAGGTGGCATTTTCAAATATAGAAAACAATTTTGTAAACTCCCTGCCGTTTCTGTTTTGCTTTGACTCTGCAGAAGCTCAAATAATTTATGGAAAAACAGCACCTGTGTTTTCCCTGGGAATGGCTTTCACAACATTGATGAATTTCAAATGAAGGGCATCTACCTCATTCAAGTTAAATGGAAAGTTCTCTCTACATTTCCAGACATTGATGACAGAACATGCTCCAAAACTATTTTCTCATCCCATAAAAACACAAAACTGTGTGTAAATATTTCCTTCCTTCTAGAGAAAGGAAGATGGTAGATTCAAACAATTTTATCAGAGGAAGAAATTCTAGGGTTGATGTTTTTTGAGGATTTATCCAACAAGATTGATTCATTGCTTCATAAAGGCAGGAAACTTTTCTGATATACTCATTTACCTATTAAATAAATATTAATATTAATTTATTCAACCTCTGCTGTATCTGGAATCATAACAATAAATGAATATATTTTATTGGGATTCACAGCGGACATTTAGTTCAACAAGGGGGACTGAACTTAAGCTTATCTCTGCTTTCAGCTCATGTGGGGGCTCTGTGAACTATGGCCTACAGACAGACTACCTGTTTTTATAAATAAAGTTTTATCAAAGCCACAATCATTCATTTACATATTACTTTTTATGGTTTAATAGTCCTGAGTTTTTCTTTGTTTCATTTTAAGTAGTTTCTACTGTTAAACTTTCCTGTTTACTAATCCTTTCCTATGAAATGTTTACTCTGTCATTGATCCTATTCATTGATTTTTCCCCCTTCCATTTCACAGATAATCTTTTTCATCTCCAGAAACTATATTTTGATTTTAAAAAATATTTTCCATGTCGCCACTTAACTGATTTAGTTTTCTTTTCTTTAATGTCCTTCTAGTTTAAAAAAGAAAAAAATCTATATTGCTCTCAGGTCAGTTTAGATTCATTGGTCTTTATTTTTTCTCATCATGGGTTATATTTTGCTTCTTTGGCTTCCAGGTAATTTTTAACTTGGTACAGACATTGTGAATTTTATCTTACTGATGATGGGTATTTTTGAATTCTTTTAAATATTATTGGACTTTGTTCTGGGATCCAATGGGATGCAATTAACCCATCTGAGATCAGGAAGAGATGATTACAGGGAAGAGGATTAGAAGAAAATAGTAGCATGCCTGCTACACAAATCCAGGATTTACCTGCCTGAAAGAGGCAAACAAAGGACAAAACATATGAAATAATGGTTTTGAAGACACTGGACATGAAGAAAGAAAAGAAAATGATCCCCTGAAAGATGCAAAACAAGGTGAATCAGAAACACAATTGGAAATCTTGGAATAATGATGTGGTTGTTGGAAAAGAGCTTGGAAGCCATGCTCAGGAATTGGAGCACTCATGAGTCCAAGGTTTCCCACCCAATGTACCAACATACTGACGGACCCCTCTGACCACAAGCAAAGTGGTCTGTTTATCCCTGAGTGTTATACTGACAGTATTATTTTCTATGTATTATAGAATGGAGAAGCTAGGGAAGAATATGCTTAATATATTAAGATCTAAAAGACAGCTTTTAAGACAAGTGAGAGAAACAACCCTGTGTGTATAAAAAGTATGTCTCAAATATGTGTGTGTGTGTGTGTGTGTGTGTGTCTGTGTGCTGTACTGTGCTTAGTTGCTCAGTCATGTCCAATTCTTCGCAACCCCATGGACTGTAGCCCACCAATCTCCTCTGTCCATGGGGATTCTCCAGGCAAGAATACTGGAGTAGGTTGCCATACCCAACCCCATGGACTGTAGCCCACCAATCTCCTCTGTCCATGGGGATTCTCCAGGCAAGAATACTGGAGTAGGTTGCCATACCCTCCTCCAGGGGATCTGCCTAACCCAGAGATCGAACCCAGGTCTCCCACATTGCAAGTGGATTCTCTACTGTCTGAGCCACCAGGGAAGCCTCTATATATATTTTAATGTATATATACATACATACATATATATATATATATACACACACATTAGAAAGTTACTTAAAGAATAGATATTAAAAGTCCTCAGCATAATTTAAAAAATTGTAGCTGTGTGTGATGATGGATGTTAGTTAGAATTATTGTAATTATTTTGCTGCTGCTGCCGCTAAGTGATTTCAGTCGTGTCCAACTCTGTGCGACCCCATAGAAAGCAGCCCACNTCCCAGGGCTGATCTCCTTCAGAATGGACTGGTTGGATCTCCTTGCAGTCCAAGGCACTCTCAAGAGTCCTCTCCAACACCACAGTTCAAAAGCATCAATTCTTCGGCACTCAGCCTTCTTCACAGTCCAACTCTCACATCCATACATGACTACTGGTAAAACCATAGCCTTGACTAGACAGACCTTAGTCGGCAAAGTAATGTCTCTGCTTTTGAATATGCTATCTAGGGTGGTCATAACTTTCCTTCCAAGGAGTAAGCGTCTTTTAATTTCATGGCTGCAATCACCATCTGCAGTGATTTTGGAGCCCCCCCAAAATAAAGTCTGACACTGTTTCCAGTGCACAATAACACTTGTTAAATATTTTCATATGTTAGGAAAAGATACAGAAACTGTATACACATGGTCTATGGTACCCTCAATGCACGCACCAGATTGTCCCTTCTGGAAGGGACCTCTGAGACAAGGGATTATTTGGGATGTGGAGTGTGTCCTGTGGCTGGTAACATGCAAACAGGGTTCAGAGAGATACTAATGAATCTGCCAGTGAGTTTATAAAAAGAAAACCTTTAATATGCCTTCTCACCAATACTCATGGATTTTATGATAATCTGATCAGATATTGAGAGACATCATAAAAAACATAATACCATGTTATGTTTACCTACTGTATTATAACTGGAAACATAAGTCCTTGGGATTCATTTAATCAATCATCAGTATATTATTGGGTTCCTATTATGCTGTGAAGAAGCTGAGCACCGAAGAATTGATGCTTTTGAACTGTGGTGTTGGAGAAGACTCTTGACAGTCCCTTGGACTGCAAGGAGGTCCAACTAGTCCATCCTAAAGGACATCAGTCCTGGGTGTTCATTGGAAGGACTGATGCTAAAGCAGAAACTCCATTACTTTGGCCACCTCGTGTGAAAAGTTGACTCATTGGAAAAGACTTTGATGCTGGGAGGGACTGGGGGCAGGAGGAGAAGGGGACGACAGAGGATGAGATGGCTGGATGGCATCACTGACTTGATGGACATGAATCTGAGTGAATTCCGGGAGCTGGTGATGGACAGTCATGCTGCAATTCATGGGGCAGCAAAGAGTTGGACACAACTGAGAGACTGAACTGAATTGAACTGATTATGTTCCTGACAGTGTGCCTACCCTAGGGCAGAGTGGACAGGTCATTGGCCTCACAAAGCTCAGACTCCAGTGGAAAATAAAGAGTGACCTGTATGTAATATGATGAGCTAAACATGGTCATTCATAGGATTCTCCTATCAGCCTTTTCAAGATGGCACGGCACGTGTTCACCAGTTTTAACTGCAGAGCCGCCCACAGTGTCAGTGTCTGTCTATTAGTAGCCCAATCTGGGCTGCTGCTGCTAAGTCGCTTCAGTCATGTCCAACTTTGTGCGACCCCATAGACAGCAGCCCACCAGGCTCCCCCGTCCCTGGGATTCTCCAGGCAAGAACACAGGAGTGGGTTGCCATTTCCTTCTCCAGTGCATGAAAGTGAAGTTGCTCAGTTGTATCTGACTCTTAGCGGCCCCATAGACTGCAGCCTACCAGGCTCCTCCGTCCATAGCATTTTCCAGGCAAGAGTAACGGAGTGGGCTAGAATAGGGTTATTTGGGATCCTCCTCTGGTTCCCTTTCCTCGATGGCTGGTTGCTGTAAACACTCTGTGTTCATCAGGATGTAGTCCTGCCTCTCAGCAGATGGTTCAAGAACACTATCTCTAGACCCGGATTAATAAGGAAGATTGCAGCTGGCACTCCCCATTGAGGGAACTTGAACGAATGCCTAGAGATCTCTAGTTCCTGAAGTGCCAGATAATGCCATCTAAGTGTTGTGTATCCCTTACTGGGTCTTGCACCATTTGGATTATAGTAGTTCAGTTTCTTTTTCACTTTTCTGCATTTGTCATAAGTAACCCTCTCATACTGCTTTCAATATGAAAAAGCAAGAGAATTCCAGAAAAAAAATCTACTTCTGCTTTACTGATTAGGCTAAAGCCTTTGACTGTGTAGATCACAAAAACTATGGAAAATTCTTCAACAGATGGGAATACCAGACCACCTGACCTGCCTCCTCAGAAACTGGTACACAGGTCAAGAAGCAACAGTTTTAAAACTGGACATAGAACAACGAACTGGTTCCAAACTTGGAAAGGAGTATGTTAAGGTTGTATTTTGTCACCCTACTTATTTAACTTATATGCAGAGTACATCATATGAAATACCTGGCTGGAAGAAGCACAAGCTGGAATCAAGATTGCCAGGAGAAATATCATTAACCTCAGATATGCAAATGACACCATCCTTATGGCAGAAAGCAAAGAGAAACTGAAGAGCCTTTTGATGAAAGTGAAAGAAGAGCATGAAAAAGCTGGCTTAAAACTCAGCATTCAGAAAACAAAGATCATGGCATCCGGTCTCATCACTTCATAGCAAATAGATGGGGAAACAATGAAAACAGTGACTTTATTTTCTTGGGCTCCAAAAATCACTGCAGATGGTGACTGCACCCACGAAATTAAAAGACACTTGCCCTTTGGAAGAAAAGCTATGATTAACCTAGATAGCATATTAAAAAGCAGAGACATTACTTTACCAATAAAGGCCCTTGTAGTCAAAGCTGTGGCTTTTCCAGTAGTCATGTATGGATGTGAGAGCTGGACTATAGAGAAAACTGAGCACTGAAGAATTGATGCTTTTGAATTGTGGTGTTGGAGAAGACTCTTGAGAGTTCCTTGGACTGAAAGGAGATCCAACCAGTCAATCCTAAGGGAAATAATCCTGAATATTAATTGAAAGGACTTATGCTGAAGCTGAAGCTCCAATACTTTAGCCATGTAATGCGAAGAACTGACTCACTGGGAAAGACCCTGATACTGGGAAAGATTGAAGACAGGCGGGGAATGGGATGACAGAGGGTGAGATGGTTGGATAGCATCACTGACTGGCTCCAGGAGTTGGTGATGGACAGGGAAGCCTGGTGTGCTGCAGTCCATGGGGTCACAAAGAGTCAGACACGACTGAGGGACAGAACTGAACTGAACTGAACTGATTGCTTTCACAGCAGTCATTTCACCACCTGTTGAAGGTATCCTCAAAGCTGATACAGTTTAGGCCTTGCTGTTTATCTCTGAATCATAACAGATTCATCTCAGAGATGTGTTGACTTTCATTAAAACAATAGCAACTGTCTGCTCCCCTCCAGTAATCACTAGCTTGTTTTGTGTCTGTGAGTTTGTTTCTGCTTTATTGTATTTGTTTGTTTTACCATTTAGATTCCATATACAAACAAAAATGCAGTATTTTTCTTTGACTTATTTCAGTAAACATAATACACTCCAGGTCCATCTGTGTTGTTGCTAATAGCAAGCTTTCATTCTTTTTATGGTTGAGTAATATTCTCTTGATGAAAGTGAAAGAGGAGAGTGAAAAAGTTGGCTTAAAGGTCAACATTCAGAAAACGGAGATCATGGCATCTGGTCCCATCACTTCATGGGAAATAGATGGGGAAACAGTGGAAACAGTGTCAGACTTTATATTTTGGGGCTCCAAAAATCACTGCAGATGGTGATTGCAGCCATGAAATTAAAAGATGCTTACTCCTTGGAAGAAAAGTTATGACCAACCTAGATAGTATATTCCAAAAGAGAGACATTACTTTGCCGACTAAGATCCATCTGGTCAAGGCTATGGTTTTTCCTGTGGTCATGTATGGATGTGAGAGTTGGACTGTGAAGAAGTCTGAGCGCCGAAGAATTGATGCTTCTGAACTGTGGTGTTGGAGAAGACTCTTGAGAATCTCTTGGAATGCAAGGAGATCCATCCAGTCCATTCTGAAGGAGATCAGCCCTGGGATTTCTTTGGAAGGAATGATGCTAAAGATGAAACTCCAGTACTTTGGCCACCTCATGCGAAGAGTTGACTCAATGGAAAAACCTCTGATGCTGGAAGGGATTGGGGGCAGGAGGAGAAGGGGACAACCAAGGATGAGATGGCTGGATGGCATCATGGACTCGATGGACGTGAGTCGGAGTGAACTCCGGGCATTGGTGATGGACAGGGAGGCCTGGCATGCTGCAATTCATGGGGTCGCAAAGATCAGACACGACTGAGTGACTGAACTGAACTGAATATTCCATTATATATCACATTTCTTTATTTTTCATCTGTTGATGGACACTTACGTTGCTTCTACAATCTTGGCTATTGTAAATAATGTTGCTATGAATGTTGGAGTAAATATATCTTTTTGGATATATGTGTGTTTTTGTTTTTAGTGATTTTTCTTTTAGGTTTTTGTTTTGTTCAAATAAATACCCAGGAGTAGACCTGATGCATTGAATGGTAGTTCTGTTTTTATGTTTTTGGGGAACCTCTGTACTGGTTTCCACACTGGTTGTGCCAATTTACATTCCTACCAACAGTATACTGTTCATGGGGTTCTCAAGGCAAGAATACTGAAATGGCTTGCCACTCCCTTCTCCAGTGGACCACATTCTGTCAGACCTCTACACCATGACCCGCCCATCTTCGGTTGCCCCACAGGCATGGCTTGGTTTCATTGAGTTAGACAAGGCTGTGGTCCTAGTGTGATTAGATTGACTAGTTTTCTGTAGTATGGTTTCAGTGTGTCTGCCCTCTGATGCCCTCTTGCAACACATACCATCTTACTTGGGTTTCTCTTACCTTGGGCGTGGGGTATCTCTTCACAGCTGCTCTGGCAAAGCACAGCCACTGCTCCTTACCTTGGACGAGGGGTATCTCCTTACCACCGCCATTCCTGACCTTCAATGTGGGATAGCTCCTCTAGGCCCTCCTGTGCCTGTGCAGCCACCGCTTCTTGGGTTGATCCTCCCGGCCACCGGCCCTGGCCTCAGGCTCGGGGTAGCTCCTCTCGATCACCGCCCAAGACCTCGGACGTGGGGTATCTCCTCCCGGCCGGTGCCCCTGACCTCAGACGCGAGGTAGCTCTTCCCAGCTGCCACTGACTTTGGACACAGGGTAGCTCCTCTTGGCCATTCCTGCACCATCGCAGCCTAGAACTCCAGGCTGCTGCCCTTGACCTCGGACGTGGGGTAGCTCCTCTTGGCCATGCTCAATGTGCCGGCTCACAGCTGCATGCCCTTAGAAAAGGCAAAATGATAGGATACCAAAAGAGGAACTCCCCAGGTCATTAGGTGCCCAATATACTACTGGAGATCAGTGGAGAAATAACTCCATAATGAAGGGATGGAGCCAAGGCAAAAACAATACCCAGTTGTGGATGTGACTGGTGATAGAAGCAATATCTGATGTTGTAAAGAGCATTATTGCATAGGAATCTGGAATGTCAGGTCCATGAATCAAGGCAAATTGGTAGTGGTCAAGCAAGAGATGGCAAGGGTGAATGTCGACATTCTAGGAATCAGCGAACTAAAATGGACTGGAATAGGTGAATTTAACTCAGTTGACCATTATATCTACTACTGTAGGCAGGAATCCCTCAGAAGAAATGGAGTAGCCATCATGGTCAACAAAAGAGTCCGAAATGCAGTACTTGGATGCAATCTCAAAAACGACAGAATGATCTCTGTTCGTCTCCAAGGCAAACCATTCAATATCAGTTATCCAAGTTTCTGCCCCAACCAGTAACGCTGAAGAAACTGAAGTTGAATGGTTTTATGAAGACCTATAAGACCTTTTAGAACTAACACCCCAAAAGATGTCATTTTCATTATAGGGCACCGGAATGCAAAAGTAGGAGGTCAAGAAACACCTGGAGTAACAGGCAAATTTGGCCTTGGAAAGCAGAATGAAGCAGGGCAAAGACCAATAGAGTTTTGCCAAGAAAATGCACTGGTCTTAGCAAACACCCTCTTCCAACAACACAAGAGAAGACGTTACGCATGGACATCACCAGATGGTCAACACCGAGATCAGATTGGTTATATTCTCTGCAGCNATCAGACTGGTTATATTCTCTGCAGCCAAAGATGGAGAAGCTCTATACAGTCAACAAAAACAAGACCAGAAGCTGGCTGTGGCTCAGATCATGAACTCCTTATTGCCAAATTCAGACTTAAATTGAAGAAAGTAGGGAAAACCACTAGACCATTCAGGTATGACCTCAGTCAAATCCCTTATGATTATACAGTGGAAGTGAGAAATAAATTTAAGGGCCTAGATCTGATAGATAGAGTGCCTGATGAACTATGGAATGAGGTTCGTGACATTGTACAGGAGACAGGGATCAAGACCATCCTCATGGAAAAGAAATGCAAAAAAGAAAAATGGCTGTCTGGGGAGGCCTTGCAAATAGCTGTGAAAAGAAGAGAAATGAAAAGCAAAGGAGAAAAGGAAAGATATAAGCATCTGAATGCAGAGTTCCAAAGAATAGCAAGAAGAGATAAGAAAGCCTTCTTCAGCGATCAATGCAAAGAAATAGAGGAAAACAACAGAATGGGAAAGACTAGAGATCTCTTCAAGAAAATTAGAGATACCAAGGGAACATTTCATGCAAAGATGGGCTCGATAAAGGACAGAAATGGTATGGACCTAACAGAAGCAGAAGATATTAAGAAGAGGTGGCAAGAATACACAGAAGAACTGTACAAAAAAGATCTTCACGACCCAGATAATCATGATGATGTGATCACTCATCTAGAGCCAGACATCTTGGAATGCAAAATCAAGTGGGCCTTAGAAAGCATCACTATGAACAAAGCTAGTGGAGGTGATGGAATTCCAGTAGAGCTATTTCAAATCCTAGAAGATGATGCTGTGAAAGTGCTGCACTCAATATGCCAGCAAATTTGGAAAACTCAGCAGTGGCCTCAGGCCTGGAAAAGGTCAGTTTTCATTCCAATTACAAAGAAAGGCAATGCCAAAGAATGCTCAAACTACTACACAATTACACTCATCTCACACACTATAAAGTAATGCTCAAAATTCTCCAAGCCAGGCTTCAGCAATACGTGAACCGTGAACTCCCTGATGTTCAAGCTGGTTTTAGAAAAGGCAGAGGAACCAGAGATCAAATTGCCAACATCTGCTGGGTCATGGAAAAAGCAAGAGAGTTCCAGAAAAACATCCTTCTGCTTTATTGACTATGCCAAAGACTTTGACTGTGTGGATCACAATAAACTGGAAAATTCTGTAAGAGATGGGAATACCAGACCACCTAACCTGCCTCTTGAGAAATCTGTAGGCAGGTCAGGAAGCAGCAGTTAGAACTGGACATGGAACAACAGACTGGTTCCAAATAGGAAAAGGAGTACATCAAGGCTGTATATTGTCACCCTGCTTATTTAACTTCTATGCAGAGTCCATCATGAGAAACACTGGACTGGATGAAACACAAGCTGGAATCAAGATTTCCGGGAGAAATATCAATAACCTCAGTAATGCAGATGACACCACCCTTATGGCAGAAAGTGAAGAGGAGCTAAAAAGCCTCTTGATGAAAGTGAAAGAGGAGAGCAAAAAAGTTGGCTTAAAGCTCAACATTCAGAAAATGAAGATCATGGTATCAGGTCCCATCACTTCATGGGAAACAGATGGGGAAACAAGGCTATGGTTTTTCCTGTGGTCATGTTAGATGTGAGAGTTGGACTGTGAAGAAGGCTGAGTGCTGAAGAATTGATGCTTTTGAACTGTGGTGTTGGAAAAGACTCTTGAGAGTGCCTTGGACTGCAAGGAGATCCAACCAGTCCATTCTGAAAGAGATCAGCCCTGGGATTTCTTTGGAAGGAATGATGCTGAAGCTGAAGCTCTGTTGCTTTGGCCACCTCATGCGAAGAGTTGATTCATTGGAAAAGACTCTGATGCTGGGAGAGATTGGGGGCAGGAGGAGAAGAGGATCACCAAGGATGAGATGGCTGGATGGCATCAGTGACTCAATGGACATGAGTCTGAGTGAACTCTGGGAGTTGGTGATGGACAGGGAGGCCTGGCGTGCTGCGATTCATGGGGTCACAAAGAGTCAGACGCGACTGAGCGACTGAACTGAACTGAACTGAACCAACAGTGTATATGGGTTCCATTTTCTTCACATCCTTGCCAGCATTGTTATTTATCTTTTTGATGATAGCCACTCTGACAGATATGGAGGAAGGACAAAGTCAGTGAGGGGAACTAAGAAGTTCAAGCCACTAGATATAAAGTAAAGATGGAACAAAGACATAATGTGCAGCATACGCCAATATTTTATAACTATCTTTGAATGGAGTTTAATCTATAGAACTAACAAATTACTAGGTTGCACATGTTGGAGGTTGTTCAAACCAATATATTATTGCAAGTCAACTATACATCAATTTAAAAATGGGCAAAAACAAGAACAGCAGCAACAATAATAATGACATAACTATATACTCATCAGCAGGCTTAGGGAAAAAAAGGGTCTATTGCTGGTGAGTTGAAGACTAGAAAAGTAAGAAATAAATCTGAAGAAGTTCTATCCTAGAGTTTAAGCTCTGAGAATTTTAAAATTCCTTGATTGAAGAGGTCAAATTTCAGGATTGTGACTTTAGAGGCACTATTTTAGACAACACTGATGATTTACCTGAAAGCATAAAATGTTCAAAGTTGTCTGGAAATGTAGGATAATCAGGCCAACACAGTGACATTGCCAGCAAAAAAGAAAACAAAACAAAAACTGTGTTTCTAGCATGTTCTTTGTCTCATCTGGTCTGTTTCCTTCCTTATTCCTGAACCAGATCCTTATCCAGATCAATTTATGTCATAGTCTTTTCTGACATGGTCCATCTATCTCATTAGACTTGAAGCTCCTTCAGACTAAAATATATGTTATATCCTTCTTTACAAGCTCAAGTATTAGCACAGACTCAGGCAGGCAGCTGGAACTCAATAGTTTTCTATTGAATAAGTGAGACTATGTATCCATTAACAAAGAGTCTAGGTTTAAACTTTTCAATGGGAATTAGTGAGATATAGTCCAAGCTCCACAGGTTAAACATAAAACATGTAGTCTCAGAAAAGTTAAGTTTCTTACCTGAGAGAGACATTTAATAAAGTGTGATCATTTGTATGATATTCAGTTTATTTATTTTTCCAAAAAGCACTGCTTTTATACATATGGGATGTATTATTACCAAGTTTTCACAATTTGTCAGAGTGTATTTACAGGAATATTGATTAGCTGCATATTAAGACAAATATCCTGGGGCCAAATAATTTGAAAAACATTCAGTGGTGTGCTGGAGCTGTCCTAGACTGCTTTGTGAGATCCAATCAGTAAACTTCTGCTGCAAATCAGTGATTAAACACAGTTGTTAGTAAAACAAAAATCATATATGCTTACAAATAAAAACTTGTATGAAAACAAACATAATAAATACTTAAAGCTTACCACTTCCTAATTATTTCATAGCATTTTAATATTATTATGCTATTCAAGGTATATATGTCTAGTGTACCTTTATGACAGAAATACTGCTGCTTATTTCTTGCCAATCATGTTCACTCACATCATATTGGTAGCTTAAAATTGGCCTTTATGGGAATATTTACACAATAATAATCAGTAAATAGTGCAAATCAGCTTGACTTAGTGCTGGGACGTCAAATAAAGTTTCAGTTTATTGAATATGATTTCTAAAAGGGTGAGAAATAATTTAACAGAAAAATCACATATCAGATGATAAATTTATTGGCAAAACAATTAATGGACTTATTTGCAACTACATATATCAACTCATAGTTGAATTGTGACTATATACTGTTTACGGATACAAGAATTTGGCCAAAATCAACAAATTTTGTCATAATCACTTGCTAAAATAGTTAATGTGTATGAGTATTAAGTCATCATTTATCTTCTTTTTCTCCTTCCTTCCTTTGCTGAAATATTCAGTCCTAAAGAAATTAGGTGGAGTCAAGCAAAGTTGGTGTCCATGATAGGTGACTGTGAGGCCTTAGTGGCCTAGAGTAGTCTGTTGAGGACCAAGGTAGATAAAGAGGGTGTCCCCTTGGAGGGGTTGGTCTGGCATGTAGTGTTAGAGCCCAAGCAGGGTATTGAGAATGCCCACTTCCAGAGATGGCAAAGTGTAGGCTGTCAGAGCCTGAATAGATTAAGGAGGTGGTCCATCAGGGTAAGGGAGTTCCCATATAGGGGCAGCCAGCTTAAGTGCCTGGGATTTTGTGGGCGAAGAGACTATCCAACATGGGGACAGTGTTGGCTGCCCAGTGTGGCTGCTGGATCCTGAGTGGAGGCAAATGGCCAACTACATAGGGGAGGTGGCGGTGACCATGAAATATGGGTTACACACAGAAGAACTGATCAAATAAGTAAATATTACGGGTAATGGAAACCAGATTTATTACTGTGAGAGAAAGGACTTACAAATATTGACATAAAGCAACTTAGAATTGAGCCTGCAGGGTTAGAATAGCATCATAGGTATTGAAAACACATGAAAAAATGCCTACAAGAAGCAAAATATATCGATATAAAGACATGTGCATTTGTATCTGTGTGAACGTTCACATGTATTTGTCTATACCACTGATAGGCTCTGGGAGTAGGAAATTACACCCAGGAACCAGATCTTAGCATCTAAAAAATGTGACCTACAGTATTTAAACCAAAAGGAACCAGGAAATCCTGGAAAAGCTGTTTGATTCTTGGGCCAGGGCAATGAAAGTACAAGATGAGACTGGAACATCTTGTACTTGAAAGCAAGAAAGTGCTCAAGAATGAGGGGGGCTTATCAAAAGGACACAGAAGCCAGCTGGAAGCATTTACGTTGTCCAGATTTGGGGAAATTTCAGCATCAAAATAATGAATGGATTGAATTAGAACCCATTAAATAAAATAGGAACATATGACTCTATATTTTTATAAATATGCAAATAATAAATTAAAAATTGAATGGGAAATAACATACTTATGCAGAGTCAAAATACCTCCCCATAAAATCCTTGTTAAATAGAAAAGAGATTAGAGTAATGTTATGGTGGGAAGCCTGGCAGACACCACCTTAATCCATTGATCAAAGCAAGCATCATCACATATGGGACGAGTCAAAAACATGTGGACTGGATAGGAAGCATTGCATCAGTGATATTCTTGCCAAAGATACAGAGCCTGCATCTAATCAAATCTAAATTGGGGGATGTTCTACAAAATAATGGGCTTGTAATATGAAAATATCAAGATCATGGAAGTCAAGAAAGACTTTAACAAAGATCTCAGACAAAAGTTAGAATAAAGATACATATAAATGAAATGCCACACATGATTCTGGGCATGATCATTTTTCTGTAAAGTACCCTATTGGGATAATTGAAAAATCTTTAATAGAATCTGAACTTTGGATGGTTGTGAAATATCAATATTATTTTCATTATTTAACGAACATTTAAAAGAATATTCTTGCACATGGAAACACCACTAAAGTATTTGCGGGTGGTAGGTATCAAGTAAGTGATGGGCTAAGGCCAAAGCCTTTGACTGTGTGGATCACAATCAACTGTGGAAAATTCTGAAAGAGATGGGAATACCAGACCACCTGACCTGCCTCTTGAGAAATCTGTATGCAGGTCAGGAAGCAGCAGTTAAAACTGGACGTGGAACAAAAGACTGGTTCCAAATAGGAAAAAGAGTACATCAAGGCTGTATATTGTCACCCTGCTTATTTAACTTCTATGCAGAGTACATCATGAGAAATGCTGGACTGGAAGAAATGCAAGCTGGTATCAAGATTGCCGGGAGAAATATCAGTAACCTCAGATATGCAGATGACACCACCCTTATGGCAGAAAGTGAAGAGGAGCTAAAAAGCCTCTTGATGAAAGTAAAAGAGGAGAGTGAAAAAGTTGGCCTAAAGCTCAACATTCAGAAAATGAAGATCATGGCATCTGGTCCTATCACTCCATGGGAAATAGATGGGGAAACAGTGGAAACAGTGGCAGACTTTATTTTTTGGGGCTCCAAAATCACTGCAGGTAGTGATTGCAGCCATGAAATTAAAAGATGCTTGCTCCTTGGAAGAAAAGTTATTACCAACCTAGATAGCATATTCAAAAGCAGAGACATTACTTTGCCGACTAAGGTCTGTCTAGTCAAGCCTATGGTTTTTCCTGTGGTCATGTATGGATGTGAGAGTTGGACTATGAAGAAGGCTGAGCGCTGAAGAATTGATGCTTTTGAACTGTGGTGTTGGAGAAGACTCTTGAGAGTCCCTTGGACTGCAAGGAGATCCAACCAGTCCATTGTGAAGGAGATCAACCCTGGGATTTCTTTGGAAGGAATGATGCTAAAGCTGAAACTCCAGTACTCTGGCCACCTCATGCGAAGAGTTGACTCATTGGAAAATACTCTGATGCTAGGAGGGATTGGGGGCAGGAGGAGAAATGGACGACCGAGGATGAGATGGCTGGATGGCATCACGGACTCGATGGACGTGAGTCTGAGTGATCTCCGGGAGGTGGTGATGGACCGGGAGGCCTGGCATGCTGCAATTCGTGGGGTCGCAAAGAGTCGGACACGACTGAGTGACTGAACTGAACTCAACTGAAGGGAAAATTTATTTCTACTATAACTGAAACTTTAATTTTGAGATAAAAACAATGCCACCATGTCATATGACTTAGCAAGTTCATTCCTAACCATACAGCCAAGAGATATAAAAGAATATATTTATATACAATATGCACAAAAATTGTGTTGAATTACCCAAAGCATATTAGTCCTAATAGCTGGAAACTGGAAACAACCCAACTACCTATCAATAGGAGAGTAAATAAACACATTTGTAGAATATTCATGCAACAGAATACCAATTAAAAAAAAAACAAAACACCACTAATACATGCAGCAACATGAATGATTCTCAAAACTATGAGTGAAAAAAGAGAATGAAGATAGACACTATATAATACCCATTGAACGATGCCATTTATAAAGTCCAAAAATAAGCAAAGCTAATCAATGATCTGGAAATCAGAAGAATGATTGCTTTTTAGGAAAACTAAATGAAAATGTGTGGAGAAGAACTTTTCCAACACAATGCTCCATACCTTAACCAGATGATCTGTACACTGGTGTATGCATTTGGCAAAATGCATTAAGATGTACAATTATGATTAAGCACCTTGTTGCAAGTAAGCTGTACTTAGATAAATCACTGTAATCATTTAATAAATACTATGGAGAAAAAGTCAGCCTTCTTAATATTCTAAGTTCAGCATTTATGAGTAAAATAGTCAACAATCTCAACTTCTGTTTCTGCCTTGCATTTACTCTCCTGCATTTCTGTAAGTACATTTACACTTCTCATGAAAAACAAGAGCAAGTTATTTGTCATGACTTGTAAGCAAATTCCTTCACAAACATAAAACTTGCAGGAAGTCTCTGAAATTATAAAAGTTTGAACAAGAGAACATTTTGGTCTAATGTATGCAATCCAATATTATATAGTGCCTTATGTCTAGGGAATATATTAGCAAAAATTACCTTTTATTACAAAGCACTAGGCCTTCAAGAAATTCTTTATGATTCACTAAAGTGGTAGCAAAGTGTGGAATATTTTGTGGTTGTTGCAGCATTTGCCAGAAACCACACACCTTATATTGAATGAATCTATAATTGTTGGGCAATTTCTTTTTTGAGCTGAACAGCACTTTTGAGACTATGTTTTTCTGAGAGGTCGTGAAAAGAAAATTGGAAATATCACATATCTGCTGACATGACACAGAAGGGGCCTTTCACTTTACATTTTCTTTTTACTTCTGAATGAAGGCAAAATGCTCTTTAAAGACAAAAATGCTTCCTTTGGGTTATCTCTCCTGAATGAAAACCATTTATCCAATAATTGGGGGCCACATGTCTTACAAATAAAAACTAGGGTCAGAGGTAAGTTGCTTTGTTATTCTGTAAACCTGGGGAGTCCACTGAGTCTTATATAAATCAAATGTGGGCCTTGAAAACACTGAATTGTCTTAGTTTACATTCTCTTAATATGCTGTCATTTTCAAAGAGAAATATCTGAAGATAACTGCTCCCCCCTTTTTTCCTCTTTCATTTCAAGTAGGAGTTTTACTCTGAAAACTTTCACTGAGTTGAATTTTTTGATCGATAGGCTATTGATATGTATGATCTTCCTTCAAGTCCACATGAGGTCTCTCTTCACCTCAAGCAGAATTGTGTCACATTGCCCTCTTTGTGGGTTTGATGTTAGAGTTACTGTCAAAATGCCAAGCTGTGTTTATGACCTTGCAATGAACAGGTATTTCTTATTCTGTCCTGGAGCTTGGGTTTTATTGGATCTAGTGAAATAAGTGAAGATTTATAAAAGTCAGGATCTGAACAAAAAATTAAAAAATGCAATTCTTCCATTTTAATTAGCTCCCAAGATGACTTCTCTGTTTTAGAAACAGTTAAGTTCTCTTTAACACGAAAGGTGGTTCCATAATGAACTAATTGGATACTCTCTTTGTGGAAGCATCAATTAGCTCACATGGTTGTGGGAATCTAGCCCTGTCTCTTTCCCATTTTGATATCAAAGCCTCATCACTCCTGACCAACTTCTTGTGTATCCCTGTTCTCATTGATCCTTCTTTTTCCTCCATATGGTTGTATGTGCACAACCATGTGTAAAACAAATAGCTAATGGGAAGCTACTATATAGTGCCGGGAGCTCAGCTTGGTGTCCTGTGATAACCTAGATGCATGGGATGAAGGGGGTGGGAGAGAGGTCCAAGAGGGAGGAGATGCATGTATACATATGGCTTATTCACCTAGTTGTGCAGCAGAAGCTAGCACAATCAGTTCAGTTCAGTTCAGTCATGTTCAGCTCTTTGCGACCCCATGAACCTCAGCACGCCAGGCCTCCCTGTCCATCACCAACTCCTGAAACCACCCAAAACTCATGTCAATTGAGTTGGTGATGCCATTCAACCATCTTATCCTCTGCCGTCCCCTTCTCCTCCTGCCCCCAGTCCCTCCCAGCATCAGGGTCTTTTCCATTGAGTCAGCTCTTAGCATCAGGTGGCTAAAGTATTGGAGTTTCAGCTTCAACATCAGTCCTTCCAAAGAAATCCCAGGATTGATCTCCTTCAGAATGGACTGGTTGGATCTCCTTGCAGTCCAAGGGACCCACAAGAGTCTTCTCCAACACCACAGTGCAAAAGCATCAGTCCTTCAGTGCTCACCTTTTTTTTATAGTCCAACTCTCACATCCATACATGACCACTGGAAAAACCTTGACTAGATGGACCTTTGTTGGCAAAGTAAAGTCTCTGCTTTTGAATATGCTATCTAGGTTGGTCATAACTTTCCTTCCAAAGAGTAAGTGTATTTTAATTTCATGGCTGTAATCACCATCTGCAGTGATTTTTGAGCCCAAGAAAATAAAGTCTGCCACTGTTTCCACTGTTTCCCCATCTATTTCCCATGAAGTGATGGGACCAGATGCCATGACCTTCGTTTTCTGAATGTTGAGCTTTAAGCCAACTTTTTCACTCTCCTCTTTCACTTTCATCAAGAGGCTTTTTAGCTCCTCTTCACTTTCTGCCATAAGGCTGGTGTCATCTGCATATCTGAGGTTATTGATATTTCTCCCGGCAATCTTGATTGCAGCTTGCATTTCTTCCAGTCCAGCATTTCTCATGATGTACTCTGCATAGAAGTTAAATAAGCAGGGTGACAATATAAGCCTTGACGCACTCCTTTTCCTATTTGGAACCTGTCTGTTGTCCCATGTCCAGTTCTAACTGTTGCTTCCTGACCTGCATACAGGTTTCTAAAGAGCCAGGTCAGATGGTCTGATATTCCCATCTCTTTCAGAATTTTCCGTAGTTTATTGTGATCCACACAATCAAAGGCTTTGGCATAGTCAATAAGGCAGAAATAGATGTTTTTCTGGAACTCTTTTGCTTTTTCCACGATCCAGCGGATGTTGGCAATTTGATCTCTGGTTCCTCTGCCTTTTCTAAAACCGGCTTGAACATCTGGAAATTTATGGTTCACATATTGCTGAAGCCTGGCTTGGAGAATTTTGAGCATTACTTTACTAGCGTGTGAGATGAATGCAATTGTGTGGTAGTTTGAGCATTCTTTGGCATTGTCTTTCTTTGGGATTTGAATGAAAACTCACCTTTTCCAGTCCTGTGGACATTGCTGAGTTTTCCAAATTTGCTGGCACAATATTATAAAGCAATTATATTCCAATAAAAAGTTGTATGTAAAAATCTATTGTGAGGTTTATTTGTATCAGTTTCTTATGATTCTATAATTATTTTGAGGATAGATGAATAAAGTGTTTGAGAATTAACTTTTTAAAAAGAAATTGGGGAAAAAACTAGAAAGTATCCCAGAAGAAGATAATAGAGACACAAAAATTATGAAGCGTATAGAAATATCTCTGGCGAGTAAGGATAAGTAAAAGTGAGAAAAAAAGTTAAAAACTGACTATCAGAAATGAGATGGTGTGTGTGAACACAGGTGTGCAACTGCACAGGAATGGATTTAAATATGTAGCTGCTACTGCTAAGTTGCTTCAATCGTGTCCGACTCTGTGAGACCCCATGGACTGCAGCCTACCAGGCTCCTCTGTCCATGGGATTTTCCAGGCAAGAGTATTGGAGTGGGTTGCCATTGCCTTCTCCTGTAACTGCATAGTGATACACCAATTCAACTTACTGCTATGGGCAAAAAACACCATTTAATGAGACATGAAGACAAAGCACAGACCCGGCTAAGGGCACACACACTGTGGACCACAGCACGGCTATGACCAGAGCAACTGGGGGGATGGGGGAGGGGAGATGGATGGGTAAACTACAGCCTCGGGGGCGGG